>OVBL01000383.1:0-133890 GCA_900406555.1 Pseudoturritis turrita
GCCGTGGGAGACGAATCTCTGACTCTTCAATTGTTGAGAAGATTTCTTAACCCTATTTTATTTTATCATGAGTTTTTCTTCTTCTTCGATTGCTTTGATTCTTTCCATGTCTGAGTAGATCCTTAGTTGAGTTTAGGGTTTTCAACGGAGTTTATGAATCATTGAATCAGACATAGATAGGGATTATTATCGTCTTCACCTATTGTCATTCTTATTGCTTAGATTAAATTGATCACTTAATCTCTGATTTAGGGTTTAATCTATTCATCAAAAGTGCTATAGATTGCTTGATAAAACATAGATGAGCAAATTGTCCTTAACCAACGAAAGCTGATGTTAAGGCAATTTGTGAACATATCAAACCTGTTCGTTAATGCTTGTTTAGAATTTTAAGATCAAACGACAGTTTAGATTCTTAGGTTGCTAGATAAAGTAGTTGAGACCACGAAAGTGGATTGATTATACATTCTTGTTTGAGTTGAGACCGCGTTCTATCGTTCCCTGAATAATTGTCTGGTTCATGATCTCTGAATTCCTGCGAAACGCCCTAGACTTAACGCTTGTTTTAATAGATTTTACATCGTTTAAATTGCTATTTACATTTGTCATTGCAATCAACATCATTTTTTACCATCTTAGCTTAATTTCATTCAAAAGAATTCGTAGTGTTTCACTTGGTTCTCGTGGATTCGATCCCTAATTACTATTCCGTTTGCTGTGCACTTGCAGTGATATTTAGGGTTAAAACTCATTGTATCACATGGTCATTTGAATATGACTAAATAATTATTAGATCATATGTTCATTTTGTATTGCATGGTTGTTTTGTTGTTTAGAAACAAATATTTTAAATATAAAAAATAATCATAATCGACACTTGTATACTAATTGAATATATTATCATATCGTATGTCTTGTTTGATTTCCAGTTTTAACAATATTACAATACAAATTAGATGTAAGAAAATTCAAATTTAATTTTATGATATTCTAAAATAAATTATGATCTATATATAACATTGTGTGTTAACTATGAGTTAGAAATAATTAAACATATGTAAAATCATTATTATGCTACCAACAAGATCCATAAATTAACAAAAAAGTATGTGGATGAGGTTAATTGTCGACAAAATAATAGATAATTACTGCAATAGATCTTGTTAACTTCAATAATACTATTCTTATAGAGAAAGAAGAACATTGAAGTATATATAAATTCTTTATAAAAAACATTAATCTATATATAACAAATTACAGATACGCACACAAAATTAGTGACACATTTGTGCCTCTATTTTTCTGGTTGCTATAATAATTCTCGTTACAAATAGATTGTAAATCTACATCGAGAGTACAATTTATTAACTTTGTATTGGCCCAATATCTTGTTTGATCTTTATTAGTTTTCAAATTGCCATTACTTATTGCGGACGATAAAAATTATCGTGTGTGATGTATCTTTTTGTGGACGTATCAATCATCTCAATTTTATATATGTGTATATCGTCGGTATTAGGTGCTGATACAAACAAAATGGTAAGACTTATAACAATATTTTATCTAACTAATCTTAGTAGAAATTTTCCTCCACCACCCAAATCGTCATTGGTTTCAACTTCATGCACAATTTTAAAGGCGATTTCTTATACAAACTGTCAGATGTTTTAATTACGATTCAAAAAGAACATTGAAATTATATTTTTGCTCCACTGATCAACAGGAACAGATTTATCATTTATATAATATTAATGTGTTTGAACTTATTCTTGGCATAATATATATATATATATATATATATATATTTTAATTACTTTTAATTTGTTAAGACTTCCGTTATAATACATTTTGACTCATAATCATGAGGATGAATTCTTTTTGCAATTATATGGATTTATTGTAGACGTAAATATACAGCATATCAATTTAGTTTATATAGAAATGTAATCGTAAGCATGTGGCTCGTGAGATATTAACCTATATACGTGTCGGATCATGGTTCTTGATCTTGGGACAAGATGTGCTGTAAAGTTGGCGTCTTGCGGCTTATCCATCGCATCTCTTCGCGTCTCGATGACAATTATGAGCGTTAAACCTGTTTACTTACGAGACGTCATGTCAAATTAGGTTGCTCGAGGCATCAAATTTCCTCGAATGGTTTTTATATTTTCCTTATTTTTCATTTTGATCCCAAGAAATTCAAACATCCAAAGATGGGGAGATAATAATTATATTCCTCGGGAGAATGGGGTTAGAACTCTCTCCCTTGGGAGTTTACCATTATGGGAGCTTCTCGAGAGGATCCCCTTTTTAGTTTACTCATTTGGATTGGTCTGAGCCCGATCATCTGCCTCCTCTCTCTTTTTTGGCTCTTGTCTATTTATAGGAGTTGTACCGTCTTGCTTTTGTCATGTCACATCACCATTTTCTCCTTTGTATTGGTTGGCTCTTATTTCGGGTGGCGGCAGGTGATCTAATCTGCCATATGCCTCCCGGGACAAGCTTACTTCATCATTGTTTTTCGATGGAAGGGGTAGAGCCTACCACTCGGTTGAGTGACACGCTTTTCTGCTGACAGAGCACCTCCTTATTGGTGGATGCAAAAATATCTTCAACAGTCGCGTTGTTATTGCAAGGTGGAAGGACAACACATTCTAGGTTTGCCATACCCATTGTTGTCAATGAATATACAATATGCTTGATTACAACCATATCAGATCACACATAATTGATTAAAGAGCCAAAACTTATAATATGGGATTAAGCTCCGATGTGTAGTAAACACTGTTTCAAAACTTTGAATAGAAACATGCGTGATATACTCAAATGTGATAAGCTTTTTGGAAGTACTGTTGTTGTCTTTGGGGGGACTTTAGACATATTTTACCGGTTAAAACTAATGGCGGCGGATTTGAGACCGTTATGGCCGCATTAAATTCATCGTTACTATGGTCTAGCTGCAAGATCTTAAAGCTTATAAAAATATGTGTCTTTTCGCCAGTGGTTTAAGTGCTCGGGATGCACTCGAACTTGAGTCATTTTCTAAATGAATTTTGGATATTGGTGATGGAAAGATAAATGAACCTAATGATGGAGAGGTTTAAATTGATATCCCTAAAAATTTATTAAAAACTGTATACAAAAATCCAGTTGAAGCAATCGTTATTAAAATTTACAGAAAATCATATGTTGAAGAAACGAATCTTAAGTTTTTTTTCAAAGTAGAGCTATACTGAGTCCAAAAAACTATGATGTGGATATGGCCAATGAATATATGCTTGCACAATTATCAGGTAAAGAATAATTACATGTTTAATCATAACATACATAAGTTAAATAACATTTGATTTTATTAAGTTTAACGACATTTTCACAATTGATCATAGTTTATGGAGTTTATGTTATGGAAATCAGTTTGTGGAACTGTTTATTAAGATGTTTGATTTAGGGATATGGTGGAGTTTATGAAATATAGTTTATTTTGGTACTATAATGTGGTATGCATCGATGATTCTATAACATAGTTAGGATCATTATAATTTGATTGGCGTGTGTTGTAATTTTGTTTCTCTTTTTTCGTCTATCATGAAAAGAGAAAATCTATTTGAGTTCTGATAGTGTGGAGTCATCTGATATAGAAGCATATGATGATATGCTTTACTCTCAAGAATGTCTAAACAGTGTAAAAGTTTATGGTTTGCCTAATCATGAACTACGATTTAAGATTGGTACCCCCGACAGTCTATGCAATGGAACAAGGTGACTTAATACTCAATTGGCTAACCATGTTATTGAAAATCGTGTTATAACTAATAATGTTGGTGGCAAGGTATTAATTATTAGGATGTTCATCTCTCCACCAGACGCAAATTTCCCTTTCAGAATAAGGCGTAGACAATTCATGTTACTATGTCAAAGACAAATATTGGAAAAGATTGACTTGTATTTATCTAGTCCAATGTTTACTCATGGGCATTTATATGTTGTCATTATTAGAGTAACATCGAAAGCTGGTTTGAAATTCTTA
The DNA here is from genome assembly GCA_900406555.1 of Pseudoturritis turrita. Taxonomy (NCBI): domain Eukaryota; kingdom Viridiplantae; phylum Streptophyta; class Magnoliopsida; order Brassicales; family Brassicaceae; genus Pseudoturritis; species Pseudoturritis turrita. Next base: position 4,028 of record OVBL01000383.1, read on the forward strand.
TCACTAACAGAGATGGAAAGCCCATGATCAAAACAATAAATGTTGTTTATAAATAGGTTTTTCAAAATCTTTAGGTTTATTTTGGCAGGAGAAATTTCAGCTTTTGATTCTTTTTCTTTTGTAATTTCAGGTTTTCTACTGGATTTGTAGTCTTTTAACGTTGTTTTTCTTTGCTTTAATAAATATTTCGTTACTAAAGTTACCTAAGTGGAATCTCGAAAAAACTAAATGGGAAATTGTCTTAAGCAACAAAATATGCATGAGAAAAACAATAAACACTAAAAAGAATGAAGAAATAAAAAGAAAACAAGATCATGTTCCTTTGCAAACGTTTGAAAAGTATAGATTCCCCTCAAAACTTTCTAAATATTTACGATTACACTCTGTTTCACGAGGATAATTGAAACATTTGCTGTTCACATCGTATATGCTTGTGTTTCCAACTTGTCCGCATATTTTTTGCCCACATAGACCAGTTTAGTACCCCAGAGAACTTAGTGACATTCCACTTTTTTTTTTCCGTGATTAATCTATTGAATCAAAAAATTTTCCAAAACAAATAATAGATTCATCATGTCTATACAGTCCACATATTGATCATCTAAAAAACGAGTTATCTTTAATTTAGTTTATATTAGTATTTTGTTGTCTTTTCAAACAAAATTTTAATTGGCACTAAACTTTTATTGGAAAATCTATTAAAAAAACAATTATAAATTAGTAGTATCAATAATTTTTTTTTAGAAATTTCTTTTTCAAATATCATATTTGTGTCGATTATTCACTTAGTATTATCATTAAAATACATGAAAAAATAATCGTTTCTTTTTAAGGATCAACCTTAGAAAACCAAAGAAAATTGAAAACTGAAAATTGAAAAAGAGATATAATACATGGTTTGAGTAATTGATTTACGGTTTTACGACTCTCTCTTTCCAACAGTTTGCCCTAGCCGCCGCACATCTTCCATTGCCACTGTGACTGGCGCTCGGCGGCTCTCCTAGCACCGACGCCGGTCCCTTTCTGCTTAGACTCCCTTCATCTTAGATTTCTTTGCTCCTATTGTGCTGTTTTTTGGGTCGAGGCTTGAGATCTGGTTTGGATCGGGGTTCCTCGATTGGATCTGGTTTCTGTTAAGTGGTGGTGAGGTTGGGCGAAGTGGTCTTCTTGTCTTGGGTCAGTGATGCGTCTTCCTGAGTCGATGTGGGTTGGTTCGTTCTGCTTTCTCCTGCCGAGTTCGCCAGGTACCTTCGTTGCTAGCTTTAAGGTTAGTAGTTGTTGTTTGGTGTGTCGGATGGCCGATGCAGTTTGAGGTTTGACATCTGCTTCTCTTGGTTTTGGCTCTGGATTTGTTTCTCTTTAGCAGTGCTCTATCAGTAGTCCCGCTCCGTTCTAGATCTGGTCAGTTTAGTTTCTCCATTCTTCAAGCTTGTGTCCATGTTTGTATTATATTACAGCTTTTACCAGGTTGTTGTGCCTTCTGGCATAGGTCGGTGTTGTGTCTGGGGCTCTCTGATTTGGTATAGGAGTTCGTTCTTAGTCACGCTGCAATTTTAGTAGCCTCTCCGGTTTCATGGTTTAGAGTTTGGCTAGGTCTTCTCGTTTGGGTTCGTTTTTTGGATGGTATTTCGCTGTGGAGGCATCTACTAGCCTTCTTATGTTGCTTTCGGTATTAGAATTTGGTTTCAAGACGAAGCAGTGGTTTCGATTTTCAGTTTTTCTCTTGCGAGGAAGTGGTTAGTTTTTAGTCTGTAGATGACTAAAGCTGGTTTGCGAGTGTCCGCGTGTAAGAGTTGTTGATCTTCTTTGGCTTTTTTCCAGTTGGAGGTCAAAGCATCTTGGCTTTGAGTCTAGATATTCTCGAGCGCCCGGTTTCCTTGGTTAGGTCGCTTTTGGTGTGGTGTCTTTGCTCTGATCCTTTTCTGTTTTGCGCTCTTCTCCGCTGTTGTTGTTGCCGGTTGAGTTTGTTCTAGAGCCGTGCTCAAGTCTTTTAGGTTTTTGGAAGGGTCTCAGTGGTTGGTTTCTGCTCGAAGCTCTTGTTTATTGGAGAAGCTTTGACACCTACAAGTTCTCTGAAAAAATTTGTGGAAGTGTTTCGGTTCAGCGGCTTTGTGCTTGTGATTAAGTTTTTTTCTATGTCAATCGGTTCTCTTTTTCTTTTGGATTAGAATTTAGTGTCTTTTGTTTGGATTATGTTTCCGGGAAAATCTTTTATTATGTTGGCTTTATTTTTGGGGAAATCTTTAATTCCATCAACTTTATGTAATTTCAAAAGTTTGTTTTATATAATGGTTAATTTGCTGAATAGAAAAAAAAAAAAAAAATTAAAAACATAACAAAAAATCATAAAATGAGTGACCGGGATTGTGCCACATGAGTGTTTTTGATTAAGTTTTTAAATATGTTTTTTTTTTCTTTGCTATGGGGCAAATTTTCTCTTTATATAAAAAGATACTAGGTGAGTAACCCGGGTCTCGCGCAGGAAAAATAGTATATAAAAAAAGAGTATACAAATTAATGCAATAGACAACAAATATAACACAGCATATAATAATTACAAATAAACATATACTCTAATAAAGAAAGACGATCATACCTTAAATCCTTAAGTTCAAAAGAGATGGTCTCATAAATGCTCTCTTCACCTCCAATATCCTCCTCAATGACACAAGTATTAGTAACATCGAAATCGTTGTTCACATATTCAAAATCTGAGAATTTATCAAACGGCCCAACATTAACAACCTCGCCAATTAAATCTACACATAAACAAAATATAATTAAATATAATATATGTTTGAGTTAGTAAATAAAAATAAAAGAAAAAAAATTCAAATATAAGCACAATCACCAACTAAGAAATCGTCACAAACTATTCCTCCCAAGATATGATTGAAATCAACAAAGTGAAAGAAAATTTTTATAACAGTTTGAGGAAATAAAAGTGAGCTTAGTTGGTCCGATAAAAAGAATCCTGCAAGAATGTGAAGTCGCTCTGCAAGAACCGGTCTGATTGATAACTTTAAAATTCTCTATAAAGTTCCAATCATTTGTAGAAAGCTTCCGAAGAAACTGATTGTAAAGGAAACTTCTTATCGAAGCTTGAATTTGAACACCCTACAAATCATATATATTATAAGAAGTAATTAATAACTTACATAAGCAAATATTTATCAATAATCACACGTACAAAATAATAATAAGAACTTATAACTTACTTCATCATCAGAAAAAACAACTTCAAGACTTTTACCAATTGTTATTGAAGCATTCGTCCACACACGCAACACTTTCACACGAATTTTTCAATCATAGGTAGACGAATTAACACGTGAAATATCAAAACTGCGAAGATACGATCCAACCATATCTGAAGTAGTTTAATACAGAAGAACTATTATGATGGACTATGTGAATAATAAAAATAGACTAACTGCGAGGCAATATATAAAGAAACAAAGAAAGGAATATACCCTTTCAAAAAAAAGTTAAATTTCTAAATATTTTTTTTATCACATTCATCATTCTGTTATAATATTAATAATTTATCTTAAAAGAAATATTAAAAAATCCGAAAATTTAGAATGGTGATATATCTTCATATTATTTTAAAAGAAATTAACAAATCCGAGAATTTAGAATTTTTTGATATATCTAACATATTTAAAAAAAAAAAAACAAATAAACAATGGAAATTTTCCAAAATTGATTATTTTGTTTATTTTTTTCTTTGTCGGTTATTTTTTCATAACATATGTGGATCAGAAAAATAAAAATTAATATACAATCAACGAATTGCTATTATCACATTTAAATATATATATATATATATATATATATATATATATATTTATTCAAACATATCTATTTCGGCTTAAAAATTAGATGTATCTTATAAAAATTAGATGTATCTTATACAATTAATCCTTGAGAAAACCTATTTTTCGAAAAAATAATCTTAAAATATTAACAAATAAACTAAATATGACGTTTAGAATAATTTGGATGTATTATAGATATATATACTTACATCAAGACGTGGGTTTCCGACGTACATACACATGAAAGAAAAATCAAAAGCAAAAGCGGCTAGTTTGAACTATCTAGGATTGAAATATCATTATATGAACTATTATGATGGACTATATAAAGAAACACAGAAAGAGAAGAAATAATCTAGGGTTGAAAGATAATGTTTTATTGGGTTTTATGAATAAAACATCACGAAATGTGAAGCCCAATTTCGACAAAAATATAAGGCAATATAAATAAAGTAAATTATTAAGGGCACAATAGTATAAATATGTTTGAAAGTGATTATGGAATCGTCACGTAGAAAAAATCATCTCTCAAATATAGTATAAAATTGGCAAATATAACCATAAAAAAACATAATCCACAAACTAACCAAAAATCTTTTTACCTGGCACAATTCTAACCATTAATTTTAAAATTTTTGATTTTATTAGTTTTTTTTTTTTGGTTCTTTGGCAAATTCTCCCTCGTATAAAAAAAACACCAAAGGACAAAAAAAAAAAATACATGGTTTGAGTGGGCACACAAATGTAACGAACGTATTTGGTGGACTCTTTGACACGTGGATTGCCAGCCACTCTTTAGGCCTCTTCACCACCAAATATTTATATTGTTTTAAAACATAGCAAAAGAGAGAGATATATATTGTGGAGCCCCTAAGACCGTACGTACTTGTTGACGAAATTGCCTAATCTTCTACTAATCCCCTTAATTCCTAACGTGCTATTGGTTAATAATATATCAATTGGTGTTAGATTAGAGAGTTGTGTAGAAACATCCAAAACGCCGCGTTATGCTTTAGGGTTTATTCTGCTATGTGGCTACCCACTCAAGTCTCCAGTGTTCCTTTGGTTTGCCCTATTTCCCCTTCTCTTTGTTTTTCCTCTTCTCCAAGGAATCTGGAAAAATAAACCCTTTTTTCTCGCTGCTTTTTCTAAATCCCTGGAAACCCTTTGAGACCAGAGATTCGATCGATCAAATCTCTTCTTAAACTGTTTTTCCGAGACAGAAGAAGAAGCTGATGGTCGAGGCAGAGCGCGCGGAGAATCTATGGATTTCTTCCGAAATGCCGTCTTCGTCTCCCGCGGCAACAGATGGCCGTGAGTTTTCGACCATTGATTCGATTACAGGAATAAGTGATGTGAGAGGATTTGGTAGTCTCGGACCGCAGATAGCTTCCCGGCCTCCGTTGGAGAAGGGTTCGTCGGAGGACAATCTAGGGTTGACGGAAAGAGTTTTCTCGGCCGCCGGGGCTGCGTTTTTATCCGCCGTTATTGTAAATCCTCTCGACGTTGTCAAGGTAGGTTTTTTTCTTCTTTCTGGGTGGTTAATTCCTAAAGACGGGAAGTTATATGTTTACCGGCGATGGACAATGTTTCCGTTGTGATTTGTTATCAGACTCGGTTGCAAGCCCAAGCCGCCGGAGTCTCTTACTCTCACCCACTCAGTAACTCCATTGGCCGCATGGCATTCTTTGGACCAAACATGGTATGTGTCTGAATTCTGTTTTCTTTTTCTTGTGGGAGAGTTGTTTAAAGGAGGAAACTTTTCGACATTTCACCACCTAATTATGTTTGGAGTCTTGTAATCTTTTCGTTTTGGGTTCAGATGTTTGCAGACTTGAGATGTTCTCCTTCATGTTCACGCGCTGGTGTCCATGGTACTGTTTCTATTTGTCCCCCCGATTGTTTCCAGTACAAAGGAACATTTGATGTCTTCACCAAGATCATACGACAGGTTAGTGTGTCTTTTTAGACAAAAGGACAACTTGAACACATTTTCCCCGTCTTGTTGGAAGTCTTGGAGTGTTAAGAAGATGTTTTTGTATCTGTAATTCCTTTTTAAGCTAGAATCTTCCTATTTCTCTATTCCCTAACTCAAGAACTGATGCAGGAAGGTATGGCACGCCTGTGGAGAGGGACTAATGCTGGTCTTGCCCTAGCTGTGCCCATGGTATGCTCTCTTATTTGCATTTCCGAGATTTGTTTGTTCGGATAAACTACGGATCTGTGAACTCTCAAGTTTCTGCACAGGTTGGGATTTACCTCCCATTCTATGATATGTTTCGCAACCGGTTGGAAGAATTATCTCGGGAGAATGCACCTGCTACTACAATATACGTGCCTCTTGTGGCAGGGGCATTAGCGCGGTCTTTAGCTTGTACTGTATGCTATCCTATCGAACTTGCAAGAACCCGTATGCAGGTAAGTTTTGTTGGCTTGTACTTCGTCTGCATATCTAGAATATGTGTTGTGCTTTTCAATGAGACCTTTCTTTTTCGGGCGTATCTGTTTCGTGACTTGCTATTCATATTCTATTCACTGATTCCTCTAAGCAGGCATTCAAAGAAGCAAAAGCTGGTGTGAAGCCTCCAGGAGTTCTTAAAACTCTAGTTGGTGTAGTCTCCGAAGTCAGAACTGCAAATAACCTTGAAAATAGTTGTAAGCTGCTTCTTCCTTCTTTAAGCCACATAAATGGTGATAATTTGGCATCATGTAGTCATGTTTTTCCAATTTCCGACGCATGTATACTCAAGTCAGGCTTATATATACCCTCTCTTATGCATACCTCTTCACTGGCAATTGCAACCCAAGATGCATGCATATGGACATTGACACAAGAGCCAGGCTTTTTTTACCGAGTCTTTGATATACATGTTCCCTGTGACAGTGCACAACTATCGCGTTCTCTGGAGAGGCTTGGGTGCACAGCTTGCCCGTGATGTTCCATTCTCAGCAATCTGCTGGGCAACCCTCGAACCAGTAAGCTCTTTGACATGTTTTAAACGTTTTACAATGCAGAGAGATGTTTGCAAGGCATTTTATGCCATAAAATATGACTCTAGATAGTGAATTCGGTTAACCCCTTTGGTACAACAGATGAGAAGGAGGCTTCTTGGAGTTGTGGGCAATGATACGAACGCTCTTGGTGTTTTTGGTGCAAACTTTTCTGCTGGTTTTGTAGCCGGAAGTATCGCTGCTGCTACTACTTGTCCTCTTGACGTTGCAAGAACAAGAAGACAGATAGAGGTGTGTTTGCTTTGCAACTGTCTTCCTCCAAAGAACTTTCCTATTTGCTTATGACACTGTACTTATGTTTTTTTGCCCTTCCATAAATTCAGAAGGACCCTGGTCGGGCGTTGAGAATGACAACGCGACAGACACTGATAGAGGTTTGGAGGTATGTTTGATGTGTGTTTGAAAGAATCAAAATCCTTTTTTGTTGCAAAAAGCTGTGTTGTTTTTGCATTGAAACAAGACATAACAACACAACATCTACATACATACAGGGATGGAGGGATGAGAGGACTGTTCATGGGAATGGGTCCACGAGTGGCGCGTGCAGGACCATCGGTAGGGATAGTGGTTTCCTTCTATGAGGTGGTCAAGTATATTTTGCATCGTCAATACGCTTCATCATGACCCGAAAAAGTCGCTACTCACACATGAATGTGGATACCACTTTAGGTTATAGCCTTTTCTTAACTAAACAAAATAAGCTTAAACAGGCTCCAACCCCTTGCCGGAATTTTGTCCAGTTATTTAATACCGGCTGTTTAATTCGGTTTTCTCGGTTCGAGTTCGGTTTGATTAAGGGTTGAGTAATCAATTTGAAGTGAATCTGACACTACGAACATAAAGAAGGGGAGGAGAATCAAGGAAGATTGGTTTTAACATAATAAAAAGGGTTATGTTTAGATACATTACTTTTACTTTGTTGAGCCAAAATGACGTTGCTTTGTGTTTAGGATTTTACTATAACGACGCTGTTTAACTGATTTTTGCTTTTCGATATTTAGATATGCAATCTATGTACTAAGTTGAACTCCAACTTTGACACTAAATTTGGTGTTTTGGTGTCACAATTTTTTTTTCATCTCTAACCACAACACCAAATTTCACACTAAAAAAATATTATTTATTATTGTTTTACTAAATTTAATTTTTTTATTTGTAATAGTTTAATAAATACTAATTATTTTTATAATTAATTAATTATAAGTGAAATATAAGATTACAATCGGTCGACCAATAAAAAAATTACAATCGATAAATTAAAAAACGGAAAATAAATTACATCATATTAATTTTCAGAATTAGTATTCGGACCACAAGTGTTCAATTAACGCATTTCGAAATTCAATATGAGCTTCTCGGTCTTTGATTTGACTGTGTCGACCTGAAAATTCCTGAAATCGAACATCATCATCACCCGTCATCTCAACTTCTGCAACTGGGACTTCAGCTCGTTCTTCAATTGGTGCATCAAGATCACGTTCATCCTCTATAATCATATTATGCATTATGATACAAGTTGTCATTATATCATGTAACACTTTCTTACTCCAAAAACGTGCTGGTCCGGCCACAATTGCAAATCTTGACTGCAATACTCCAACTGCATGTTCTACGTCTTTTCTACATGCTTCTTACCTCTTTGCAAATAATTTTTTGTTTGGACCACGTGGATCATGAATTGTTTGAACAAGAGTGGACCATTTTGAATATATACCATCAGCTAGATAATAACCCATATTATAATTGTTTCCATTAATAACATAATTAGCGGGTGGAGCAGTTCCTTCAGCTAGATTAGCAAAAAGATCTAGCACATTAATATCATTGTTAGATCCTGGTAGACCAAAATACGAATGCCAAATCCAAAGATCATAATCGGCTACGGCCTCTAAAATAATAGTAGGAGATCCACTACGACCAGCATTTGTCCTCTCCAAGTTGTTGGGCAGTTTTTCCATTTCCAATGCATACACTAAACTACCCAACATACCTGGAAATCCTCGACGTTCACCAATGTGGAGTAGTCACTTCGTGTCTTATCTCAATTATCACTATCTCAGAAAAATACGAATCAATCTAAGCCATTGAGATTCTTTGGCCAAGATATAATCGTTGCATTGATTAGTCACTTCGTGTCTTATCTCAATTATCATTTTTTCAGTGTTGTATTGGAACTTTAATATGTATTTTTAATCTTAATCAATTTGCGTTTTAATTTAGATATTTTGTGCAAATTAAATTTTCTTATTAATGATAATTACAATTTCACATATTATTAAAAATCAAAAAACAACAAATAAAATTAAAAGGTACAAAATTATTAATGGTATATTTATTTTTTAGTTGATAAAAAATAATTTAATTATATTACTAAATAAAAAATACAAATAAAATATTTTTTTTATAGTGTTTTGTGAATAGTGTCACACCAAATATGGTGTGACACTATTCACAAAATACTAAAAAAAAAATTTGCCGTCTAAAATAGCGTTCGATTGGAGTGAGATTCACACCAATTATGGTGATATACCATTGGGTTGGACTTGCCCTAAGAATCCATCTATCTCCACGAACAACAACAATCTTTTTCTTCCTCTACAGATTCTTTCTCTAGCAGAGGTGGCACCAAAAATGGTCTCGAAATCTCTAACTTCGATGGTTTTCATCCCACCAACAAGAAACGACGTTGTCATTATAGGATTTTCTTTAAGCCTCGGTTAGGAATGCTAAAATGGGCGGATCCACCTATTTAATTAAACCCGTCATGTTTAGATTAACACCCATTAAGATCCGTTTATTTTTTTAGGTTTATTATGGCCACTCATTTAGACTCGTCAGGATTATTTTGTAATTATTTGATTGTAAATAATACTTTTTATATGATTTTTTAAAATTAGTATAATATAAATTTTTTTATTGCAAATAATACTTTTTTTATAAAATCTGTAAACAATACTTATGATATATTGTAAATAATATTTTTATGAACTGAGTGTAATTTGGACAACGACAACAATATTAAAATTCATCTACCTCAACGAACAACAAGAAGCTTCTTCAAGACAGAAGATGGTGATAACTCAAGCTCTTCTTATTCTCATCAGATAAAGAAGGATTCGGATTACTGTAATTCAACAGGTTCAAAAGATTATGGTAATAGTATGGGATCTAATTACCGAAACTTAAAGAAAGTCATGTAACAACGATGTCGTCGCTTGTTGGTGGGATGAAAACCATCTCGTTTCTAACACCACCGGAGTTAGGGATTTCGAGGCTGTTTCCGCTGCTGCTTCCACTGGAGAAAGATGCGGCAGAGGAAGAAGATTGTTGTTGTTCGTTGAGGTAGATGGATTCTTAGTACAGAGATTGCATGTCTGAATATCAAGAGGCAAAAATCATTAAACGAACAGTAAAACTCTAAACGCAAAGCGACGTCCTTTTGGCTCAATAGAGTTAAATATATATATATATAAATGGATCTAAACATGGGCCCTTTTATTATGTTAAAACCCCATTTAATAAATGAGTTTTAATGGGGTAGCCCATTTAAACCCGTTAAAGTCAAATGTCATATAATGGTCTAAACGAGATTTTTCACACTAAAGGCCCTTTTAGATCCGCGAATTTTGAGCCCATTTTAACATTCGTAGCCTCGGTAATTAAATCCAATACCATTATTAGAATCTCTCGAACCGGTTGAATTACAGTAATCAAAATTCTTCTTTGTCTGACAAGAATGAAAAGAGCTTGAATCATCACCATTATCTGTCTTGAAGAAGCTTCTTGTTGTTCATTGAGATAGATAGATTTTAATGTTGTCGTCGTTGTCAAAATTACTCGGTTCAAAAAAATATTATTTACATACAATATATAATAAGTATTATTTATAGATTTCATAAAAAGTATTATTTACAATAAAATGGATTATATTATACTAGTTTTAAAAAATCATATAAAAAATATTATTTACAATAAAATAACTCGGAATAATTATTAAAAAAAAATTATATATATAGAGTAAATGGGTCAAAGTAATTATAACGGATCTAAATGGATGGCTCTAATAGACCTAAAAAAATAAAAGAGTTTTACTGGTTGTTGGATCTAAACAGGGCATGTCTAATTGGGGCGGTCTAACTGGAGCGGATCCTCCCATTTTAACATCTTTACACGTATTCGAACTTGTCATATTTTTATTATCCGTATATTCAGACCTAACAATCAGATCATATTAGCAAAAATTCTAAATATTTGTGGATCAATACAAAAAAATAAATTTTAAATTTTAAAGGTTTTGGCTAAAAAAATGATGTTAGCGGAATCTGGAAGAAACTTTATAACAATTAGTCGATGATTTTAATGATAATAGAAGAATCTGCCAAAATCCGGCAAATTAGTTGACGAACAAAATAATTAAAGTTTTGTTTGGTGAAATAATTGCGAACAGTCACTTAATAACTGAAAAAGTCTAATTTGTTTTTTTTTAAATAGTCGACAGTTAAACTAGTTAATAGATAAATAAAATAATTATGTAAAAAAATGATTTTCAAAACTAATATTAATTTTTTCTTGAATTATTTGTCTTTGACCTCGTTTGAAAATATTAAATTTGCCTACCTAGATTAATAATTTATTAAGCAGAAAAACTAGGATTACCCATTTCATAATGGGTTATCTGGTCCGATCCATTCCCGTCCCAAATTCTCATACCAGACCCATATTCGTTGGAATAATTGTCTATATGGGATAGTTCAAACGGTACAAAAAAATGTTATATATAGGCAGGATATCCGAATTATTCGTTCGGATAATTTTAGTTACTAAAAATAATTATGAAAACATCCAAAATATTCTAAAATTATCTAAAATATATGATCCCAAATTTAAACATGATCCAATTGGTGAGACTTCGAGTAATGATTTTAAATACTCTAGCTTCCCGTACCCGTCTCGCTACTCAAAATTCTCATTCTATATTCTATCAAATATACTTCGGATAATGCTTTAAAATACTCGACATACACATTCCGACCCTTACTGGAAATAGAAACTATTATAAACAAAATAAAAATAAAAAATTATGTTTTTGGTCTTTCTATGCTTTTTTCAAGCATATTTTCAGCTCATACGATTTAACTTCAGATTTTATTTTCCACCAATTTCAACAAAAATATAGTCCATTCAGTCCAATGAATAAAAATGTAGTAAATTAATTGTTGATTTATTTTGTAACGACCAAAATATTAATTTTTTTTAATATTTCTAAAGAATTACAGAAAAAGTATATTTCGGAACAGATGAAAACCAAAACTCAGAACTTTCACTTTTTTTTTGTCATCTGTTTCGATTATATTAATACTTGGATAAACCAGGAGATACAAACAAAAGCTGGCAGAGACATAAATCCCTTTAGAACAAAAAGTCTAAATAAGAAAAACATAATTGGAATTTAAAACCGGCGGACTAAATCCTCAGAAGCGAGAGACCAAGATCCCAAAAGAAATAGAAAACCTATAATCTAAAACAAAGAGGAAGGGAACCGACAGATAAGAGAAATGATCCCTCAAAACTAGATCAGAACAGCTGAACCGAGACAATACCAGATGACTAGATTTCCTGATGTCCAAAGAACATGAGGACGTATAAGCTGCACCAACGTCGTAAATTTCGGCTAGGACCAAATCACAAAGACACTTCTAGATGACTAGACTCCCTGATGTCGGACCCAAAACAAACTCCACCAGCAATAGCACGCACAAAAACCATCGCATAATCGAGAGGGAACAGAGCTAAGCAGCTACACCCAAACGCCTTCTCCAAAGAACCTATGATGTAGAGCGAAACTAGGTTCAAGGTAGAAAAACCTTGACCTCTGAATAGGAAAACGTCAAAGAAGATCCACAGCTCTTACACGCGGGCACTCGCAAGCCAAACTCAACCACCTACAGATTAAGAAATGACCACCTCCTCACCAGAGAAAATCTAAAGATGGAACCCATTGCTTCCGGAACAAATAACATCCAAAAAACGAATCCACTCAAATAAAATTCCAATCCAACTCGAACCGCAGAAGACGACAAATAACACATGATTCAGAGAATTCATGGACCAAAATCTAAATCTGAACAGAAAGACCCAACCTCCATAAAGACACAGAATGAACCCATCTCACAAACCTACGGAAAAACCGAACCAAACTAAGACTAAAAAGAAGGCCGAAGGTTTTCAAAAAGGTCAGCTAACCCTCGGACCAGAACCGACAATAAGGCCAATGGCCATGACTCACTGGCAGGCAGAGGTAAGCCTAACTGCTCGACCCATGGAGAATCCAACCCAAGCCTATTTTTTCTAGAGAAGTAATCTGGCAAATCGGAAGGACAAGACACCGGAAAAGTCAATCGATGGTCACAGTAAAATCGGGAGGGAGGGAGGGAGGGAGGGAGGGAGGGAGGGAGGGAGGGAGGGATATCTATTTGATCGAATCAAAAAAATCAGGAAGGAGGGATGGAAGGAGGAAAAAATCACCGGAAAAGTTAATCGATGGTCACGGTAACCACGCCATCACCTAGCAGAGCCGGCATCTCCATTTTTCTGGCGAGGGAGGGAGGGAGGGATATTTGATTGAATAAAAAAAAATCAGGAGGGAGAGATGGAAGGAGGGAAAAGTCACCGGAAAAGTCAATCGATGGTCACGGTAACCATGCCATCACCTAGCATAGCCGGCATCTCCATCTTTCCGGCGAATCTCGACAACCAGATCTCCAAAACTGGTATATGCGGAGAGATAAATGCAATGTTTGACCGAATCCAAAAAATCGGGAGGGAGGGATATTTGATCGAATCAAAAAAATCAGGAGGGAGGGATGGAAGGAGGGAGGGAGGGAGAGAGGCGGAATATGGCAGAATAACTGATGATTCAAGTGGTAACTGTGTAATCCGGCGGAATCTAACATATTACTAGAATAATTGAATAACTAAAATTTAATTATGTTGAATAATTAGATTAAAGAATTTTTTTTTAATAATTGATGGATTTATATTTAAAATAATTTTATAGTAAATATTAATATATAATATTTCCGTAATATATACTGAATAACTAAATGTTTAAATGTAAATAGAAGAATCTGGTTGAATCTAGCGAAATATGACAGATTACTTTACTAGCGAAATAAATAAATCACTCCGGTTGAACAATCAAAATAATTGAAAATATAAAATAATTAGTGAACAAAATAAAATTAATATTTTAATCATAACTATTGAAAGCTTCCGATTCTGATTTTATTAACTTAAAAAGTGGATAAGGATATTAATAGTTTAAATTTTATATATTGATTAATTATCATACTACTACTAGTAACTAATTTTTTTTTTTTTGTTTTTTGTCAAAAAATAATTAAAATTTTGGAAAAGATGTAAAATATATAAAGAACAAAGAAAATGTAAGTAATGTTTTTGTTAAATAATAATTTTGGAAATTTTGATAAAAAGAAAGTGGATTTTCCCTGAATTCCACCGTTCCATAATTATATGCCAACTGGTGTACTATTTTTTTTTTTTCATAATTTTTTCCTCAATTCAGCAGAAACAATGTTACCATTCAGACATTAAGAAAGAATATTATTTAAATTTAGCCAAAAACAAAAACGTTATTAAAATCTGAAAATGTATTTTTTTTTTCTTTTATATTTTTCTCGAGATTGGAATCTTTGGATGGGATGTGGAAGAACCATACTGTTTTTGGAATTTATTTTTTGTTGTTATTTTGTGAGGTCCAATTTGTTTTCTTTTTTAAATTGTCAGAATAGAACTTGGTGTCCTCATATGCCAGGAATTAATGATGTTTGCATGTCTCCTAAAACTTCCGAAAATTAAAGGTACTGATGCCCCGAGTGATGGTTGTGGTTATGGCGGTATGGTTCATGGTTGCTACGATGAATGTTATAGGTTGAGAAGTGTGTGCTACAATTTTAATCAATTAATCAATTCACGATGGTCTAGTAATCGAAATGATTTCATTATTATGGTGGTATTTGCTTTTGGACAATAGAGGTAGTTCGATTTTTATTGTGTTTATATGTTCTAGTTATAAGACCTATTTGGTATGTTGTTTATACATGGGTAATGAACCACTCATCTTGAATGCATTTGGATTAGTTCACTTGTTGGCAAAGGGGATAATCCTTGACTCAAAGAAACTGTTACATTTCAAGAACAAGGCGGTGGATTGAATGGTCGCACAGAAGCTGCGGAAGACTCCTGATATACCGGTTGATCCCTTGGATATGACGCACCAAGAAGGATCGGTGGATCGAATGGTCGTACAAGAGTTGCGGAAGGCTCTTGATTTACCGGGTTGATCAATGGATATTACGCACCAAAGATCAGATCAATGGATATTACACACCATTGACAGAAATGAGAATCACTCTCAAACGTTCCAAAAATAAAAAAGGTTCTCTTCTTTTATTCATGAAATGAGACTCATTATATAGAGGAAATACATCAAAAATATCCATAAAATAGCTAAACATGCAGAGCATCTAGGGAAACAAAATTCAAACTCTAAACTGCATGCAAGAGAGAGAAAAACACTTAAATAAATGCTGCTTTGAATCTGGATGAAATTCTCTCTTTTCTTGTTGTTTTTGGCCTGAAAATACTCCAATTAAGATTTACTCTTCTTAAACCCAAGCCCATGAAGTTGCAAGTCCTGGTTAGATGTTTTGCTCCCACATTTAGATTTGATGTCCTCATCATATAAACATGCCTTGTCTTTGCTGCTTCCCATGATCATATCATAAATGATAAGAATCTCCCAAGGATTCGTCACTCTAAGTTGGCAAAGAGGATAATCCTTGACTCAAAGAAGCTGTTACACTTCAAGAACAAGGCGGTGGATTGAATGGTCGCACAGAAGCTGCTGAAGACCCCTGATATACCGGTTGATCCCTTGGATATGACGCACCAAGACGGATCGGTGGATCGAATGGTCGCACAAGAGTTGCGGAAGGCTCTTGATTTACCGGGTTGATCAATGAATATTACGCACCAAAGATCAGATCAATGGATATTACACACCATTGAGAGAAATGAGAATCACTCTCAAAGGTTCCAAAAATAGTTCTCTTCTTTTATTCATAAAATGAGCCTCATTATATAGAAGAAATATATCAAAAACGTCCATATATAGCTAAACATGCAGAGCATCCAGGAAAACAAAATTCAAACTCTAAACTGCATGTAAGAGAGAGAAAAACACTTAAATAAATGCTGCTTTGAATCTCGATGAAATTCTCTATTTTCTTGTTGTTTCTGGCCTGAAAATACTCCAATTAAGATTTACTCTTTTTAAATCCAAGCCCATGAAGTTGCAAGTCCTGGTTAGATGTTTTGCTCCCACATTCAGATTTGATGTCCTCATCATATAAACATGCCTTGTCTTTGCTGCTTCCCATGATCATTTCATACTCCTCCTCTTGAAAAAGATTTGTCCTCAAATCTTGCTCTTCCAAAGAAAGAACAACTTGAACACAAATGATCATGATGATATTTAGAATTGGAAAACAACCAGAACTTCTTTGATCCTTTTTGTTTTGTTTTGTTTTGTTTTTTTGTTTTTTTTGATTTTTTGATTTTTTGATTTTTTGATTTTTTGATTTTTTGATTTTTTGATTTTTTGATTTTTTGATTTTTTGATTTTTTGATTTTTTGATTTTTTGATTTTTTGATTTTTTGATTTTTTGATTTTTTGATTTTTTGATTTTTTGATTTTTTGATTTTTCTGGTTACTAAAATAAATAGAATATAGAAGAAAAGAAGATGAAAAGATAGAAGATGAATGAAAGAAGATGAAAAGATAGAAGATGAAAAGATAGAAGATGAATGAAAAAATAGAATGATAAAAATACCAAACTTAGAATGGTGCTCTGATACCAAATGATAAGAATTTCCCAAGGATTCGCCACTCTAAGTTCGCAAAGGGGACAATCCTTGACTCAAAGAAGCTGTTACACTTCAAGAACAAGGCGGTGGATTGAATGGTCGCACAGAAGCTGCGGAAGACCCCTGATATAGCGGTTGATCCCTTGGATATGACGCAGCAAGAAGGATCGGTGGATCGAATGGTCGCACAAGAGTTGCGGAAGACTCTTGATTTACCGGGTTGATCAATGGATATTACGCACCAAAGATCAGATCAATGGATATTACACACCATTGACAGAAATGAGAATCACTCTCAAAGGTTCCAAAAATAAAAAAGGTTCTCTTCTTTTATTCATGAAATGAGCCTCATTATATAGAGGAAATACATCAAAAATGTCCATAAAATAGCTAAACTTGCAGAGCATCTAGGAAAACAAAATTCAAACTCTAAACTGCATGTAAGAGAGAGAAAAACACTTAAATAAATGCTGCTTTGAATATGGATGAAATCCTCTATTTTCTTGTTGTTTCTGGCATGAAAATACTCCAATTAAGATTTACTCTTCTTAAATCCAAGCCCAAGAAGTTGCAAGTCCTGGTTAGATATTTGGCTCCCACATTCAGATTTGATGTCCTCATCATATAAACATACCTTGTCTTTGCTGCTTCCCATGATCATATCATACTTGATAGACTCCTCGTAAGGATCTATGCCCCAAAAAGCCCTTCGTGTGGTTGTGACTCGAACGGATGATGACCGGTTCGAATGATGCGGAAATGATGCAGAAGATGAACGGACTTTGAAGATGAACGAATGAGTGATGGATCGATTTGTACTTCTAAGAGAGATGTAAATCTCTTAGACTACGAGGCTTGATCCTAACTTAGATATACGCACTAAGGCAAGAACAAGTTGAGAAATGAAATCTCGTTTTTGATCAAACAATTTAGAGAGATTTTTAAAAAAAAAGTTTGATGATTTTTATTGAAGAGAAAAGAGGGATATATAGGACCTTGGACGTGGCCAAGGTCATTATTACATGGGGAATGACAAAACATTAAAACATTTGACCAAGAAGTTTGAAAGACAAAAACAAAAGTAAAGGATTAAAAATGGAGAAGGCTCGCTTGGTGAGAATCGAACCCAAGACCTCCGAGTCTTCTAGTGTTGCCGATGATGAGGATTATGATTAAGTGTGTGAACCTCGCCTCATTAAAAACCTTGCCGGAAAACCCATTAGGACAAAACCGAGCGAAGGGAAAAAGTGTGCACATCACACACCTCTCATCACCGACCCTTAAGCCACTTGAATCACGACCAATGTGATCGGACAAGTACTTGGCTCAAGGTCGCTTTTAATACGGTGAAGTAGAGAGTTGACGGATTGGTTAAGTTGTCTCATCCTCAATCTTGTCATTGGCCCAACCGGAATGTTTAAAGACGTAGCCTCGAAAAGGTCCTCCGTGGCTATGAGCTGCTCCTCGGCTACGAGCTTGTCCTTAGCCCTTTGTCCTACGTCTTCTTGTCCCGAATTTCCATGCTCCGAGCTTGCCATGATCTCATCATCCTCTCCCACTTGAAAAGGATTTGACCTCAAATCCGCTGCATAAAAGGGAGTAAGATCAGAAACATTGAAGCTTTCGCTAACCTTATACTTACCTTGGAGATCGAGTTGGTAGGCGTTGTTGTTGATCCGTTTGAGAACTTTGAATGGCTCGTCAATTCGCGGCATCAACTTAGACTTAGACTTAAGGGTTTTAGCCATGACAAAGTGTCCCATCAAGCCTCCTTCGTGAGTTTCCCTTAGAAACAAATCTCTCAAAGATGAGTGAGGTACACAAAGTCTATTTTCATAAAACAAATAACCATCAAAGCGATAGTATTTTCCGTAGGCAAATTTCTCACAAGATTAAAATATCTTACCAAAATCGGAGTCGTTGGTATAAAGATCTTTGATTTGTTCAAATCCCAACAATCTTGCATCTAAAGAGTTAAGTAAGACATACCTTCGAGATAATGCGTCGGCTACAACATTATCTTTACCTTTTTTGTACTTGATCACGTATGGAAAGGTTTCGATGAACTCGACCCATCGAGCATGACGCTTGTTGAGCTTTTGTTGGCCTTTGAGATATTTTAATGACTCATCATCGGTGTGGATCACGAACTCCTTAGGCCATAGATAATGTTGCCAAGTTTTCAAAGCTCTCACCAAGGCGTATAACTCTTTGTCGTATGTCGTGTAGTTAAGCATAGCTCCACCTAGCTTCTCGCTAAAGAAAGCAATTGGCTTGTGATCCTGCATCAAAACAGCACCAATACCTAGGCCAGAGGCATCACACTCAATCTCAAAAGTTTTCATAAAATCAGGAAGTATTAAAATGGGAGAGTTAGTGAGCTTCTCTTTCAAGGCTTGGAATGCCTCTTCTTGTGCGGCTTTCCATTTGAAACCAACGTTATTTTTGATTACTTCCGTAAGCGGGGCAGCAATGGTGCTAAAGTCCTTGACAAACCGTCGGTAAAAATCCGCTAGACCGTGAAAGCTCCTAACTTCACTTACATTCTTCGGACTTGGCCGATCTCGGATCGCTTTGACCTTCTCCTCGTCAACCTTAATACCATCTGTGCTTACAACAAAGCCTAGAAAAACAAGATTATCCGTGCAAAACATGCATTTCTTAAGATTGGCATAAAGCTTTTCCTTCCTAAGCAAGCCTAGAACCGTTTTAAGATGCATGACATGATCATCTAGATTCTTAGAGTAAATCAAAATGTCATCAAAATAAACCACAATGAATACTCCTATATGCTTCCTAAGAATATGATTCATTAACCTCATGAAAGTACTAGGTGCATTCGTTAATCCAAACAGCATGACTAACCATTCATATAAACCTTGTTTTGTTTTAAATGCCGTTTTCGATTCATTACTTTCCTTCATCCGGATTTGGTGATAACCACTCTTAAGATCTATCTTAGAGAATATGCTAGAACCATGCAACTCATCAAGCATATCATCAAGTCTAGGGATAGGATGGTGATACTTAACCGTAATGTTGTTGATGGCACGGCAATCAACGTACATGCGCCAACTTCCATCCTTTTTCAGCACAAGTAACACCGGACCAACACATGGACTCAAGCTCTCACGGATGTGTCCCTTGTCCATAAGCTCGTTCACTTGCTTCTCAAGTTCCTTTGTTTTCACCGGATTGGTTCGATAGGCCGGCCGATTAGGAAGAGCAGCCCCGGGCACAAAATCATTTTGGTGCTCGATCCCTCGGATTGGTGGCAAACCTATAGGGTTATTTTCCGGAAAAATATCTTGATAATCCTGTAAAAGAGACTTGATAATACTTGGCAGCGCCAGTTCGGGGTTAGTTGAACAAGTAAGTGTTTCTTTAAAAACAAATAGTAAATTGTTTGTAGAACTTCCCTTTTTCTTGGCAACGGTTGGATCGGTTGATTTGGTGGAGTTCTTTTTCATACTCAGCTGATCTAGGTATGCTTCATGCGGAGTCATAGGAACTAAGATAGTTTTTCGGCCCAAATGCTCAAAAGTATGGCGGTTAGTGAACCCGTCATGGTCTACCTTTCGGTCCGACTGCCAAGGTCGACCAAGTAGAAGGTGACTCGCACTCATTGATAGAACATCACACAAAACCTCATCCTCGTACTTGCCGATCGAAAATGGGACCTTAACTTGCTCGTTGACGGTCATTTCACTGGAATCGTTGAGCCATTGAAGCGAATACGGCTTCGGATGCTTAAGTGTTTCCAAGCCGATCTTCTCCACCATGGTCCTACTAGCCACGTTAGTACAGCTCCCACCATCTATGATCAAGCTACAAACCTTGCCTTTAACCAAGCATCGCGAATGGAAAAGGTTCTCTCGTTGCGCTTGTTCCTCGGTTACGGTCAAGACACTTAACGATCGTCTTGCTACGAGTAACTCCCCTTTAGCCGCGGTCTCTATACCCTCATCGGCTGAAGTATCACCCACTGATTTCTCCTCTTCGGACTCAACCTCTCCATTATCCCTAAGGATCATAATCCATTTGTTTGAACACTCGCTAGCATAGTGCCCAAGTCCTTGGCACTTGTAACATCAAATATCTCTAGCCCTCAATACTTCCTTGGCCTTCCCTTTGAGGTCGTGTTCCACCGGTTTTGACTTGGTAAAAGATTTTGAATCCTTTTGGAAATCGGTCTTCTCTTATTTGTGATAACTAGATCGGCCCGAATTAAACCCGGTCTTGCCTGAACTGTAACTTGTCTTAAAGCTTTTCTTCTTTATTTGTGTCTCAAACATCACGGCTTTGTGAAGCATCTCCTCAAGCTCCACATAATGTTGCGTTTCCAATCGGTCTTGGATGTGGCGGTTGAGACCTCCCATGAACCGAGACATAATAGCTTCACCTTTTTCACGAACATCGGCTCTCAACATCAAGGTTTCCATTTCCTTGAAGTATTCTTCTACGGACCTACGGCCTTGAACCAAGTCTTGTAACCGTTGGTGTAGCTCTCGTTGGTAGTGGCTCGGCACAAATCTCTTTAGCATGATGGCTTTCATTTGGTTCCAAGTCTCGATGGGATAATCACCGACACATCTCCTAGTGGTCACAAGTTGATCCCACCAACTCAAAGCGTAATCGTAAAACTCGGTTGCGGCGATTCTAACTTTGGTGTCCTCGGTGCATTCTCAGCATATGAACACTAGCTCGATCTTTTTCTCCCATACAAGTATGCTTCCGGATTATTGGTTCCATGGAATGGAGGGATATTGAGTTTCAACCCACCAAAAGCATCTCGCGGTGGCGGTCTCTCTCGCGTTTGCCTTCGCCTCCTTTGGCTACTGTTAGAAGCATGAATATAGTAGTCATGTGCTGCTGCTGCACCATCAATCCTTTGTTCCCTTGGTGCCCTTACTTGTGGCTGATTTAGAACAGGATCCGGAGCAACTCGGTTCAATTGTAACGCTCCAAGCTTCTCTTCGATGATTCTAGCCACAATTGCTTCAATTGATTCCAACATCTTCTTCTTGTCCACTTTTGAATCGGATGACTCTTTTACGGAGCTCGACATGGTACCTAAAAAAAGGAAAAGGATCTAACAAGTAAGAAGTCCTTTTGAAAGTTGAAACTAGTTAAACACAAAAAGATGAACAGTTTTGACACGAATGGATGAACAGTCGCGAAAAATTATCAAATCGTATCAAAAAATTCCAGAAACACTTTTAAAAATACTAGACTCAATTTAGGTACAGATTCAAGTGAAATCACAATTTTACGATGAGCTAATTATTAATGATAAAGTTTGCAAAATCCCAGAAAAATGAAGAAATACGATAAAAATCAAGAAAATGAAGAACACGAGATTTTTAGCAAGGAACAACACAACCTTTACACGAAGTGGCTCTGATACCACTTGATAGAATCCTCGTAAGGATCTATGCCCCAAAATGTCCTTCGTGTGGTTGTGACTCGAAAGGATGATGACCGGTTCGAATGATGCGGAAATGATGCAGAAGATGAACGGACTTTGAAGATGAACGAATGAGTGATGGATCGATTTTTACTTATAAGAGAGATGTAAATCTCTTAGACTACGAGGCTTGATCCTAACTTAGATATATGCACTAAGGCAAGAACAAGTTGAGAAATGAATTCTCGTTTTTGATCAAACAATTTAGAGAGATTTTTAAAAGAAAAGTTTGATGATTTTTATTGAAGAGAAAAGAGGGAGGCCAAGGTCATTATTACATGGGGAATGACAAAACATTAAAAAATTTGACCAAGAAGTTTGAAAGACAAAAACGAAAATAAAGGATTAAAAATGGAGAAAGCTCGCTTGGTGAGAATCGAACCCAAGACCTCCGAGTCTTCTAGCGTTGCCGATGATGAGGATTATGATTAAGTGTGTGAACCTCGCCTCATTAAAAACCTTGCCGGAAAATCCATTGGGACAAAACCGAGCGAAGGGAAAAAGAGTGCGCATCACACACCTCTCATCACCGACCCTTAAGCGACTTGAATCACGACCAATGTGATCGGACAAGTGCTTGGCTCAAGGTCACTTTTAATACGGTGAAATAGAGAGTTGATGGATTGGTTAAGTTGTCTCGTCCTCGACCTTGTCATTGGCCCAACCGGAATTTTCAAAGACGTAGCCTCGAAAAGGTCCTCCGCGGCTATGAGCTGCTCCTCGGCTACGAGCTTGTCCTTAGTCCTTTGTCCTACGTCTTCTTGTCCCGAATCTCCATGCTCCGAGCTTGCCATGATCTCATCAATACGCCTCCTCTTGAAAAAGATTTGTCCTCAAATCTTGCTCTTCCAAAGAAAGAACAACTTGAACACAAATGATCAAGATGATATTTAGAATTGGAAAACAACAAGAACTTCTTTGATCCTTTTTGTTTTGTTTTGTTTTTTTTTTTTTTTTTTTTTTGATTTTCGTTTTTTTTTTCCTTGTTACGAAAATAAATAGAATATAGAATAAAAGAAGATGAAAAAATAGAAGATGGATGAAAGAAGACGAAAAGATGAGAAGATGAACAGAAAAGATAGAATGATAAAAATACCAAACTTAGAATGGTGCTCTGGTATCAAATGATAAGAATCTCCCAAGGATTCGTCACTCTAACTTGGCAAAGAGGATAATCCTTGACTCAAAGAAGCTATTACACTTCAAGAACAAAGCGGTGGATTGAATGGTCGCACAGAAGTTGCGGAAGACTCCTGATATACCGGTTGATCCCTTGGCTATGACGCACCAAGACGGATCGGTGGATCGAATGGTCGCACAAGAGTTGCGGAAGGCTCTTGATTTACCGAATTGATCAATGGATATTACGCACCAAAGATCAGATCAATGGATATTACACACATTGACATAATTGAGAATCACTCTCAAAAGTTCCAAAAATAAAGAAGGTTCTCTTCTTTTATTCATGAAATGAGCCTCATTATATAGAGGAAATACATCAAAAATGTCCATAAAATAGCTAAACTTGCAGAGCATCTAGGGAAACAAAATTCAAACTCTAAACTGCATGTAAGAGAGATAAAAACACTTAAATAAATGCTGCTTTGAATCTGGATGAAATTCTCTATTTTCTTGTTTTTTTTGCCTGAAAATACTTCAATTAAGATTTACTCTTCTTAAATCCAAATCCATGAAGTTGCAAGTTCTGGTTAGATGTTTTGCTCCCACATTTAGATTTGATGTCCTCATCATATAAACATGCCTTGTCTTTGCTGCTTCCCATGATCATATCAGGTATGTTGTTTATGCATGTGTAATGAACCACTCATCTTGAATGCATTTGAATTAGTTCACTTGTTGGATATAACAATTTTCATATACACATCTTCACTAAAATCATATAGAAACAGTGTCACTTTTTATAGCTAATTAGATTTTGATCCACGCGTCAAGCGCAAAATTATAATATTTTTTGTTTAAAAATTATAATTTTTTAATATATCGAGATAGAATAGTAAGATTATGTGGTACATCTCCCATATTGATTAATATATTTTACTTTACAAAATTTAATTTGCATGACACTTGACTTGGATGTAAGCATTTTTGGTATAAATCGAATATGTTTGAGATTATAAGTTATCTCAAACTTATTTAAGTTCACCAAACAAAAAAATAACGTGTTAGTATCTACAAATCTTTTAAAATAAAAAAGCAAAGAAATAATAAAAATGCACAAACTAATGATTTTTTGAAATTTAAGCATTATTTGTTGTTTTCAATTTATTTTGTATGGACTTTTTGAGTTTTGCTAATATTGACAACTTGTACATATGGTTGATAGTTTTATAAGCTCCAACAATTTGATTGATAGCAAACAGAGCAATGATTTTTGTATATTCTTATAATAAAAATTGTCAAAATAAAATAAAATATATATATATATATGTATGTATATATTTTTATCGATAAACTTATCGTGTTTTCTGTAAAAATTGTAAAAATGTTATATTTGTAAAGTTGTACGTTTATAACAAAATCTCAACTTTAATTAAAGATACAATTAAGCGATATTAAAAAATAATAATTGTATGAACAATTATATTTAAACTAGATAAAGGACCCGCATATATGCGGGTTTGTAATCTAATATTTTATAACATGTAAAAAATTTAATCAATTAAAAGTAGAAATTAAAATTAAATCATCCGTAAAAATAAATAAAATAAAATTGAGAATGCTGATGCAAAACCACTAATTCAGAAGTCTAACTTTTATTTATTTACTTTGATTATTTTATTATTTGATTTTCAATTAAATTTTATCACATACTTTCAAATGTGATTAGTTTTCCTATTCTATTTGAATTAATATTACTTTTTAATCCATTTTTAAAATCTTGATGAATTTATTCTCATATTTTAGTTGAATTATTTTGACTCCTTTAATATTTTATAAACCTCACAAAAATGAAAAACAAAATCATATGATCCGTAAAAATAAATAAAATAAGATTAAAAACGTCGGTGTGAAATCACTCATAGAAAAGCCTACAAATTATTTATTGATTTTGATTCTCATAATTGTTTTTATATTAACTGAATTTTCGATTAATTTTTTTCACATATTTCTAAATTATTAGTTTTTCATATTCCTATTTAAATTATGTTTACTTTTTATTATATAACTACTCATATTTTTTTTTTCTAACTCTTGACAAATCGATTTACGTATTTTTATTTGAATTAGACTTACTCACATTTTTTAATCATATTTGATTTTTTCTTTTTCACTTATGAATCATGAAAAATGAATTATATGTGTTTCATCACTTGGTTTCTTACTTTTTATAATTTTCACAACATGAGAAATTTTCAAAATAAGTTTCTTCTCGTACATCAATTTTTAAGTGGTAAGTCTTTAAAAAAACCACAATACAATGTACATTTTTAGTCTAATTTCAAAATATAATGATAATACTTGTACATTTTATTTTGACATGTGGCTAAAACTAATTGGAAACAAAATTTTTAGAAGAGGTTATTGAAATTTTAAATTGTTTGGTGGGAAGATCGAGAGAGTACAAAATTATTTAAATAAAGGTGAAATATTATAATTCTTAAAGATTTGGGTATGTA
Organism: Pseudoturritis turrita; assembly: GCA_900406555.1. Lineage (NCBI taxonomy): Eukaryota > Viridiplantae > Streptophyta > Magnoliopsida > Brassicales > Brassicaceae > Pseudoturritis > Pseudoturritis turrita. The sequence goes on from OVBL01000383.1 coordinate 29,914, forward strand.
AACCTAATTCTATTCAAAAGATTTTTACACGTGTATTTAATATTTTAATGAGAAAATATGTTTGATTTTTTTTGTCATATCTATTTTTATTTAAAATCAAAGTATATGTAATCGTGTATATATGTAGCTTATTTACATTTTTTTTTTATGAATTACTAAAATAAACTAATTGGAAAATGTTGAGATATGTTGTTTTTATCGAATAAGAGAGTAATCGATGGTTTTTTATAATAAAAAAACTGAAATAATATTTGTTGAAGAGATTATTGAAGTTTGAAATTTTTTTGGTGAGAAGATTGAGAGAGCACAAAACTTGTTATATAAAGATAAAATATTATAATCTTTGAAGATTTGGGTATGTAAACCTAAGTCTATTTGAACTCAAAAACTTTTTATACGTGTATTAATTTGTCACAATCATGTTAACTACGAAATTTGACGCATCAAGCTTTATATAATAAGATATAGTATCAAAATGGACATTAATACAACTTTTATAAACTAAATTTAAATTGACACCAGTAAATGATTCATCTTTAAATTATTATGTTATATAATATTTTAAAATATTAAATATTATGATTTAATTAGATTTAAATTTGTAACACATGTATTTGTGGACTTGTATTAAAAATTTAATAATAATATGTAGAGATTTCCACCATGGCATATAGAATTAATTGGAATATTTTGATTGGTTAATTTAATTGATGTGTCCCTTAAATTCTTCTTTGATCGACACATAGAATTATTTTCACTTATGTCTTCTCAATTAATATATATATAGGAAGTGAAAACAAGTTCTCACTGACACAATGGCCACGTAGTCCTACATAAAAAAAATGAATGGATGTTTTTCATTAGTTATACATACTATAAGTTGACGGCTTTGATTGGTAACCTTTTACCGTTGCGGTATGATGTATACCGTTTTTATAGTTACCAATCATAAAAACGGTACCAAATTTTTTTTATCAAAAACGTTACACTCACCTTTATTTGTACCGCTTTTTCTTACAGCTCCTTCTTACATCTTTGCATTATTCTATAATCGTTTACCGCTCCCGTTTACAGCTGAAAAACTTGTACCATTTTAAGTTACCAATTGGACCCGACATCTAAACAAAGTTATCGTTTAAAGGGAAAATCCTTTCATCTTATACACTTTAAATACCATAAATGTCTAACAGTCATCTCCTATGTTCAATGTTGCAAATATCTCTGCAAAAAGTTTCTGATATCTCTGACCATATCTACTTAGCAATGTCTCTTAGAAAAGCTTAAGATGGTGGAAATATGTAAAATAGCGAATACAAATTGACTTTCATTGTCGAGAAGTTTTCGAAAAGTAAAACAAGATAACAAGATACGAAAAAACCAATAAATTTTGATTTTGGAGAGGGTTAATTAAATAGTCAAGCAAAAAACTTTGGATCGAAGTTTTTTTTTGATGATAACGAATTAGTTTTAGTTTTTTTGGTCTCACAACGAGTTTTCTTTTTTTCTTTTTAACGTCTCATTGCAAATTTTGAACGTTTGCAAAACATGTAGAAATATCAATGTAATCCCGATATACAGTAAAAATTTGCGAATGATGAGTAAGCCGAAATTATAAGTATCACTCATCACTTTCTTGTGAAACAACAAAACGTGGTATGTGGTTGAGTATCTTTGTGGAGAAGACTCGGTGTTGATTGGGTTTTCTCTTTCCTCATAGCTGGTGGTCCTCTTCTTCTCAGTGATACCTTGGTTGTCACTCCTTTTGGGCTTAGCATTAGTCTCGTGACTTGAGGGTAAGTGGTTTCATGTGGTCTTCAGCTCTCTCGCATCGTTTTAAGAAGTTTTCTTTGTCGATGCCCCTCTTGCCTTGACGATTCATATCTCGGACAAGCTCTCCATTGTTTTTATGTGCTTTGTAGATTGTTGACTATGATCTTTATAGTTTTGGTTTGGATTTTGGGTTTTACTCGGAAGTATAGTTTAAAACTTTGTTTTCGGAAGTGTCCCTTTCTTAGGGCTTTGGTTTCGGGTAAATCTTGTTTTGTACCGACTTTGTTTCCGGAGAATTATGTATCTTCCACCGGTTTTGTATTTCTTCAAGGTTTCTTAATAAAAATTCTAGATGAAAAAAAAATATACACAAGACAAAAAAAAGTTAATATATATTGGATGAATATAAAATTAGATAGATGTATTTTCACAAATAATTAATGTGTAAATATTTTTAGATGACTAGAAATAGGAAATAAACTTATCAAGATAAAATAATGTAAATACAAATAATTAATGTATTCCGAAGAGCACTTGCCCTCCCCCCCCCCCCCCCCCCCCACATTTACAAATTATTTAGAATAGAGAAAATACAAGTTATATGTAACAGTAATGCAAAATTTTAAAAGGTTGTTATTCGAAATTAGAATATTCGCTTTCAAGAAAAAATACATATTAAATTTTTTAGAATGTATTTGAGTTTTAAAGTAACATGTATTATTTGAAAAGAAAGTGATATGTTTATAGATTCACGTAATCAATAGTTCTAAAATATAAATATTTGGAAATTTTTAAAATATATTGTGTATTTTATTTTTGATAATTAAAAATAATATATAGGATTTTATCTATAAATACATTGACAAAACATATTTTATTTATAAATACTTAAGATGATTGAAAAACATAGAAATAATCTATAAATATTTAAAACAATTTTATACAAGGTTTAGATGACTAAAATTAGGAAACGTTTTATAAAAAGATACATTTATAAATAAAAGCTAAAATGGAACAATGCTAATTTGTAAATAATTGTTACAAAATATAATATTCTTTGGATTAGAAAATGAAAATTAAATGGTCAATTGTACTAGTAAATATAAGATTATATAAGGTGTTTTTGGATATAAAAAGAAATTCAATTTTTGAGACTAATGTAATAGTATTCGTGGGAGTTCGTTTATGAGGAATCTGGTTCTTCATCAACTTTTCCATCTTATTATTCTTGATCTTCAACTTTTCCAACATAGTAACAAAAATTTCCCCATTTTACAACAATAAATTGATATTTCATTTGAAAACATCAATGGGTGGAAGATCAAAACCTCCTCCAACATTACTTTCTTGTTCATCTCAGCAGTTTATCGATCATAACAAAACATGGAGAAATAACATCTCGTCCCAAGGAATTTGAAGGACGCCGAATCTAAAGTTAATCTCGTGGCCAAAACGCGATTGTGACACCAATAAACTATGACTGGTTCTTGGAGGGAAAGACTAAACTCCTCTATTGTACGGCATCAACTGGATTGGGCATTGGCCAATAAAGATTTTCATGCAATTTTTACACATTTTTCGTGGAATACTTGGGTATAATTGGGCCGGACCATCGACCGATAATGACTACGATTGAAACTAAGATAGCACGCGGACGGAAACAATTCTGATTTGTCAAGCGCTGGATTGGAAGCGATGGATTAATGGAATCAAAAGTTGAGGGATGAGAAGATTCTTCGGGAGCCTCTCAACCACAATTTGTGGATAGAATAAGCAAATGTAGGAGACAGATTTAAAAATGGAGGGAAAATAATATCCCTAAGGGGTTCACTGTTAAAACGGGTTATGGAAGAAATACAAAATGATGACAACATAAGTCAAGCGGAATTAATCGAGTTTACAAAGAAATTAAAAAGGCTTATAAAGAGGAGGAACTCTATTGGCAACAAAAAAGTCGGATAATGTGGTTAAAAGAGGGGGATGACAATTAAAAAAAAATTCATGCCCAAACAAAACAGAGAAGGGTTCGGAATCGGATTATCAGTCTTTATAATGCTTTAGACACATGGGTGGACTCAATGAACGAGGTAGAGCAAGTTGCGGTGAATTATTTCTGGAAAATGTTTACCTCCATGTCTCCATCAGGAATAGAGGAGGTCCTAGAAGAGGTACCAACTTTGGTAACAGACCAGATGAACGAGTCTTTAATGGCGATGGCAACTGAGGAAGAAGTCCGTAAAGCGTTATTTATGATGTATCCGAAGAAAGTCCCAGGCCCGGACGACATGATAGCGCTTTTCTTTCAGAGAGCCTGGCATATTATCAAGACAGATTTACTGGAGTTAGTTAACGGTTTTCTGCGGACAGGTTCTTTTGACAAGAGGTTAAATGTAACCAACATTTGTTTAATCCCAAAAACGGAAAGACCCACCAGGATGGCGAATTTAAGTCCAATTAGTCTGTGCAATGTGGGTTACAAAATCATTTCAAAGGTGCTTTGTCAACGACTTATGAGACACCTTCCGGAGATGATTTCGGAAACACAATTGGCGTTTGTGTCCGTGCGTCTAATATAAGACAATATTCTTATCGCTCAGGAGATGTTACATGGGTTGAGGACCAATAAACCATGTAAAAATAATTTTATGGCAGTAAACCCGGATATGATCAAGGCTTACGCCCGAGTAGAATGGCCGTTCATTGAGAGTATACTCCGAAAATTTGGTTTCGCCGAGGGATGGATCTCATGGATAATGTGGTGCATAAAATCGGCCGAGTACAAGGTATTAATTAATGGTCAACCGAAAGGACATATTGTCCCAGAAAGGGGACTGTGGCAAGAGGATCCGCTATCCTTTTATTTATTTATCATGTGTACAGAAGCATTGATTGCCAATATATGAAAAAGAGGAGCGCGATAAAAACACCACGGGAATTAAGGTAGCACGAGCGAGCCCGCCGGTATCACATCTCCTCTTTGCGGACGATAGCTTATTTTTTGCAAGGCGAATTTACAAGAGTGTAGGTCCATTTTACGAGTTCTGAAAATGTATGAATTAGCATCAGGACAACAAATTAATTTTTCTAAATCTTTGGTTCAGTTTGGTAAATTGGTGGATGAGATAACCCGAGGGGAACTCATGCAAGAACTGGGTATCTCGACTATAAGAGGAATAGGCACATAGTTGGGGATACCGGAAAGCTTGGGGGGGGGGTGGGGTGCATAGACAAAAATATTCTATTTCATTCAAGAGAGGCTGCAAGACTGCAAGATGGTTCAGGAACATCTATATGAAATAATATGTGGATACCAGCTACTTGTCTGAGGCCAGCAACCTGCAAGGATTATAATTATTACCCTTTTTTCAAGGTCAACCATTTGATAGACCCATTACCAAGAAGTGGAATTGGGATTTGCTCAACGCAATCATCGTTCCCAAGAATTTTTTGAGTATTCGGAGTATACAATTAGGTACTTCAAACCGACCGGATACTTTAGGATGGCATTTTACAAAATCTAGCAAATATACGGCCATATCAGAGTATTATACAGAGCAAGGTTTAAATGAAAAGGGATCGGATGCCATGCTTCATGGCCCAGATATCCAACCTTTGCAAGCTCAAGTTTGGCAACTTAAATGCCCACCGAGACTAAGGCATTTTATATGGCAAGCTTTTTCCGGATGCATTTAGGTGACATCGAATTTAAGGAACCGAGAAATTAATTGTGATTCACATTGTGTCCGTTGTGGAATGGAGCAAATAATTAATCATGTTTTGTTCGAATGTCCTCCATCCATATAGACTTGGGCACTATCACGGGTTCCGACAAGCCCGATGAATTTCCCAATGGCATCAGTTTTCTCAAATTTTGATTATCTATTTTAGAGGATTCCAGGCACGATTTAGGATTTTGCATGGATCGTTTGGTATATCTGGAAAGTAAAGAATGATAAGCTTTTTAAGAATTTAGACCGAGAACCGCGAGAGATCTTACCGATCGTAGAAGCATCTCTCTAGGAACCAACGCAAAGTGCGGATTTGGGGGGAGGGGTCAATTGACTGGGATTAACTGTACGACAATTATGGAACGTAGTGGACACCAGTGTTACATTGACGTGTCTTGGAAAGAGAGATATTTTTAAGGTTGTGGCTGGATTTACTACAAGGATGACGAAGAAGAAGAAGTAGTGATGGGAGCCAGAAATGCACGACGGAGTCTCTCACCTCGCAGAACTAGAAGCCCTCATATGGTAGCTTTTGCGATGTACTATTCAGAGCTGGTTAAAATGGTATCCGAACCAATGGAATGGCCGGCATTCTCAGTCCATTTAGAGGAGTTTGCGAGGAGCAAGGAGGAGAGTTCTCAGAGTTCTCTCTAACGTTGATCCCACATCTTTCGAACAAAAAGGCGGATATGTTGGCACGTAATGCCAGATTGTATCCACATGATATCTCTTATGTAAGTAAACGTTGTACCACAATTTGGATGATCGAACCATTTAATTAATGAATTAGTAAGCTGTTGACAAAAAAAACTGTGACTGGTTTTCCAAACTCGAGCAAGAAAATAGTAATTCAATTTTTTAATAGATCAAGATTCGTGAGCATACCAAACAAAAAATGGATTTGTACCTTCGTCCTAATCCATCTCTCATCATATTTGAAATTTTGTTTGGCGTTTAATCATCTCCCATGTTACCATGTCTTTAATAGATTTGTTATGCTGAGAAACATCGCTGATCAGACCTTGGCTATAAAAAATTCACGAACATGAAACCCACGAACTAACAAGTAACTTTCTTGAAATCTCTGGATCATGCAAGTATATATAGAAATTGTGCCATGAAAAACCAACATCACACTAAAAGTCCGCATATAGCGTAATCTGTCGTCACCTATGATATGAATAGTTGTGGAAAACAAAGACAACGCAGACCAGGAGAAGTTATCGAAACGAATCTATAATATCCCAAATCCGAGGAAGCAGGGAAAAGAAAAACACACCACAGAGATCAAGAGAGATTTTCAAACCACTATTGGCACCATGAGTATACTCCTCTTCATTCCTGATAGAGCCATTAGGTCCACCTGTCTTTCCATTGTGCATCATAGGTTTCAGCATCGTGCCATCTTCACAAACCATATGAGACAATCTTTCAACAGTTAAAAACGAACAAGACCGAGTGATTTCGAAAAACTAACTATAACCGAGTAGTTTACAAATGAACTACGTCGCAACGACGCATTTAAAGATAAGCGAAGCGAAGAAAACTAGAGAACTGAAAACTTACGCCAATCAAAGCATGCGTGGAGCACAGTTCTTGTTCGCGATGAGAGAGCGGATGTCACGGCAAGCCTTATTTATCCCCTTCAAGTATTCCGCGTCAACCATCAGTGCCGCCATAGCTTCTTCTCGTCCGGGAATGGTGAGAGATAGAGAGAAAATGGGAAAATCCCATGTTTCTTACAACTGAATACGATTCGAGAAGATCCAAGCTCTTTTTCACAACGAATATAAAGGCAAAAGGCTCTTTAATTGAGATTATGATAAGAAGAAAAAAAAATTGGATGTGAAACTTTCATAAACGTAAAAGGGGAAGGGGAAGATGAAGTGAAACAACGTTATGATTGAGGGTTTTAATTTTAAGATTGCCACATGGCACTCTCTCCAATGCTGATGTGGCATACAGCTGGAGAGAGTTAGCCTTATAAATATAAACTTGAGAGAGTGATCTCTTCCCAAAATTTTCCGTTTTTATAGTTCTATCTGGCTTTCATCGCTTGTTACTTATTGTTTTCTTAGAATAATTGTTATATAGAGTTAAGAAAGAAATCGACAAAGCAAAGCCCTTGTGCCTGGAAGCTGTTAGTATACTGGAGGAGTCCTATGGGTTTGAAGATGTGTTGTAATTATCTCTAACCCACTTTTATTTTTTACTCTAAACTCTATATATTTTAGAGTATAATCTACTCCAATCCACCTCTATTTTTAATTCTAAAATAGAAGAATGTTATTTCTTAATCTATATTAGAGGAAATAATAGAGGAATGCTATTTTTTACTCTAAAAGTGTTAATTCTAAAATAGAAGAATACATTGGAGAAAAAATAGAGGAATGTTATTTCTTACTCTATTTTAGAGTAAAAAATAAAAGAATACATTGGATATTGTCTAAGATCATCTTTTGAGCTTATACACGATTACATTGATTGCCATTCTCATGAACTTCGTCACTTATTTTGTAAAATCATACTTTTGATTAGGCCTGCCCATTTCGGGTCGGGCAACCCGACCATACTCTTATTCGACTGAAATTAGCGGACCCTTTCGGATAAAGGTAATTGATATTACCTGTTTGGGTAACGATAATATATTTTAACGGGTAAAGGTAAGGGTCGGGTAATTACCCGGGTACCCGATTATCCATTTGGGTAATTAAATTTTTTAAATTATATAAATTTATTAAAAAATTATATAAAGAGAGAATAAACATCATTCATTTAATAATTTTGGAAATGATTTTTATAACATTTTTAAAAATTATCCACCGTTTTTCAAAGTAATCTAAAACATTATCTCAAAACTTAACAATTTTTTTGCTAATATTATCCGAATTATCCATAGTTATCCGTTCGAATAACGATTTTAATTATCAACGTTATCCATTCGGATAGTAATTTTAACTACATGTATTACCCTTACCCGACTCTTATGCGATCCTTATCCTTAAATTACCCATTCGGATAATGATTTTCGATATCCTAAATACCCTTACCTGACTTTTATCCACTATTATCCGATCATTTACCCGTAATGTGCATGCCTTCCATCCGAGTAATACTATTGTTTTCAAAATTTCTGTAGTTAAGATCACTCTCATAATTTAGCTGAGAACCCATCACATTTCTCGAAACTGGCTGAGTTGTTATATGCCCTTGTTGGATCACCGACTTTTTTCCTTCGAAGAGGAATTTGAAAATCCCCAAGTCTTTCAAGTTTTATGTATGTATCTTTCAACTCATCAGTTTATAGCAAAAAAAGAAAAGAATGGAATACGTGGTTCGTGTAGAGTAATCAAAATGTAGAAAGTAGTAAAATTAAGCTCAATACAAAAACTTTTTCTATCTTAACAATCATATATATTGCATCCACCGCAAAATGAATAAAATGTATTCACCGTAAAAACTTTAATCATGTCAAATTAATATATTCAATCATGGTTTGTTTGTCTTTGAATTGGAAGATGCAATCATATTTAGTAGATACTAGATACTAAAAAGATAAAAAACCAGAAAAACTTGCACGTAGCGAGAATAAACAGCTAGTATCTATAAGCAAAACAACCCGTGCAATTCTACTATCCGAGAAACATGACCCAAAAAGAAAACCCTTACAATTAGAAACTCGCATCATTTTCTCCAACTGATATAAAATCCATCATGTTTAACTCCAGAATTATCAACTTGAAAACCCTCATCCTGCAAGGAGTAGAACGAAAAAAACAGAGATACGAAATCTTTAGCCTCAAGAAATACTCTTCCCGCATAAGAAACGTATGAAAAATATCAACACAAACCTGTTCCGAATCATCGATAAATGAATCATCAGTGTCATATTCATCATCGTTAGGAGCAGCAGTAGTGTCTAACTCTTCCATAACGCTGCTATCTTTTCCCTGCGAATTATTCTCTAAAGTATAGGCATACACCTTTTGGAAATGTGTGCATATGCAAAATGTTGTGAACGTGAAATAAAAAACCTGACAAAAAGAAAAGAGCAACATACCTTGTAGAGTATATCAATCTTTTTAACAGCGTTAAAATGGTTAGACTGATCAGGTTGGCCATTCGGTTCACTCGCCTGCATCGCATCGGACAAGGAAATAACCCGTATTGTATGAATAAGAAGAATAAATCGTGCAAGAATCTTTTACCTTATTTAAATGAAAATCCACTGTTATAAGCTTTATAATCTCTTGCACTAGACGATGCTATATATATAATTATATATCTTCACTCATACATCTAGATAAACCCTGAAAAAAACCTGGAAATTATGCATACTCGTGTAAACAGCTAACTCACCTGTGCAAGGTTAGGGTTAGGATTAGGAGGCGGTGAGGCATCAGTGACCTTTTTCCATGACACATATGTGGTTTCCCCTGGCAGGAGCTCCACCTTGAGTAATATCCGATCACCGGCAGTCAAGATTTCCGGCGACTTCTCCTTCACTTCTGACATTACTGATACTGGAATACACGAATGATGTTAATGGTTTCAATTTGCTCTTCCCTTCGATTTACTCAATTCCAACTTTACATAAATACCATTCATTTATTATGCTAAAAAAATACTATTACCAAAGATTATTTCAATTCTTCTTCTCTTAAATGGTAACTATATATTTACCATTTAAGATGCCAAAACGAAAAAAACTCACAAATTAACAATTATATTTAAGTTGACCTATTTATTATAACAGCTATTACCGATTTTGAAATATGAAGACAATAATACTTACTTGGGAACGGTTAAAGCAACGAAAGACATTGGAGAAGTGCATCTTCAGTTGCATGCGCTGCAATGTCATTACTCAACAGGTTTACATAGGATTGTTGTTTAGCATAAAGCATGAATAAAAGTCAAGTCAACTACATAGAACCTAATAAAAATAAGCAGAAAGCTTGTGTGTGAATCTAAAAAAAGGTTGCGTTTAAACTCTTGTATTACAGTACTAACCTTTGCCTCCAGAATCTGATTTTTGCTCATCTCCAAAACTGCAAGGCTCTCAAGAGATTGCAGCTACAAAGAAACGGAAAAGGTCCCAAATACGCTGTTCTTAAGAAAATCAAATACAAATATACGTATAACTTGTGTTGATTAGTCGGGTGGTAAAAACCCGGATCACTCCCTAGTTATAAAAAAATATATATATAAAAGATTGAGATATAAATTAAGTCTCGGGTCTTTAGGTATACCAAACTAAACCGGTGGGATAACCAACAAACCACGATTTTAGTTGTAATCTTTGACTTTTATCTCCTTATCTTTGACTATATCACGTGACTTAGTTCCGAAATGAAATCAGCTCAGATGTGAATCTGAATTGATCATTTTTATTGTCACTCTCGCGGCCGAACTGAATTTAAATCATTAAATTTTAACACGAGACAAATTCGGTAAAAATAATGACCTAAAGTTCTTGATTATTTACGACTTGGATTCGGTAAAAATTTGTGATGAGTTAAAACTTTTGATTTATTACGAGATGGACTCGATAAAAACGATGAGTTGAAGTTCTTAATTTATTACGAGATGAACTCGGTAAAAATGATGAGCTAAAGCTTTTGATTATTTACGAGATGAATTCGGTAAAAATTGTGATGAGCTAAAACTCTTGATTTATTACGAGATGGACTCGGTAAAAATGATGAGCTAAAGTTTTTGAATTCATACCAAATAGACTCAATAGAAACGACGAGATTAAGCTCTTGATTTATTACGAGATTGAGTTGGTGAAAATAACGAACTAAAGCTCGTGAATTTGTTTGAGATGGACTGAAAAAATAATGAGCTATGGATGAAGGCCTTAGATGGAGAGAAGAGTCTGTTATTATATATATATGATGATTGGACCCAATTTATGTCGAAAATAACCGTAAAATACAACTCCTTATGTAGGCCCACTGGCCCACCCATATATACGAGCCGTGGCACAAAGACCTATGCCCGGATCATTTCATCAGAATCAAAGAGAACCGAAAAAATCAGATATATTTAAATAGAGGTGAGACAGAGAAGAGAGTAAATAATTTGAAAACATACAAAAACATGAAGTAGATTTTGGGTTTGTGGCGTTACCTAAATCATTACAAATATTGTATTATCTAGATTTTCGATTGGATTATAATTTTGGAAGGATTATTGCAATTTCGATGGAGAAATCACTACAAAAAAATAATGAGTTTTCGAAGAAACTAAATCGTCCCAAATTTGCAACGATTTAGCTACCAATTTGCAACCGTGCTGGAAGTTGTCACAATTTTGCATCAACTAAATTCGTCGCAAAATCATCTTAAAATTGCGACGAATGTACGTACATCGAAAGGGTTGGTCGTCGCTAAATCATAGCAAAATAAGGTCGATTTAGTGACGTCCTCTTTTGACGCAGTTTTGCGATGTTCTTTGCGACGAAATTCAGTGGTAGGTTGGATACCTTTTAAAAATGGGTTATTGAATTATTGCGAGGGAGAAAATCGTCGTAAATTCGACGGTATATGTGATATTTTGCAAAAATGTCACAACTGGACTATGTATCGGAAGTTTGAACCTTTCATTCTTTCAGCTCAAACTGAGCAAGTCAGCTTTATACCCTATTTGAAGTTTGTCAAACGGAAATTTCATAGTTATCGATCGTTAAAGTTGCACCAAGAAGAAATATTGTTGGACTCTCGGGTGACGTGTCAATGGAACATAGCACATGCGAATATATGGCTATTCCACATCAAACACTTGAAGACGTCCTACTTATCGATCCGTAAAATTGGGAACTTGAATACGCCATTGACAATTCAGAAGAAGAAGTGTTAGATGAGTTTGCCGAAAGTGATGAATCGAATGATTGTTCTGATGATAATGAACGTGAAATTGAATATGAATATGAATGAATCAGATGTGTTGTACTGAAATTTTCAGAATAACTTTTATGTAACCTGATCTTTTCACATATGTGCTACTTAGTTACTTATAAGTTAACTCTTACTTTTTTCAATCTTAATCTTTTTTAAATATTTCATTTTGTTTTGTTATTTTAACTATAAACACTCATAATGGTCTACTAATTAGTATGTGTAAGTGCGTTTGATAACTTAGAATATAGAAACCTCACGTTGGTCAATTTCATTTTTTCAATTTGCAACGGTTTTATAACTCATTTGCGACACTTCCTCGCAAATTCTTCATAAATTTCCAGAACTTTCGATACCCCAAACTTGATTCTCTAACAAATGAGTATTGTACTTTGTGAGGTCGTCGCAAAATGTCAAATACCGAAAACCCAAACTTGATATCCTAAACATCGAAACTTTTCACGAAATCGTCGCAAAATCAAATTTATAAATAAAAAAATAGCGTCTATTCAAATTTTACAACGATTCCTCGCAAAGTCGTCGCAAATGCCAATTTTTTTTTAAAGGACGTTTATTCAAATTTTGCGACGAGTTCTCGAAAAATCGTTGCAAATGCCAAATTAAAAAGAAAATGGCGCATATTCAGATGTTGCCGCGAAATTTGCCCGTGCATGCATTGGCTAAAATTTTGGTGTTCGATTAGTGACAATTTTACGATGCTTTTGCGACGCCATAAAATCCCTATATAATCAGCGGAGGATGTACTAGCAAAGGCCATTAGAGAAGCAAAGGCGTGGCAGTGTGCTCAAGAATCCCTGCCGAAAAGAAGACTACCGGAGCCTACATCACATCCATCTCTATCCCATACGGTAGGTACCATATGCCACACCGATGCCGCCTGGAAGAAAGATCCCTCGATGAGTGGGCTGGGATGGTGTTTTTGCTCAACTTCAGAGGAACATGTAGAAGAATTCTTGGTCCCGTTATCGAATGTACACTTAGCCTTGGCAGCCGAAGCGTGGGCTGTGATCGAGGCTCTTCAAAAGGCTAAAGACAAAGGTTATGACGAATTACACGTATGTTCAGACTCTCAGGTTTTGATTAACCTACTTCGAAAGAAGGAATCACATACGGAGATCCATAATCTGTTGTTCGAGATTAGTATGTTAGCTTCGAACTTATGTAAGCTTTCTTTTTATTTTGTTCCATGAGATGCCAATATATTGGCTGATTCGTTATCCAAACGAGTTCTTTCGGCTTGTGAGTTGTCGACGGTTTCGACTTAATTAATAAAATTTCATCTTTTGACCAAAAAAAAAAAGAAGGTATGTTTATTTTTTTTTTCTTAAAATTTTAAATTATTAAATACTTTAGATGTTGATTAGAACATATTAGTTACGATTGAAATTTATATCGGAATTGATTGAAATTCTTAGGATTAGTAAATTTCCTAGAATCTATTAATTAATTTTCACTATTATTTTTAATTAGCAAATTAACTTTTATATATTGTTTTTAAATTGTAGATGTTTAGGAGTGGATATATTCACAGTATTTGTCTGGTCTAGATGGGTAGTTCCTACTGCGGGTGCTCGATCATCACCGTCATCGACTATGACACCACCCTGGCCTAGTACGATTTTAGATCGTAGACGTAGCTCTTCCAGAGTGACTGCTTCGATTCTAGACACACAAGTGAGCATCCTGTCAAGGAGAAGAACGACATCTACTACGAATTATAACTTTAATAAGTTTATTAATATTTATTCTAATTTTGTAATCAAACTTATTAATTACATATTTGACACGATATTTCTTTTTTTTCAGTCCGCCTCAAAAATAAAAAAAAGTCAAACTTACACGGTCGGTTCCATCTAAACTATCATGTCTGCTTCTTCTTCAACACCTCCACCAATGGCAGAAGATGTCGTCGAATTCAAAAAATGGCTCGAAGCAGAGACTCACTAAAACGCAGAGGTAGTCTCCCGGATCAATGGATACGAACACCTTTTCGAGATTCTCGTACAAGATAACCCGATGATATAAGTTTGAAATCCACGAAAGCCTAGTGATCACAAGGATGTCAAAACCGACAAGCTTGATGTGGTGAAGTTCGCCACACAAAGGTGCGGAAAGCCTTTATGATAAGAACACAAATCTAAGTGTAGGTGATTCCACACAAAGATAGAAATTTAAGACATTTTCTAAGTATTATAATCCACCAAAATACTTAGCAAAACAAAGAGAAACAAGCTAGAAGCTTAAAGTGAGTGAAAACTCGATTTATACTCAATTCAAGGAGTGGTTTTACAATGATATGAGCTGAGCTTATATAGGTTCGTGATCATCTAGTAATAATAATAATGGTCTAAAATAGTTTTAAAAAGACAAATCAACATAAATATAAGAATCAATCAAAGAGTATAATTGAGATGGATTTATGGATGATTTTTGGCCAAATATGAGAAATGTGAAAGTGTTTTGTATATAGACAACTTGGACATGAATCCATGGTTTTTTGGAGTCTATGGATGGTGTAGAAGGTCTCCAAGCAAGCTGATTTGAATAAATCAAAGAGATATACTCAATGATCGATATTTACTTGAATTGGCGCTGAATATGGAAACTTGAGGTGTGGAATGATCCACTTGATTCCCTGCTTTCTGGTAGACTTTAAGACACTACTAGGATCCTTTAGGTAATAGGAAAAATCTTCTTGATGCCAAAGATAAGTCTGCATTGATCCAAATAAAGAAATATATGAAACTGGACAGTTTTGGATCACCCGATTTGTAATCTCGGTTCTGGTCAAGTCTTAACCGTTCTGGTCGATCTTTGGTTCATCATGGGTCCTTGATGGGTCAAAAATATGGACCAAGTCGGTTCTAGGCTTAACTCCTCATGGTCAGGCCAAAATCCTTCAAGAGAGGCCAATATGTCCTTATCGGGCCATTGGAATGATTGAATGATCATGGGCTTGTCTGCGCTTGTCTTCCTTGGATCTTGAGAGGCTGGTAAAGACATGCCAAGGTGCCTTAGGGCGGGCATGATTCATCTTGGGCTCGTGGACTTCATCTTTTGGGCCATACTTGCATTCGAGTGGATCTGAGCTAGGGTTTATCTTTAGTTTCATTGAACTTATCTTCAATGAGCTTGGATTTGATGTCCTCATCATACTATCCCTCTTCAAAAGTATTTGTCATCAAATCTTGATCCTCTTCTTTCGTGATTCATATGTTGGGAGCCGCTGGTTTTGTTGGAAGCTCAACAATTATTTCCACACTTATTGTCTCTTTTCTTCTAAGCGTGTGAGTCTTTTATCCATGTTTATGATTTCATCCTGGAAAGTTGAGATCAGCTTCCAAAAGGTAGTTTTATCTCTTTTATTATTATTCATTACTCAATGGTATAAATAAAACCAAGAGAAAGAATACACAAGGATTAGAACAAAGAAAGAGGAATAGAAGGAGAAGATAATTTTTTTTTCTTTTCTAACTTTATAGTTTACTAGATAAAGGACCCGTATATATGCGGGTTTGTAATCTAATATTTTATAACCTGTAAAAAAATTAATCAATTAAAAGTAGAAATCAAAATTAAATCACCCGTAAAAATAAATAAGATAAAACTGAGAACGCTGATGAAAACCCACTAATTCAGAAGTCTAACATTTATTTACTTACTTTGATTATTTTATTATTTGATTTTCAATTAAATTTTCACATATTTTCAAATTATTAGTTTTCCTATTCTATTTGAATTAATATTACTTTTTAATCCATTTTTAAAATCTTGATGAATTTATTCTCATATTTTAGTTAAATTATTTTGACTTCTTTAATATTTTATAAACCGCACAAAAATAAAAAACAAAATCATATCATCCGTATAAATAAATAAAATAAGATTGAAAACGTCGATGTGAAATCACTCATTCTCCTACTTTTTTTAATATTAACTGAATTTTCAAATATTTTTTTCACATATTTCTAAATTATTAGTTTTTCCTATTCCTATTTAAATTATGTTTAATTTTTATTATATAACTACTCATATATCCTTTTTTAACTCTTGAAAAATCGATTTACATATTTTTATTTGAATTAGATTTACTCACATTTTTTAATCATATTTGAATTTTTTTTTTCACTTATGAATCAAGTATTATCTTTCTTCCGATGAAAAACGAATTATATGTGTTTCATCACTTGGTTTCTTACTTTTTATAATTTTCTCAACATGAGAAACTTTCAAAATAATTTTCTTCTCATACATCAATTTTATAATATTTAGGATGTCTACGTAGTGGTAAGTCTTTAAAAAAACCACAATACAATGTACATTTTTTTACTCTAATTTCAAAATATAATGATATTAGATTTTTTTAAAATGGAAAATTTTATTTTGATATGTGGTTAAAGATAATTGGAAACAAAATTTTAGAAGAGGTTATTGAAATTTTAAATTGTTTGGTGGGAAGATCGAGAGAGTACAAAATTGTTTAAATAAAGGTGAAATATTATAATCTTTAAAGATTTGGGTATGTAAACCTAATTCTATTCAAAATATTTTTACATGTGTATTTAATATTCTAATGAGAAAACGTGTTTGTTTTGTTTTTTGTCATATCTATTTCCATTTAAAATCAAAATATATAAGCGTGTATATATGTAGCTTATTTTTTTTTTATGAATTACTAAAATAAGCTAATTGGAAAATGTTGAGATATGTTGTTTTTATTGAATAAGAGAGTAATCGATGGTTTTTTATAATAAAAAAGCTGAAATAAAATTTGTGGAAGAGATTATTGAAGTTTGAAAATTTGTGGTGAGAAGATTGAGAGAACTCAAAAGCTTTTTATATAAAGGCAAAATATTAAAAAATTTTAAGATTTGGATATGTAAACCTAAGTCTATTTGAACTCAAAAATTTTTTACAAGTGTATTAATCAATATTCTAATGAGAAAATTTCGAAACCTAATTCATCTTAATAAACGTAAAGGAAAACAGGGGAAAAAAGAATGGTTGTACGAAAAAAACAAAATGAGACATATAATAAAGTCAATATTTAAAGGAATAGACCATGCTTATCAACTAATTATTTTAATGAATTATTTATCAGAAACTAATTAATTTTTTTTTATATATATTGATTTTTATAATTTACTTGATAAATACAAATATATAAGTTTAAAAAGAAATAAGATTTGTATGACATATGTCAAAATCTAATTGGAAAAAAAATTACATGTGTCAAAATTCGATCGACCGGCTGACACGTGTCATGATCGTGTTACTTACGAAGTTTGATACATCAAGTTTTATATAATAAGATATTAAAACAAACATAAGAAAAATATTTTTTATATAGAAATAGAATTAAGAATAATAACAGCAAATAATTTTTTTTTTGGGTTTTCTTTTATATCAATAAAATCAGAAATCTTATTATATAAAGCTTGATGCGTCAAACTTCGTAATTAACACGATCATGACACGTGTGAGCCGGTCGATCAGATTTTGACACATGTAATTTTTTTTCCAACTAGATTTTGACATATGTCATACAAATCTTATTTCTTTTTAAACTTATATATTTGTATTTATCAAGTAGATTATAAAAATCAATATATTATAAAAAAATTAATTAGTTTCTGATAAATAATTCATTAAAATAATTAGTTGATAAGCATGGTCTATTCCTTTAAATATTGACTTTATTATATGTCTCGGTTTTATTTTTTTCGTACAACCATTATTTTTTTCCCTCTTTTTCTTTACATTTATTAAGATGAATTAAGTTTCAAAATTATTTTATTAGAATATTAATTAATACACGTGTAAAAAAATTTTGAGTTCAAATAGACTTAGGTTTACATACTCAAATCTTCAAAGATTATAATATTTTGCCTTTATATAACAAGCTTTTGTGCTCTCTCAATCTTCTCACTACAAAATTTCAAACTTCAATAATCTCTTCCACAAATTTTATTTCAGCTTTTCTATTATAAAAAACCATCGTTTACTCTCTTATTCAATAAAAATAACATATCTCAATATTTTTCAATTAGCTTATTTTAGTAATTCATAAAAAAGAGTAAATAAGCTACATATATACACGCTTACATATATTTTGATTTTAAATAGAAATAGATATGACAAAAAAATCAAACATGTTTTCTCATTAGAATATTAAATACACGTGTAAAAATCTTTTGAATAGAATTAGGTTTACATATTCAAATCTTTAAAGATTATAATATTTCATCTTTATTTAAACAATTTTGTACTCTCTCGATCTTCCCACCAAGCAATTTAAAATTTCAATAACCTCTTCTAAAATTTTGTTCTAATTAGCTTTAACCACATGTCAAAATAAATTTTTCATTTAAAAAAAATCTAATATCATTATATTTTGAAATTAGTCTAAAAAATGTACATTGTATTGTGGTTTTTTTAAAGACATACCACTACATAGACATCCTAAATATTGTAAAACTGATGTATGAGAAGAAAATTATTTTGAAAGTTTCTCATGTTGTGAAAATTATAAAAAGTAAGAAACCAAGTGATGAAACACATATAATTTATTTTTCATTGGAAGAAAGATAATACTTGATTCATAAGTGAAAAAGAAAAATTTAAATATGATTAAAAAATGTGAATAACTCTAATTCAAATAAAAATACGTAAATCGATTTATCAAGAGTTAAAAAAAAAAGATATATGAGTAGTTATATAATAAAAAGTAAACATAATTTAAATAGGAATAGAAAAAACTAATAATTTAGAAATATGTGAAAAAAATAATTGAAAATTCAGTTAATATAAAAAAAAGTAGGATAATCAAAATCAATAAATAATTTGTAGGTTTTTCTATGAGTGATTTCACATCGACGCTTTCAATCTTATTTTATTTATTTTTATGGATGATATGATTTTGTTTTCCATTTCTGTGCGGTTTATAAAATATTAAAGGAGTCAAAATAATTCAACTAAAACATGAGAATAAATTCATCAAGATTTTTAAAATGGATTAAAAAGTAATATTAATTCAAATAGAATAGAAAAACTAATAATTTGAAAGTATGTGATAAAATTTAATTGAAAAGCAAATAATAAAATAATTAAAGTAAATAAATAAATGTTAAACTTCTGAATTAGTGGTTTTGCATCAGCGTTCTCAATTTTATTTTATTTTATTTATTTTTACGGGTGATTTAATTTTGATTTCAACTTTTAATTGATTAATTTTTTTACAGGTTATAAAATATTAGATTACAAACCCGCATATATGCGGGTCCTTTATCTAGTATATATATAAACTTGCAAAAACAAAGAATTATTTTTTTGTTTGTTTAAGAATGGAATGAAAACAAAACAAAACAAAAACATAAAAATAAAAAGATAGATGATATGAGCTTTTAGCTATGATACCAAATGATATAAGACTCGAGGATAGCATAAGAAACTTATGAACACTAGATGAACATATCTTCAAGCAGTGGATTGGTAGGGAGATGGAGGTCGAAAGCACCACAAAGACTATGGCAAGGCATACAGCTGGTCTAGTCTAGTTCAAAGGGGGAATCCACACAATGAACATAAAACTCATAAAGATCAAGAACACATCTTGACACAAAGAGAAAACTTCTCTCATTATTCAACTTCAAATATGTCTTACAAAGAGCAAAGCTAAAGACTTATATAAGATCAGGAAGGAGATGGCGACCTAGTTGTCAAAATACACACAAAAGAAAATAATTCAAAGGCCTAAAAGAAAAGGAAACAATTAAAAACCTAATTGACAGAATTAAAAGCAGATTTTTGAATTTAAATGGCAGAATCTTCATAATGCATATGGACATTTTTATGGCTTGATTCTACTGATTTAAAATGTCTTTATGTCCTCTAGAAGACTCTTGTGAAGCTTGAGACTCTCCATAAGTTGGTGAGAATACAAACAAGGAAATATCCTTGTTTTTTTTTTTAAATAGGACATTGCAAGCTCAGGTTTGGCGACTTAAATGCCCACCGAGACTAAGGCATTTTATATGGCAAGCTTTTTCCGGATGCATTTCGGTGACATCGAATTTAAGGAACCGAGAAATTAATTGTGATTCACATTGTGTCCGTTGTGGAATGGAGCAAATAATTAATCATGTTTTGTTCGAATGTCCTCCATCCATATAGACTTGGGCACTATCACGGGTTCCGACAAGCCCGATGAATTTCCCAATGGCATCAGTTTTCTCAAATTTTGATTATCTATTTTAGAGGATTCCAGGCACGATTTAGGATTTTGCATGGATCGTTTGGTATATCTGGAAAGTAAAGAATGATAAGCTTTTTAAGAATTTAGACCGAGAACCGCGAGAGATCTTACCGATCGTAGAAGCATCTCTCTAGGAACCAACGCAAAGTGCGGATTTGGGGGCGGGGAGTCAATTGACTGGGATTAACTGTACGATAATTATGGAACGTAGTGGACCCCAGTGTTACATTGACATGTCTTGGAAAGAGAGATATTTTTAAGGTTGTGGCTGGATTTACTACAAGGATGACGAAGAAGAAGAAGTAGTGATGGGAGCCAGAAATGCACGACGGAGTCTCTCACCTCGCATAACTAGAAGCCCTCATATGGTAGCTTTCGCGACGTACTGTTCAGAGCTGGTTAAAATGGTATCCGAACCAATGAAATGGCCGGCATTCTCAGTCCATTTAGAGGAGTTTACGAGGAGCAAAGAGGAGTTTTCAGAGTTCTCTGTAACGTTGATCCCACATCTTTCGAACAAGAAGGCGGATATGTTGGCACGTAATGCCAGATTGTATCCACATGATATTTCTTATGTAAGTAAACGTTATACCACCATTTGGATGATCGAACCATTTAATTAATGAATTAGTAAGCTGTTGACAAAAAAAACTGTGACTGGATTTCCAAACTCGAGCAAGAAAATAGTAATTCAATTTTTTAATAGATCAAGATTCGTGAGCATACCAAACAAAAAATGGATTTGTACCTTCGTCCTAATCCATCTCTCATCATATTTGAAATTTTGTTTGGCGTTTAATCATCTCCCATGTTACCATGTCTTTAATAGATTTGTTATGCTGAGAAACATCGCTGATCAGACCTTGGCTATCAAAAATTCACGAACATGAAACCCACGAACTAACAAGTAATTTTCTTGAAATCTCTGGATCATGCAAGTATATATAGAAATTGTGCCATGAAAAACCAACATCACACTAAAAAGTCCGCATATAGCGTAATCTCTCGTCACCTATGATATGAATAGTTGTGGGAAACAAAGACAACGCAGACCAGGAGAAGTTATCAAAACGAATCTATAATATCCCAAATCCAAGGAAGCAGGGAAAAGAAAAACACACCACAGAGATCAAGAGAGATTTTCAAACCACTATTGGCACCATGAGTATACTCCTCTTCATTCCTGATAGAGCCATTAGGTCCACCTGTCTTTCCATTGTGCATCATAGGTTTCAGCATCGTGCCATCTTCACAAACCATATGAGACAATCTTTCAACAGTTAAAAACGAACAAGATCGAGTGATTTCGAAAAACTAACTATAACCGAGTAGTTTACAAACGAACTACGTCGCAGCGACACATTTAAACATAAGCGAAGCGAAGAAAACTAGAGAACTGAAAACTTACGCCAATCGAAGCATGCGTGGAGCACAGTTCTTGTTCGCGATGAGAGAGCGGATGTCATGGCAAGCCTTATTTATCCCCTTCAAGTATTCCGCGTCAACCATCAGTGCCGCCATAGCTTATGCTCGTCCGGGAATGGTGAGAGATAGAGAGAAAATGGGAAAATCCCATGTTTCTTACAACTGAATACGATTCGAGAAGATCCAAGCTCTTTTTCACAACGAATATAAAGGCAAAAGGCTCTTTAATTGAGATTATGATAAGAAGAAAAAAAATTGGATGTGAAACTTTCATAAACGTAAAAGGGGAAGGGGAAGATGAAGTGAAACAACGTTATGATTGAGGGTTTTAATTTTAAGATTGCCACATGGCACTCTCTCCAATGCTGATGTGGCATACAGCTGGAGAGAGTTAGCCTTATAAATATAAACTTGAGAGAGTGATCTCTTCCCAAAATTTTCCGTTTTTATAGTTCTATCTGGCTTTCATCGCTTGTTACTTATTGTTTTCTTAGAATAATTGTTATACAGAGTTAAGAAAGAAATCGACAAAGCAAAGCCTTTGTGCCTGGAAGCTGTTAGTATACTGGAGGAGTCCTATGGGTTTGAAGATGTGTTGTAAGCATCTCCAACCCACTTTTATTTTTTACTCTAAACTCTATATATTTTAGAGTAAAATCTACTCCAATCCACCTCTATTTTTAATTCTAAAATAGAAGAATGTTATTTCTTAATCTATATTAGAGGAAATAATAGAGGAATGCTATTTTTTACTCTAAAAGTGTTAATTCTAAAATAGAAGAATACATTGGAGAAAAAATAGAGGAATGTTATTTCTTACTCTATTTTAGAGTAAAAAATAAAAGAATACATTGGATATTGTCTAAGATCATCTTTTGAGCTTATACACGATTACATTGATTGCCATTCTCATGAACTTCGTCACTTATTTTGTAAAATCATACTTTTGATTAGGCCTGCCCATTTCGGGTCGGGCAACCCGACCATACTCTTATTCGACTGAAATTAGCGGACCCTTTCGGATAAAGGTAATTGATATTACCTGTTTGGGTAACGATAATATATTTTAACGGGTAAAGGTAAGGGTCGGGTAATTACCCGGGTACCCGATTATCCATTTGGGTAATTAAATTTTTTAAATTATATAAATTTATTAAAAAATTATATAAAGAGAGAATAAACATCATTCATTTAATAATTTTGGAAATGATTTTTATAACATTTTTAAAATTATCCACCGTTTTTCAAAGTAATCTAAAACATTATCTCAAAACTTAACAATTTTTTTGCTAATATTATCCGAATTATCCATAGTTATCCGTTCGAATAACGATTTTAATTATCAACGTTATCCATTCGGATAGTAATTTTAACTACATGTATTACCCTTACCCGACTCTTATGCGATCCTTATCCTTAAATTACCCATTCGGATAATGATTTTCGATATCCTAAATACCCTTACCTGACTTTTATCCACTATTATCCGATCATTTACCCGTAATGTGCATGCCTTCCATCCGAGTAATACTATTGTTTTCAAAATTTCTGTAGTTAAGATCACTCTCATAATTTAGCTGAGAACCCATCACATTTCTCGAAACTGGCTGAGTTGTTATATGCCCTTGTTGGATCACCGACTTTTTTCCTTCGAAGAGGAATTTGAAAATCCCCAAGTCTTTCAAGTTTTATGTATGTATCTTTCAACTCATCAGTTTATAGCAAAAAAAGAAAAGAATGGAATACGTGGTTCGTGTAGAGTAATCAAAATGTAGAAAGTAGTAAAATTAAGCTCAATACAAAAACTTTTTCTATCTTAACAATCATATATATTGCATCCACCGCAAAATGAATAAAATGTATTCACCGTAAAAACTTTAATCATGTCAAATTAATATATTCAATCATGGTTTGTTTGTCTTTGAATTGGAAGATGCAATCATATTTAGTAGATACTAGATACTAAAAAGATAAAAAACCAGAAAAACTTGCACGTAGCGAGAATAAACAGCTAGTATCTATAAGCAAAACAACCCGTGCAATTCTACTATCCGAGAAACATGACCCAAAAAGAAAACCCTTACAATTAGAAACTCGCATCATTTTCTCCAACTGATATAAAATCCATCATGTTTAACTCCAGAATTATCAACTTGAAAACCCTCATCCTGCAAGGAGTAGAACGAAAAAAACAGAGATACGAAATCTTTAGCCTCAAGAAATACTCTTCCCGCATAAGAAACGTATGAAAAATATCAACACAAACCTGTTCCGAATCATCGATAAATGAATCATCAGTGTCATATTCATCATCGTTAGGAGCAGCAGTAGTGTCTAACTCTTCCATAACGCTGCTATCTTTTCCCTGCGAATTATTCTCTAAAGTATAGGCATACACCTTTTGGAAATGTGTGCATATGCAAAATGTTGTGAACGTGAAATAAAAAACCTGACAAAAAGAAAAGAGCAACATACCTTGTAGAGTATATCAATCTTTTTAACAGCGTTAAAATGGTTAGACTGATCAGGTTGGCCATTCGGTTCACTCGCCTGCATCGCATCGGACAAGGAAATAACCCGTATTGTATGAATAAGAAGAATAAATCGTGCAAGAATCTTTTACCTTATTTAAATGAAAATCCACTGTTATAAGCTTTATAATCTCTTGCACTAGACGATGCTATATATATAATTATATATCTTCACTCATACATCTAGATAAACCCTGAAAAAAACCTGGAAATTATGCATACTCGTGTAAACAGCTAACTCACCTGTGCAAGGTTAGGGTTAGGATTAGGAGGCGGTGAGGCATCAGTGACCTTTTTCCATGACACATATGTGGTTTCCCCTGGCAGGAGCTCCACCTTGAGTAATATCCGATCACCGGCAGTCAAGATTTCCGGCGACTTCTCCTTCACTTCTGACATTACTGATACTGGAATACACGAATGATGTTAATGGTTTCAATTTGCTCTTCCCTTCGATTTACTCAATTCCAACTTTACATAAATACCATTCATTTATTATGCTAAAAAAATACTATTACCAAAGATTATTTCAATTCTTCTTCTCTTAAATGGTAACTATATATTTACCATTTAAGATGCCAAAACGAAAAAAACTCACAAATTAACAATTATATTTAAGTTGACCTATTTATTATAACAGCTATTACCGATTTTGAAATATGAAGACAATAATACTTACTTGGGAACGGTTAAAGCAACGAAAGACATTGGAGAAGTGCATCTTCAGTTGCATGCGCTGCAATGTCATTACTCAACAGGTTTACATAGGATTGTTGTTTAGCATAAAGCATGAATAAAAGTCAAGTCAACTACATAGAACCTAATAAAAATAAGCAGAAAGCTTGTGTGTGAATCTAAAAAAAGGTTGCGTTTAAACTCTTGTATTACAGTACTAACCTTTGCCTCCAGAATCTGATTTTTGCTCATCTCCAAAACTGCAAGGCTCTCAAGAGATTGCAGCTACAAAGAAACGGAAAAGGTCCCAAATACGCTGTTCTTAAGAAAATCAAATACAAATATACGTATAACTTGTGTTGATTAGTCGGGTGGTAAAAACCCGGATCACTCCCTAGTTATAAAAAAATATATATATAAAAGATTGAGATATAAATTAAGTCTCGGGTCTTTAGGTATACCAAACTAAACCGGTGGGATAACCAACAAACCACGATTTTAGTTGTAATCTTTGACTTTTATCTCCTTATCTTTGACTATATCACGTGACTTAGTTCCGAAATGAAATCAGCTCAGATGTGAATCTGAATTGATCATTTTTATTGTCACTCTCGCGGCCGAACTGAATTTAAATCATTAAATTTTAACACGAGACAAATTCGGTAAAAATAATGACCTAAAGTTCTTGATTATTTACGACTTGGATTCGGTAAAAATTTGTGATGAGTTAAAACTTTTGATTTATTACGAGATGGACTCGATAAAAACGATGAGTTGAAGTTCTTAATTTATTACGAGATGAACTCGGTAAAAATGATGAGCTAAAGCTTTTGATTATTTACGAGATGAATTCGGTAAAAATTGTGATGAGCTAAAACTCTTGATTTATTACGAGATGGACTCGGTAAAAATGATGAGCTAAAGTTTTTGAATTCATACCAAATAGACTCAATAGAAACGACGAGATTAAGCTCTTGATTTATTACGAGATTGAGTTGGTGAAAATAACGAACTAAAGCTCGTGAATTTGTTTGAGATGGACTGAAAAAATAATGAGCTATGGATGAAGGCCTTAGATGGAGAGAAGAGTCTGTTATTATATATATATGATGATTGGACCCAATTTATGTCGAAAATAACCGTAAAATATAACTCCTTATGTAGGCCCACTGGCCCACCCATATATACGAGCCGTGGCACAAAGACCTATGCCCGGATCATTTCATCAGAATCAAAGAGAACCGAAAAAATCAGATATATTTAAATAGAGGTGAGACAGAGAAGAGAGTAAATAATTTGAAAACATACAAAAACATGAAGTAGATTTTGGGTTTGTGGCGTTACCTAAATCATTACAAATATTGTATTATCTAGATTTTCGATTGGATTATAATTTTGAAAGGACTATTGCAATTTCGATGGAGAAATCACTACAAAAAAATAATGAGTTTTCGAAGAAACTAAATCGTCCCAAATTTGCAACGATTTAGCTACCAATTTGCAACCGTGCTGGAAGTTGTCACAATTTTGCATCAACTAAATTCGTCGCAAAATCATCTTAAAATTGCGACGAATGTACGTACATCGAAAGGGTTGGTCGTCGCTAAATCATAGCAAAATAAGGTCGATTTAGTGACGTCCTCTTTTGACGCAGTTTTGCGATGTTCTTTGCGACGAAATTCAGTGGTAGGTTGGATACCTTTTAAAAATGGGTTATTGAATTATTGCGAGGGAGAAAATCGTCGTAAATTCGACGGTATATGTGATATTTTGCAAAAATGTCACAACTGGACTATGTATCGGAAGTTTGAACCTTTCATTCTTTCAGCTCAAACTGAGCAAGTCAGCTTTATACCCTATTTGAAGTTTGTCAAACGGAAATTTCACAGTTATCGATCGTTAAAGTTGCACCAAGAAGACATATTGTTGGACTCTCGGGTGACGTGTCAATGGAACATAGCACATGCGAATATATGGCTATTCCACATCAAACACTTGAAGACGTCCTACTTATCGATCCGTAAAATTGGAAACTTGAATACGCCATCGACAATTCAGAAGAAGAAGTGTTAGATGAGTTTGCCGAAAGTGATGAATCGAATGATTGTTCTGAGGATAATGAACGTGAAATTGAATATGAATATGAATGAATCAGATGTGTTGTACTGAAATTTTCAGAATAACTTTTATGTAACCTGATCTTTTCACATATGTGCTACTTACTTATAAGTTAACTCTTACTGTAATCAACCTTAATCTTTTTTAAATATTTCATTTTGTTTTGTTATTTTAACTATAAACACTCATAATGGTCTACTAATTAGTATGTGTAAGTGCATTTGATAACTTAGAATATAGAAACCTCACATTGATCAATTTCATTTTTTCAATTTGCAACGGTTTTATAACTCATTTGCGACACTTCCTCGCAAATTCTTCATAAATTTCTAGAACTTTCAATACCCCGAACTTGATTCTCTAACAAATGAGTATTGTACTTTGTGAGGTCGTCGCAAAATGTCAAATACCAAAAACCCAAACTTGATATCCTAAACATCGAAACTTTTCACGAAATCGTCGCAAAATCAAATTTATAAAAAAAAAAATAGCGTCTATTCAAATTTTGCAACGATTCCTCGCAAAGTCGTCGCAAATGCCAATTTTTTTTTAAATGACGTTTATTCAAATTTTGCGACGAGTTCTCGCAAAATCGTTGCAAATGCCAAATTAAAAAGAAAATGGCGCATATTCAAATGTTGCCGCGAAATTTGCCCGTGCATGCATTGGCTAAAATTTTGGTGTTCGATTAGTGACAATTTTACGATGCTTTTGCGACGCCATAAAATCCCTATATAATCAGCGGAGGATGTACTAGCAAAGGCCATTAGAGAAGCAAAGGCGTGGCAGTGTGCTCAAGAATCCCTGCCGAAAAGAAGACTACCGGAGCCTACATCACATCCATCTCTATCCCATACGGTAGGTACCATATGCCACACCGATGCCGCCTGGAAGAAAGATCCCTCGATGAGTGGACTGGGATGGTGTTTTCGCTCAACCTCAGAGGAACATGTAGAAGAATTCTTGGTCCCGTTATCGAATGTACACTCAGCCTTGGCAGCCGAAGCGTGGGCTGTGATCGAGGCTCTTCAAAAGGCTAAAGACAAAGGTTATGACGAATTACACGTATGTTCAGACTCTCAGGTTTTGATTAACCTACTTCGAAAGAAGGAATCACATACGGAGATCCATAATCTGTTGTTCGAGATTAGTATGTTAGCTTCGAACTTATGTAAGCTTTCTTTTTATTTTGTTCCATGAGATGCCAATATATTGGCTGATTCGTTATCCAAACGAGTTCTTTCGGCTTGTGAGTTGTCGACGGTTTCGACTTAATTAATAAAATTTCATCTTTTGACCCAAAAAAAAAGAAGGTATGTTTATTTTTTTTTTCTTAAAATTTTAAATTATTAAATACTTTAGATGTTGATTAGAACATATTAGTTACGATTGAAATTTATATCGGAATTGATTGAAATTCTTAGGATTAGTAAATTTCCTAGAATCTATTAATTAATTTTCACTATTATTTTTAATTAGCAAATTAACTTTTATATATTGTTTTTAAATTGTAGATGTTTAGGAGTGGATATATTCACAGTATTTGTCTGGTCTAGATGGGTAGTTCCTACTGCGGGTGCTCGATCATCACCGTCATCGACTATGACACCACCCTGGCCTAGTACGATTTTAGATCGTAGACGTAGCTCTTCCAGAGTGACTGCTTCGATTCTAGACACACAAGTGAGCATCCTGTCAAGGAGAAGAACGACATCTACTACGAATTATAACTTTAATAAGTTTATTAATATTTATTCTAATTTTGTAATCAAACTTATTAATTACATATTTGACACGATATTTCTTTTTTTTCAGTCCGCCTCAAAAATAAAAAAAAGTCAAACTTACACGGTCGGTTCCATCTAAACTATCATGTCTGCTTCTTCTTCAACACCTCCACCAATGGCAGAAGATGTCGTCGAATTCAAAAAATGGCTCGAAGCAGAGACTCACTAAAACGCAGAGGTAGTCTCCCGGATCAATGGATACGAACACCTTTTCGAGATTCTCGTACAAGATAACCCGATGATATAAGTTTGAAATCCACGAAAGCCTAGTGATCACAAGGATGTCAAAACCGACAAGCTTGATGTGGTGAAGTTCGCCACACAAAGGTGCGGAAAGCCTTTATGATAAGAACACAAATCTAAGTGTAGGTGATTCCACACAAAGATAGAAATTTAAGACATTTTCTAAGTATTATAATCCACCAAAATACTTAGCAAAACAAAGAGAAACAAGCTAGAAGCTTAAAGTGAGTGAAAACTCGATTTATACTCAATTCAAGGAGTGGTTTTACAATGATATGAGCTGAGCTTATATAGGTTCGTGATCATCTAGTAATAATGGTCTAAAATATTTTTAAAAAGACAAATCAACATAAATATAAGAATCAATCAAAGAGTATAATTGAGATGGATTTTATGGATGATTTTTGGCCAAATATGGGAAATGTGAAAGTGTTTTGTATATAGACAACTAGGACATGAATCCATGGTTTTTTGGAGTCTATGGATGGTGTAGAAGGTCTCCAAGAAAGCTGATTTGAATAAATCAAAGAGATATACTCAATAATCGATATTTACTTGAATTGGCGCTGAATATGAAACTTGAGGTGTGGAATGATCCACTTGATTCCCTGCTTTCTAGTACATTTTAAGACACTACTAGGATCCTTTATATAATAGGAAAAATCTTCTTGATGCCAAAGATAAGTCTGCATTGATCCAAATAAAGAAATATATGAAACTGGATAGTTTTGGATCACCCGATTTGTAATCTCGGTTCTGGTCAAGTCTTAACCGTTCTGGGTCGATCTTTGGTTCATCATGGGTCCTTGATGGGTCAAAAATATGGACCAAGTCGGTTCTAGGCTTAACTCCTCATGGTCAGGCCGAAATCCTTCAAGAGAGGCCAATATGTCCTTATCGGGCCATTGGAATGATTGAATGATCATGGGCTTGTCTGCGCTTATATTCCTTGGATCTTGAGAGGCTGGTAAAGACATGCCAAGGTGCCTTAGGGCGGGCATGATTCATCTTGGGCTCGTGGACTTCATCTTTTGGGCCATACTTGCATTCGAGTGGATCCGAGCTAGGGTTTATCTTTAGTTTCATTGAACTTATCTTCAATGAGCTTGGATTTGATGTCCTCATCATACTATCCCTCTTCAAAAGTATTTGTCATCAAATCTTGATCCTCTTCTTTCGTGATTCATATGTTGGGAGCCGCTGGTTTTGTTGGAAGCTCAACAATTATTTCCACACTTATGCCTCTCTTTTCTTCTAAGCGTGTGAGTCTTTTATCCATGTTTATGATTTCATCCTGGAAACTTGAGATCAGCTTCCAAAAGGTAGTTTTATCTCTTTTATTATTATTCATTACTCAATGGTATAAATGAAACCAAAAGAAAGAATACACAAGGATTAGAACAAAGAAAGAGGAATAAAAGGAGAAGATAATTTTTTTTTCTTTTCTAACTTTATAGTTTATATTAAAACAAACATAAGAAAAACATTTTTTATATAGAAATAGAATTAAGAATAATAATAGCAAATAAAATTTTTATGGGTTTTCTTTTATATCAATAAAATCAGAAATATATATATAAACTTGCAATAACAAAGAATTATTTTTTGTTTGTTTAAGAATGTAATGAAAACAAAACAAAAACATAAAAATAAAAAGATAGATGATATGAGCTTTTAGCTATGATACCAAATGATATAAGACTCGAAGATAGCATAAGAAACTTATGAACACTAGATGAACATATCTTCAAGCAGTGGATTGGTAGGGAGATGGAGGTGGATCGAAAGCACCACAAAGACTATGACAAGACCTTTGATACAGCTGGTCTAGTCTAGTTCAAAGGGGGAATCCACACAATGAACATAAAACTCATAAACATCAAGAACACATCTTGACACAAAGAAAAAACTTCTCTGATTATTCAACTTCAAATATGTTTTACAAAGAGCAAAGCTAAAGACTTATATAATATCAGGAAGGAGATGACGACCTAGTTGTCAAAATACACACAAAAGAAAACAATTCAAAGGCCTAAAAGAAAAGGAAACAATTAAAAATCTGATTGATAGAATTAAAAGCAGATTTTTGAATTTAAATGGCAGAATCTTCATAATGCATATAGACATTTTCATGGCTTGATTCTACTGATTTAAAATGTCTTTATATTCTCTAGAAGACTCTTGTGAAGCTTGAGACTCTCCATAAGTTGGTGAGAATACAAACAAGGAAATATCCTTGTTTTTAAAAAAAATAGGACATTGCACTTGTGAAATTGAATCTGAAATGGGATGAACTTTTTTCCTTGATATATTTACTTTTCTGGGCTCCTTGGACATTGTACTTGATGAACCAAAAGTAATCGGATCCATGCTCATTGGACTTCATACGTTCTAGTCCAACTAAGCTCGATATGCACAGTTTTGACTCTTCACCATTCATGGGTTGGTCTAAGCCATTTTTAAAGAGTTATGTAACATTATGGACTTCTTGGACTCCTACAATGATGGGCTGGGTTTGGTAGTGGCAAGGCCTATTGGGCTCCATGCGTTCCGATGCAAGGCAAGTGGTGATTTTGGCTTTTTCTCTTTTAAGGTCCTCATCACCCGACTACCGCAGCCACGATGAGAGCTCAGAAGGAGGCAATGCGAGATCCGCCTACACAGAACATTCTCCTCGGGATGAAACCGATGTTTAGTTTTTCGTTTTTTATTTTTATTTATTTATTAGTATTAAAATTTATTATTTATTATATGTAATAACAAACCTTTTATTATTTTATGAATTTAAATTTTAAATATATTAAAATTTTATAAAAAATAATAATCAAAATAAATAAATACTAATTACTATATATTTCCTTTCAAATACGTAGATAGGAAAATCGTCGCAAATTCGTCGCAAAATTATGGCAAATTCTTCGGTCATTGTATATGGAGATGTAGAAAAATAAAAGAAGAAATGCGTTCATACGGGAAAAAAGGAAAGGGAATGGAAAAAAGGAATGAAATTGGAGAGGAAGACGTTATCGAAGAAGGAGATGAGAAAGACAGGGAGATGAGAAAGACAGACATCTCATCGTGAAACGAAGGAGGACGCAAATAAATCTAACTCCTAAGAGTGTAAATAAGACAACATATTTTGTTGCAAGAAAACTCGACATCAATGAAGAAATGATTGGTAAACAGCACAAAATGTTAGAAGTAATTGTAGTAGCCAACATGGAACAGCAACGATGTTTGGTTAACAATAGACAACTTGACAAATGTCGTTACAAAACTAATAGAGATGATGTTTAGTTTGGAGCAGGAGGTTTGTGCTCCATAACACAAAAGAAGATACTCGCTACTCCAACACTAAACCACTATTAAAAACTGGCCTGATAGGTCATTCAAATCTGCATTTATTGAAATGGTAGAGCTATGAAGAATGGTAGACCAATGAAGATCTTGTTTTAAATGACAGATCTATCATATTTGTTTTAAATTGTAAATATGTATTTGATGTGTTGTTGTATCTTTATCAGATATGTTCGTACGTCATAATGTGTGACAATAATAATGTAATTGTTGATATATGTTATGTATAGAACATTTAACATCTCATAATATTCAATATGGCATACTATTAATGTCACACTCTGCCTTAATGACATATGAATGGTATATTATGCCTCAATTATTTATACCAGCACAAGCAATAATTATTAGGTTTGCATAATAATTTGATTATTTTTTTTCTTGTGCCATAATGAAGAGACTATGGTGGAAGGAGATGATGAAGAAAGAGATGATGAAGCATTGCATCAATAGAATTTGCAACAACAAAAATTATTGAGTAGAGAATTAAATGGTTCAGAAGAACAAGAAGCAAACAATGAAGCAACACTAATCGAAAGTTAAAAGGTCGATGCAATGATTGCGAAGGTGTTACAATAAGTAAATACTTTAAAAGAAACAGAGAAACCAAAATAAGGAGAAGAAGAAAAAAAAGGAGAAGTACCAAAAGAAGAAGTAGGAGAACCAAAAAAAAACAAATGAAGAAGAAGAGACTGGGGAGCCAAAAGAAAAAAAAAACTGAAAAAGAAGGAGAATGAGAATGAGAAGTACTAAAAGTCAAACTCATATCAGGTTCTTCAGTCAAAACTATTTATGAACCTTAACCAAAGAAGAAGAAGGAGAAGGAGAAGTACCAAAAATTGAACTCATATCAGGTTCTTCAGTCAAAATCATTGAGAAAACTCCACTTCAAGACAAGGAAAGAGGTAGAGGTAGAGCTAAGGGTAGAGGTAGAGGGGAAGGCAGAGTTGTGCAAACAGTGGATGGCACATCAGTAAAATTAGTCGAGCCATATTCATCTCAAATTGAGAAATACAAAGATCATAAAGTGGTGCATATCGTCAATAAGATGGAAGCATCTCACGCTATATCTTTGAAACCAATGAGGAAGAGTGACATGACTGTTGAGTTGGCTCCACAGTTAAAAATTTTCTGTGTTCCTGGCACCAAAGCAAAACCGATGGTCTAGATATTTGTGACATATTTTTCGGTCCTTGTATATGGAGATGTAGAGAAATCAAAGAGGAAAGTTATTCATACGATGGAATGGAAAATGAGGAATGGAATTGAATAGGAAGACGTTAACGAAGAGGAAGATGAGAAAGACAGGCGTTTCATCGTGAAACAAAGGAGGCTGCAAATAAATCTACCTCCTAAGAGTGTAAATGAGACGACATATATTGTTGCAAGAAAACTTGACAGCATTGAGGAAATGATGGGTAAACAGCCGAGAATGTTAGAAGCAGCCGTAGTAGCCAGCGTTGAATAGCAATGATGTTTGAGTGTAACCATAAACAACTTGACAAATATCGTTACAAAAATGATGGAGTGGATGTTTAGTTTAGAGGAGGAGGTTTGTGCTCCATAACACAAAAGAAGATACTCGCTACTCCAACACTAAACCACTAGTAAAAACTGGCGTGGTAAGTCATTCAAATATGAATTTATTGAAATGGTAGAGCTAGTAAGAATGGTAGACCAATGGAGATCTTTTTTTAAATGACAGATCTATCAGAATTATTTTAAATAGCAAATCTATCAAATCTGCATTTGATTTGTTGTTGTATCATTATCAGACATGTGACAGAAATAATGTAATTTTTGATATATGTGATGTATAAAATATTTGGTATCCCTTAATATTTAATATGACATACTACTAACGAGTAACGACATATTCTGCCTTAATGACATACTAATGGCAGCCTCAATTTTTTATACCAACACAAGCAATAATTATTAGGGTATGCATAATAATTCGATTACTTTTTTTGTACCATAATGAAGAGATTATGGTAGAAAGAGATGATGAATCATTGCATCAACAAAACTACTTTCAACAAAATATTTTATTGAGTGGAGAATTAAATGATTCAGAAGAACCAAAAGAATAACAAGAAGCAAAGGATGAAGCAACACTGATCGAAAGTGAAAAGGCCAATGCAATAATTACGAAGGTATTACAAGAAGTAAATACTTAAGAATAAATAGAGGAGCAAAAATAAGAAGAAGAAAAAGGAGAAGTACTAAAAGAAGAAGAAGGAGAACCAAGAAAAACAAATGAAGAAGAAGAGATTGGGGAACCAAAAAAAGAAGAAGAAGAATAAGTACTAAAATTCGAACTCATATCAGGTTCTTCAGTCAGAATCATTGAGCAACCTCAACCAAAGAAGAAGAAGGAGAAGAACCAAAAGTCGAACTCATATCAGGTTCTTCAGTCAAAGTTATTGAGCAACCTACACTCCAAGATAAGGGAAGCGGTAGAGATAAAACTAAGGGTAGTGGTAAAGGGAAAGGCAGAGCTGCTCAAACAGTGGATGACGTATCAGTGAAATTAGTCGAGCCACGTTCATCTCAAATTGAGAAATACAAAGATCAAAAAGTGATGCGTATCAGTTTTAAATTAGTCGAGTCTATGATCTATTTTAAATTACATCGAATCTTACCTCGTAATTTCGTGCTTACCAAAACCGATGTTAAATCTTCACAAAATTTGCGACGAATGTGTGACACGAGTTTTCACGGTAATTAGTGACTCGGTTCTTCGTCTCTAAATCGTCGCAAAATTTTGCGTCGAATTTGTTAGACAGCGTTCTACGCAAATTAGCGATTCTTGCATTATTTGTGACGATTTAACGTAGAATTTTTTGCGACGAGCGATTAGCGTCGAATCTACATTTGTCACAAATTCCTTGTAATGATCGGTTTGCGACGCTTTTGCACGGCAAGTTTTCTTGTAGTGGATGTACGGGTTGAGAGGGAGGGAGAGATAGTTCAATCGGAATGTTTTTATGAGGGTTTGTTTTATAAGAGAAAAATATCTTCGAAGTGTTGAAACACTTGTAATCATTTATTAAATATGAATAAAAATCTGAATTTTTTACCAAGCGTGAGAAGATGTTCTTTCGATATACGAAATTTGTTTTTCACGTTCTTGTTCGTTTACGCATGTTTTAATTCGTGAATAAATGTGGCATGTTAGACTAGGATGTTAATGAGTGCAATGTGGATCTAATCTTGAGTGGCTAGTGGTATGTTAGGGAATGAGATTTACTAAAAATATGAAATCATTTAATAGCTAAGTAAATTAAGGGAAGAACGTTAGAAATATTGAGATTGGATATTCAGGATTATCATGGGCTTTTTGGGCGTTATGAATTTTGGAGTCGAGATGCGGCCTTCAGGATCGTTGATATTTGGGACTGTAATGGCTTATAGAGCTGGTAGATTATATTCGGGATCGTTTGATCTTCATGATTGTTTGAGCTTCAGGGTCGTCGATCTTTGGGATCGTTGGATGGCCTTCGGGGTAGGTAACCATTAAAACGATGAGATGAATGTTAAAATAGCTAAGTAATGGAAAATGGATCAGTAATGGAAAATTGAATAGCTTGCATGAAATCGGATTAATAGGTTGCTAGTATCGGATGTATCATTTGATTTGATTGTTCGTTAATATCGTGTTAGCATGTGAGCGGCAATGCCTTTTTTCACTGAGTAGTTCATTACTCATGCATCATTTGTGATGCATGTGAGGAGTAGTTATTACGAGGTGAAGCATGAGACAATAGAGACCATCGAGGATTTGGAGATTATTTTAGACTTGAAAGATTTTTCGGGTTATTTCAATAAAATAGTAGTGTAGCCTTCGAGCATTAAAAACTATTTTGGTCTCAGATTTCAACAAATTCTCAAAGATTATTCATATTTTGATGGGCTTTATGGAAATGTTTATAAACACCTTGAACCAAAATAAACTTGTTGTTTTTAATGCGAATCAAAATATTTAATTGTTGCATCAACTCTATGTAAATATTTTTTTAATCCGAATGATTTCCAAAAAAAAAACGGCATGTTTATTTTGGGGCGAGGCGTTAATAAATCTCGATATTTAGGGGGTGTTATTCAATGATGGATTTCAATAAAGTTTAAATCCAAACACAATCCATTGTTATTCAATTGTTGATTTTAAATACTTTATTAAAATAAAGTGTTATTGGTTCTTGTATTCATAATATCTTCATTAAAAGAGTTTGAAATCTAGTATTATTGGTTCTTGTATTTACAATCTCTTCTTTGAAATCTATTATTATTCAATCAAAGATTTAAAATGACCAATTAAAATCTTGTGTTATTCAAATTTAATAGATTCTCACAACTGCTTTTACTCAAGAGAGTTTTAATGGATTTGAAATTAAATATTACATGTAAAGGGAGGCGGTTGCAAAGGGAGACGCTAGGATTTTGAATATGGAGGATCGGGATGCTAGTATGATGGATATTGGGGAGAAAGATGGGCCACTGGGGGACCCTCCGGATAAGTCGGGTTCGTGGGTGCAGAAGGTGATGGGTAGTAACGTCGGAGGAATGCCGGTGCCGGAGGAGGTTGTTGATGATGAGTTTGTCGCTGCGAGATTGTGTTTAGAATTTCCAAATGGTGAGGATGGAGAGCCGGTGATCACAATCGAGAAGGAGGTTCTTGAGGCAATGAATGGATTATGGAAAAAGTGTATGATCGTTAAGGTGCTAGGGCGAAACGTATCTATTGTGGTTTTGAACCGTAAGCTACGGGAGACATGGAAGCCAAGTGGTGCAATGTTTGTTATGGACCTCCCTAGACAATTTTTCATGATACGTTTTGAGATGGAGGATGAGTATATGGCGGCTTTAACCGGGGGGCCATGGAGAGCATTTGGAAGCTATCTTATGGTTAGAGCTTGGTCACCGGAGTTCGATCCAATGAAGGATGAGATTGAAACTACACCTGTTTGGGTGCGGTTGTCTAATATCCCAGTGAATTTCTATCACAAGTCAATTTTAATGGGGATCGCGAAAGGATTGGGGAAACCGATAAAAGTTGACATGACAACGTTAAAATTCGAGAGAGCACGTTTTGCTAGAGTTTGTGTCGAGATTAATCTCAAGAGACCTCTTAAGGGTTCGGTGATGGTGAATGGGGAGAGGTACTACGTATCCTATGAAGGTCTCACGAGTATTTGTCCATTATGTGGTCTCTACGGTCATATGGCTCATTCATGTCCGACGGGAACACAAGGGAGAGGTGAGGACTTGGAAAGGGCAAGAATGGAAGTAACTGAGAATGCGAAGGTGCAAGAGGCGACCCAAGTGGCGGATGGGTTTACGCCGGTGAGACCAGCGAGGAGGAATGCCGGGAGTCAGAGAACCCAGATGACAGTGACGGTGGGACGAGAGAGAGGAGAGAGGGATCGTGGTCCCCGTGAATGAAGGAATAATAATAAATCAGAGAATATTCAGACTTCGAATAGATTTGGAAACTTAGGAGAAGAGGAGAAATCCCTTGAGTCACGGGAGAATAATGATAAAGATGCAAACAAGGAAAGTTTGACTCATTCAAATATTTATAGGAGCGGGAGTGAGGGAGTAATTAAGGAAGGAATGGTGTTTGGTTCTAGACCGAGTAAAGGTTTTAATGGGCCCTAAACAGGGGAGAAGGGTAAGAGAAATGGACATGATAAGGCCCATGAAGGTGGTACAACTCGGCACAAACAAAGTAATATATCAAGGCCTACTCCAGGTTTGATTTTTGGACCAACACGGGGAGAAATTGAACTCTTTGTAAATGGCAAGAGGTTAAGAGTTGAAAGAGATAATGTTGGGCG
This sequence comes from Pseudoturritis turrita, assembly GCA_900406555.1. Classification (NCBI taxonomy): domain Eukaryota; kingdom Viridiplantae; phylum Streptophyta; class Magnoliopsida; order Brassicales; family Brassicaceae; genus Pseudoturritis; species Pseudoturritis turrita. Next base: position 68,565 of record OVBL01000383.1, read on the forward strand.
AGCAGGAGGATCGGTTGAAACGGTGAGGTCTGGTGATGGGCGAGAGGAACCAGTGGCGCAGAGTGATGAAGGAAATAACAAATTTATTTCGCTTAGCTCGGAGAATGGAGAGATGAGTACGGATTTGGTTATGTATGGAATCCCGTCGGAGTCGGGAGGAACAAATGCATAACGATTCGCCCCGGTTGTTCTAGTTATCTATCAACCTTTGAATATGAATTGTCTAATGTGGAATTGCCGGGGGGCGAATAAACCCAACTTTAGAAGATTGATACGTTATCTTTTGAAAAAATTCAAGACGGATGTTTTAGCTATTTTTGAAACACATGTGGGTGGAGAGAATGCGGTTCGTATATGTCACGGTTTGGGTTTTGAAAATAATTTCCGGATTGATGCGGTTGGTCAAAGTGGCGGTTTGTGGTTGTTGTGGAGATCGGGAATTGGGGAAGTGAAGATAGTGGAGCATTCAGATCAATTTATCTATGCAACAGTAGAGGTTGGGACTAAAATGTTGAATCTCATTGCTGTATATGCAGCTCCCACAGTCAGTCGTAGAAACGGACTTTGGGGTCGGTTGAAGGATGTGGTTAAAGATTTGGTTGGGCCAATTGTTATTGGACGTGATTTCAATACGATTGTGCGGCTTGATGAGAGAACTGGTGGAAATGGTCGCCTTTCGCCGGACTCGATAGCGTTTGGAGACTGGATTAACGAACTCTCCTTAATTGATATGGGGTTCCAAGGGAATCAATATACGTGGAGCAGAGGGAGAGCGGAGAATACGCTTATTGCGAAAAGACTTGACCGTGTATTATGTTGTGCTCATGCGCGACTCAAGTGGCAGGAAGCAACGGTCTCACATCTTCCTATGTTAGCGTCGGATCATGTGCCGTTATATGTCCAACTTGTACCGGAAATTAAAGGTAATGCGAATCGTAGACCTTTTAGATTCGAAGCAGCTTGGTTAAATCATCCGGAGTTTAAGGAATTATTGAAGACGTCTTGGGATCGTAACATTAATACTCGGGAAGCCTTGAAGAGACTTGAAGGTAGATTGAGGAAGTGGAATAAAGAAGTGTTTGGAGATGTTCAAATACGGAAGGAAAAATTAATGAGGGAGATTAAGGAGGTTCAACAGAAGATTGATCATGGTTGTACGGATGCTCTGTTGGAACAAGAAGGAGAATTAGTGAAAGAGTTTGGTGTGATTTTGGAGCAAGAAGAGATGATATGGTTCCAAAAGTCGAGAGTTAAGTGGGTTGTTCATGGAGATCGGAATACTAAGTTTTTCCATACATCTATGATTATACAGAGGAGGCGTAATCGAATCGAAAGTTTAAAGGCAGATGATGGAAGCTGGGTTTCGGGTTCTCATGAGCTTGAACATTTAGCAGTGGAGTATTTTACAAGGCTTTATTCTTTAATGGATCTAAGTCAGGGAGTTCAAGTCTTACCTTCGAGATGGTGTGCTCGGTTATCATCAGGAGATCAAGTGAGGTTGAGTAAACCTTTCTCCTCTTTGGAAATTGAGAAAGCGGTAAGGTCTATGGGTAAATATAAGGCGCCAGGACCGGATGGGTTTCAACCAGTGTTTTATCAAGAATGTTGGGAGGAAGTGGGAGAATCAGCGGTTCGATTTGTGATGGAGTTTTTTGAGTCTGGGACTCTTCCTCCTGAGACGAATGATGCGATTGTTGTTCTTATTCCGAAGGTCGCGCATCCATAGAAGATTACCCAGTTTAGACCGATAAGCTTGTGTAATGTGCTGTTTAAAATTATAACCAAGACTATGGTTGGGCGGTTGAAAGGAATTATGACCAAGCTTATTGGACCAGCTCAGTCAAGTTTTATCCCAGGGAGGTTGAGTACAGATAATATTGTGGTGGTTCAGGAGGCGGTTCATTCGATGCGACGTAAGAAAGGGGAAAAAGGATGGATGCTACTTAAGCTGGATTTAGAGAAAGCTTATGATAGGATTCGTTAGGACTTTTTGGAGGATTCTCTAAAAGCGGCCGGATTCTCGAATGTATGGGTGCGATGGATTATGCAGTGTGTTTCTGGACCGTTGATGACGCTGCTGTGGAATGGTGAAAAAACTGAGCCGTTCCGACCGCTTAGAGGGCTTCGTCAAGGTGATCCGTTATCTCCGTATTTATTTGTTCTATGTATGGAGAGGTTGTGTCATTTGATTGAGGAAGCGATTGAAATGAAGCAGTGGAAACCGATTCGTTTATCCCGGGGAGGACTGAAGTTGTCTCATATATGTTTCGCAGATGATTTAATTTTGTTTGCTGAAGCTTCTGTAGCACAAGTTAAAGTTATCCGTGACGTGTTGGATAAGTTTTGTATCGCTTCTGGCCAGAAGGTGAGCCTTGAGAAGTCAAAAAATTTCTTCTCCGAGAATGTGTCTAGGGACTTGGGGAAGTTAATTAGTGATGCGAGCGGGATTCAATCAACCAGGGAGTTGGGAAAATATTTGAGGATGCCCATTCTTCAGAAGCGGATAAATAAAGAAACTTTCGTCGAGGTTCTAGAGAAAGTGTCAACACGGTTGGCAGGTTGGAAGAGTTGTATGCTGAGTTTTGCAGGAAGGATTACGCTTATGAAATCTGTCTTATCATCGATACCGGTCCATACGATGAGCACGATCAAGTTGCCGGAGTCGACGTTGAGTAGGTTGGATAAGATCTCGAGAGATTTTGTGTGGGCATCCACTACGGGTAAAAGAAAACAACATCTTGTTTCTTGGGATCGGGTGTGCTTACCCAAATGGGAAGGTGGTTTGGGAATAAGACGCGCTAGTGATATGGATAAGGCGTTGGTCGCTAAAGTGGGATGGAGAGTGCTTCATGATCATTCGAGTTTATGGGCGAATGTTGTTAGGAGCAAGTACCAGATTGGGGAATTTCATGATCAGTCTTGGACCATCGGAAAGAGCACATGGTCGTCAACTTGGCGTAGTGTGGGGTTTGGGTTGAGAGATGTGACTCACCAAGGGCTGCGTTGGGTGATTGGGGATGGGCGTACGATTAAATTTTGGACAGATAAGTGGTTGTTTGATCGACCATTGCAGGAGATGATAGTAGGTCCATTACCGAACAGTTTTGAGATGGTGAAGGCTCGTGATTTGTGGATTGAAGGGAGATGCTGGGACTTATCAAGGATTATGCCTTTTCTTGCTCCTGAGAGGAGGTTAGACCTAGCTTCGGTAGTCTTGGACACGGTGACTGGGGCTAGAGATCGGATGTCATGGGGAGAAACGTCTGACGGGAAGTTCACAGTGGCATCAGCGTATGCATTGTTAACTCGTGATATCTGCCCGAGATAAGACATGGAATATTTCTACAAGAGAGTCTGGAGAGTAATGGCTCCGGAGAGAGTTCGAGTTTTTCTTTGGCTAGTTGGTAATCAGGCGATTATGACGAACCAAGAACGGTATAGGAGACATTTGGCTGATACGGAAGTTTGCCCGGTTTGTAAGGGAGGTGTGGAATCTATTCTACACATTCTTCGCGACTGTCCGGCAATGGAAGGTATATGGACTCTCATTGTTCCGGCTAGGAGAAGAAGAGCATTTTTCGCAAAGTCTCTGCTTGAATGGATGTTTGCGAATTTAGGTGATGGTGAGATTATCATGGGGGTCCCGTGGGCCACGATGTTCTCGATTGCAGTCTGGTGGGGTTGGAAATGGAGGTGCGGAAATGTTTTCGGAGAGAATCGAAGGTGTAGGGACCGAGTACGTTTTATTAAGAATTTGTCGAAAGAAGTGGCAGATGCTAATTTGACGTTAGAAATGAGTCAAGGGCAGGTTATGATGGTGGATCGGATGATTAAATGGGTAGCTCCGGAGATGGGTTGGGTTAAGTTGAATACAGATGGCGCTTCACGAGGAAACCCGGGTCTTGCGACGGCGGGTGGAGCTTTGCGGGATTGGCAAGGAGGATGGTGTGGTGGATTTGCTCTTAATATTGGGAGATGTTCGGCACCGTTAGCGGAGTAATGGGGCGTTTATTATGGGCTTGTTATAGCGTGGGAACGGAAGTATACGAGAGTAGAGTTAGAAGTGGATTCGGAGATGGTGGTGGGGTTTCTTAAGACAGGGATTTGTGAATCGCATCCTTTGTCATTCCTAGTACGTTTGTGCTATGACTTTCTATCGAGGGACTGGATAGTCCGGGTGGCCCATGTGTATAGGGAGGCTAATCGTCTTGCCGACGGATTAGCTAACTATGCTTTTTCTTTACCTTTAGGTTTTTATGCTTTGTCGTTAGTTCCGTTAGATGTGGGTTTGATCTTGAGAGAGGATGTTTGTAGACCTCCTCAATTGAGACAAGTGCGTATGTAATTGTTTTTTTTCGTTTTACTAATAAAGCTGGGAGAGAAATCTCCCGGTCCTTCACCAAAAAAAAAAAAAATCTAACCTTTTACCCTCAGATTTCAAAATACAACTCAAGATACACTAGCTCATCGTACATATATTCCAACTACATAGATAGTTAGATACACATACGTTCTTCTTTTTTTTTTTATTCTCCATATCTCCAAAAAGAAAAAAATTAATAATAAAAATTAAAAAATCATACAAAATAGTAAAAATTTGAAAAGAAAAAAAGAAAGGATCGTGTTCTTTTTGTTGTACAAATCATTTGATTTAATTTGTTTTTATCATTTTTAGTAAATTCAAATCTATTATAGAAAACCAAATGATACAATATCTATTTTGAAAATACACTACCACGTATTTTAAAAGTATAGATAAGTCATCAACTTTAGATTGTAAAATTAATAATGAATCATTTTAAATGAATCAAATTTTTTTTAATCTGATATATTTTTAATTTAATGGAATTGATTTTAATACATTGGCGAGTTGATGCAGCAATTTTTAAAAAATTGGGTGGTAAAAGAGACCGTAGATCCCGCTGCAAAAAAAAAGGAAAGAAAAACGCTTTTCGTATTTCCTCGGATCGTAACCGGACGACGTGTTAAAACGTCATTCAAATTGTCCAGATTTAGTGATGAACTAAAAGTCTTCCTTAGTCGAAAAATAAAGTCTGTGTTTTTCCACGTTAAAAGTCTTTGACAATGTCATCGACATTTCTCCGACATTGACCTATTTTATATTTTCTAATAGATTTTTTCTACTTTTTTTTTGTTGAAATGTGTATTTATTGATCAATAAAATAAAAAGTTATGTACAAAAAATACGAAAAGTAACAAAGAATCAAAACAACGTGTTACCAAAGTGGCACAATAACATCACGATTCGAGGCTTCAATCAACGATTCTTGTTTGGAACCACTTTTGAAAAAATAATTCGTAACAAGGATTGGTCCGTTGCTGCAATGAATAAACTCTATTCCGAATGGTCTTGTCTATAAGTCGGGCTAAGAGCAAAAGGGAATGACTCGTCCCATTGTGCTTGCGTGCGTTCTGTTCCTTCCATATGTAATATATGGTCGATTGAAAGGCCAACCTAACGAGGATGAAACTGTCGCGGTCAAACGAATGGTGTAGCATATGATCCATGGTGTCCGACCAGTCGGGGTTAGGTGATACACCGAGTAAGGTTCCTATTACTTCCAGCCACACAGTGAACGAGAAAGGACACCCAACAAAAAAATGATCGCGCTTCTCATCCGGCTCACCACAAAGACGACATGATTGTATACCGCCCCAACATCTCGTACGAACTCCCGTAGCAAGCCTATCCTTCACCGTTAGCCAACTAATGAAAGCAAACATCGAGATTCCCTGAGAGAACCAAATGATACGACTCCAATCATGTCTTTATCGCCTCGATCAAAGTTGCTCCCCTGTTCTGAAAGCAGAGAAATTTGATTTGAAAACCATTGGCCCATGACGCCACTAGCATACATCATGCCCTGCCTCTGGATTCGGTGGTGGTAGTGCATGAAGCTGGTCCACAACATTTCGTAGGTGTGGTTGTCGACACCTCTGTATTGCCCATAAACCATTAACACTAACCTCTGAAACCTTAGCATTGCGTCGGACACCCAGTTGTCTTGTAGCCGTCTCTCCCATTCTATCAACTAGCTTACCATGCTTCGTCCAGTGATCCGACCAAAAATAGGTAGCCTCCCCATTTTTAATTTCCATGTGCAAGAACTCGGCAGCGGTTGGTCGGAGCTTCAAGAGTTTTTTCCAAATCCATGAGCCTTTATTTGTGACTTTAGCATCCCAAAAGGAGTCTTCCCGTAAAAAATGGGCCCTAATCCACGCAACCCACAGAGATCCGGAGAGGGTAAACAGTTTCTAGATCAAGTGAAGACCGAAGACCCGAGACACTTCCTTTAGTCGCCGAATTTCTAGGTCTCCTTCACCTTTCGGAATACAGATTTCTTCCCACGCAATATTTGCTATGTTTTGACCATTCGGTGAACCACTCCAAATGAACTTTTTACACATGCTCTCAATCTCCTCAAAGCACGTCTTTGGTAATCTAAACGCCGAACACCAGAAATTGGAAATGCTCATAATCACAGAATTGATGAGTTGCAACTGTCCCGCGTAAGAAAGATGCCGACAAGTCCAACTCATAAGCCGCGTTCTGATTTTCTTGGTGGTTAGTGGAAGACCAAGATAACGCATAGGTAGCATACTCACAGAGAGACCCAACTTCATGGCCTCGGATTCAAGTGCTTGTTTCTCCCTACTAGCCACAAACAAGGTTGACTTAGATACATTGATGCGATAATGTTTATCTCTCGACATCCTGGGTGATAATCAATCTGATCTCCACTTGCAGCTTGATTTAATAGCTTCAAAAAAACATTGTTTACGATGACATAAAGGTAAGGCGAGAGTGAGCAGCCCTGCCTTATGCCCCTAAAACTAGTGAAACAGTCCTCCAATTTACCATTGATTGATACTGTAAAAGATGTTGTAGACACACACAAATAATCCAATGTATGAACTGTTCCGGGTATGCTATTGCCCGAAGTGTTTTCACAATAAACTGCCACTGGATTGTGTCAAACGCCTTAGAGATGTCTAGCTTTAAAGCAGACCTAGTGGTGATAGACGGCTTGTGATAGTCCTTCACCACCTCTGTTGCTAGTAACACATTTTTTAAGAGTAATCTACTCTCCACAGACGCGCACTGGTTTAACTCAATAGCCTTTCCCAACATCTTTTTGAGCATGTTAGGAACAACCTTTGATATCGCTTTGTAAATTAAGTTGCAGCAAGCGATGGGACGGTAATCTCATACGCTGAGCATCAGTCTGCTTTGGAACCAACGACAATATGGTAGCATTGATGCTCTTAGGCATGAAATCATAGAGGAAGAAAGATTGTGCCGCCACAATAAAATCTTTACCCACAATATACCATGCTGCCTTGTAAAACTCAACCGTATAACCATCCGGATCAAGTGCTTTACTAGGAAGAATAGAGAACAACACACACTATGTCTCCTCCCCATCAACCGGTTGGATCAATTCTGCAGCATCCTCTACTGGGCATCTATACTGAATCAAATTTGACATTATGTCCATTGGCACCTCCTCAAACCGTTCGGGACTTCCCTGTAAGAAACGTTTATAGTAACTAGATGCTTTTTTCTTCAAATCATCAATTTTTGTAAGCACCACACCATCCTCTATCATTAGTCTCTTGATTGAATTCTTAGATGCTCTCCTTTGCGTAATTTTGTGAAAATGTTCGTATTCTGATCATCCGAGCGCAGCCAGCACGATTTCTGCCTGAAATTATGAAAGAAAAATAGGCGACAAACATTAAATCTAGAAAAATAGGCAACTTTGTGAATTCTAGATATTTTCTATTTTTCGTTCATTACTGCTTTATATATTTTATTTAAATCAATTACCAACCGGCAAACATTATGAAAGAAAAATAGGCGACATCTAATACCTTCTTTGATGCATAGATAAAGTAAAGCATGATTAAATGTTTAAGACCCCAAAAATAGTTAGAAGATATTCGAGACAAAAAGAAGTTGGAAAAAAATAGTAACACATCTTAATCAGTAACATTTTAAGTGGATTAATCATGATGTTCTGAATTTGAAATTTTGGTAGCTACATAAAATGCTGCAAACCACTGAGGATTCGATAAAGATTTGCAACCATTACACACTATACCTTAGTGAACACGTTTCCGAATTTGATTGACGACAATTACTACGTTGGATGAGATTATAAGAAAAGAGGATAAATGTGTAATCTTGTATTTGAAATTTGTAAACGAAAAAAATTAAGCTTTCGTATATCAAACCTTTTTATGTGACTACTTTATAAATGAAGATTTGAATCTTTTTATGGAAGAGAAACACAATTAGCCAATCTAATTAATTGTTCTAGACTTATAGTTTACAAAGAAAAGTGGCTTAGTCAACCTGCATGTTTGCGAAAAGTAAAAAGAAAAATTATTCATACTTAATTTTTTTCTTTATAAAAAAAAATATATATATTCATACTTTTTGATAATTTTGAAATTGGCTATGGTTTCATTGATCATACCGTGGAATTATCACATATTCTCCAACAGAAAAAGGTTTGTTGTTGTCTTTTAAAACAATTTATTTTTGTGAGTACTCATACCTATTTATGGATTAGACTTGTAAATGATTTCAATCAAAATAGTAACTTTTCATTTTTTTTTCTTTTATCAATTGTTTGCTCTAGTTTTAGATTTAATGTGTGGTTGTTCAAGAACAAATATTTGCGAATGAGTTTGTGTTTATTGGTCAAAAGATATGTCCCAACCCGCAACCCACATATGTTGGAACAACCAAACTGCATTACAAAAAATGTTTGGTGTCGACCTGGTAAAATTTGGTGTCCGAGAGATGTAATATTTCTATTACTGATTGTGATTTGTGACAGTTGTAATAGGATATGTATACTAGTTTGGGTTTCATTTAGAAATTATACCCGCAAACGTTATTTGCGTATAAGAGTTAAAATATATGATTGTCATGTGATATAATGAATTGAAAGACCGCAACACTCTGTTCTAGTCAGAAACACTATCTCTGTCGAAATTTCTACAGTAGTTTGCAATAAAATTGCATCACCGAAACCAAGCTCTGAAATAGAGTCTCCTTTAAGTTGGTGGTTCAAATACTATAAAACGCTTATTTTGTCAACAATCAAATCACCTTCTCAGCCCAAAAGGTTCTACGTCCAACCGAGCTAAAACTATGTTTCTTACTTTGAACACATCTTTCTTTTTAGAAATTAATTTTTGTAATCCGTTCGAAAAAACAATCTAATTAGGTTCCCTCTGCAGAAAGATGTTTCCATGTTTTTCAATATCTTTTACATTTAAGTGTATAATAATTTGCACCCATAAATATATGATGAATTAGAAAATTCAACTTTACAAAAATGTATACCGTATGTGTTTCAAACATAATAATGATAATGGTATGTAAATCTGCAAATCAACATGTGGAGAGTGGAGAGGCGCTTGAGATATTTATTCATTACACTAGTGCAAACGTTCCAAACTCATTCATCACCTTATCTTGTAATATAATGATCTTATATGGTTTGGGACATAATTATTTGTCCTTTTTTGCTTCTCCGTTCTAATGTTCGGCATTTGTTATGATTTTAGTTGTTAGGAATGTACGTTTTAAAAAAATAGATACAATTGAATTTAATATCGAAAGGACATGAATCGTTTCATTTATTGTCAACCTTCCTCTTATTTAGTTAACCCTCCTATTTATGTACTTTTATGGAAAATGTTGGTTTGACGAAAGTAATTTATTTTCTAATAGAATTTGAACTTGAGACATCGACTGATCAAGCGTCATTGAAATATTTTGTGAACAAGAATGAATCATTTGTCTTCTTGGAAGTCCTACCCCCGGCATGCCACCATCATAAGCTCGGTGATTCGGTTTTAACCGATTTTATCGGTCTATTAGTTTTTTTTATGAACTGTAGAAATTTTCGGCCTTCGATCCATAATTTTTTTGCCATCCGAAATCAGATTTTGGATATTCTAAATAAAACAATAACATTTCATCCAGGGACTGAACTAGGTTAATTAAGATGGGGTAGTTGCCACCATTAATTTTTTTAGATCCTTTAAAATTTACGAGGAATTAAATCATTTACACCCAATGAAAAAAAATTTCTTGCCCCATTAAATTTTGTTGCCCAATTAACCAAATTTACGTTAACTAAAGAAAAGTAATCGAAGATTCAATATGTTTTTTTTCTTTTAATTTAGCTAAATTCCTTCCGAATTTAAATCCAACTTAAATAATTAAAAATAGTTGATTTTAGTTCTCTTGCAAGTTAATTTAAGTTGTCTAGAACCAAAAGTCAATTAGTTCAACCGGTAAATTATCTCATGCAAAGCCTAGAGGTCACTGGTTTGAATAGCACTTGGGAGGGGACCATATAAAATGCTCTGGTCCCCGGCCTGAGAAGATGTATGGATATCGGTCGAAAACCTCTTACTATTAAAAAAAAAAAAAAAATTCTCTTGCAAGTCTATGTGAAAATTTAAGTGATATATTTAAAAATGCATGAAACATAATATTTATTTCCATTTTTATCAACTCGAAAATTAATATTTAATGATTCTGTTTCTTTTTATAGGTTTGTGGTTTCTTCTCTTAATTTTGGTAGGGTTTCTTTATAAAAAGAATTTATGTTTTTTTCTTCGAATATTGAAGTTTTTATACAACAAATCAAATCAAAGACTGTTAATTCAAAAGTTCTTAAATTTTAAATACTACGCTAGTGGTTTTATAAATCATTTTTTCTATTATATTAAAAACTTTAATTAAAAATATTACATTCATTTTACTTTTTTATATAATATAATGTTATAGCTTATATATATCATACTTCATAAGAAGTAAATTATATAAACTATTTTTTTATTATATTTTGTATTCAACATAAAAAAAAAATTATATTTTATGAATATCGATTGCCCCTAGTGAAATTTGTTTTTAGATCTCCCACTATCTCTGTTCTAATGAGAATTAAACCCAAAACACAAAGAAAACAACTTCTTTTTATTGTCATTAAACCACCACCCCATTAATTGGATATATTAGTTGGTGGCTACTATTTTGTGAGAAACGAAATCAGAAAAACTGATTGATTCAAAGCTTGGCAAAGAAGTGTTGTTAGTTAGCTCCCCAGTTTATTCAATCCACGAGCATATTAGGATTCTTATTTATATAGTCGACATTTTTTTCACATATATTATTGTTATTTGTCACTTAATGAATTAAATTTTGATATTTGATTTTATTAGTAAATAAACTTGTTTTCATTAATTCAATCAGAATGTACAATTGTGAGTTTATATATAAACTAAACATGTCTAAACCAGAGCCTTAACCAAGAGATAACCAACATTTTATTTACACTGATTTATAGAATACTAGTTCACAAAGACTCTATTTACATCAACGACTTCTATATACATCAATAATCCCCTCAAGATGAGACGAAGGTATTAAAAAGACCCATTTTGCTTACCAGTTTTGAAATGGAGCAGGATATAGAGGCTTTGTAAAAAGATCGGCAAGCTGTAATTCTATCCTCGCATGTAGCAATTTAAACAAAGATACACCATTCTCTCATTAACACTATGGCAATTTGTTTCTATGTTTTTAGTGCGTTCATGAAAAACAAGATTATGAGCAATATGTCTATTTTGCAGTATTATCACAGAACAACAGAGTAGGCTTAACCAAATAAAAATGCAATTCATGTAAGAAGTTTGTGAGCAATACCAGTTCATCAGTGACAACTGAAAGGCTGCGATATTCTGCTTCTGTAGAGCTCTTGGAAGCCATCTGTTGTTTCTTAAACTTATAGGAAATCAGAGAAGTGCCTAACAAGATACAGAAACCAGAAGTGGACCTTCATGTATCTTGACAGGACGCCTAGTCTGCAACTGCAAAGACCTGGATCTACAATTTATACTTAGCATAATAAAATAAACCCTGACCAATAGTCCATTTGATGTGATGCAAGATCTTGAAGATTGCTTGTTGGTGAACTTGGTGTGGAGCTGCAGAGAATTGATTGAGCTTGTTTACATCAAAAGTGACGTTAGATTGTGTGATTTGTAAATACATCAACCTGCTTATAAGACGTTTGTAGGCTTCAACATTAACAAAATCTCCTCCACTATCCTTTGATAGCCTTCACATGAGGATCCATAGGAATACTAGAAGGTTTGCAGCCAAGTAAGCCAGTTTCATCAAGTAAATCCAAAACATACTTACGCTAACATACATGAATTCTTTCTGTAGACCGAGCAATCTCCAATCTAAGGAAGTATTTTAGTGGTCCAAGATCACGTAGCTTGAAATGAGATTTAAGTTGTGACTTCAATTTATCAACTTCAGAGTCACTGTTGCTAGAAATGATGATATCATCCACATAGACTAATACACAAAGAAAAGCAGCATTAGTACTTTTAAGAAAGAAAGTATGATCTGAAGATGTTTGAAAAAATGTCAAACCAATGAAAGTGGTTGAGAACTTCATAACCACTCGTGAGGCTTGTTTGAGACCATACAAGAATTTCTGCAATTTGCACATTGGATTTGAAGGAAGGGAGTCCCCCTTTCTGTCAGCATATTCTGGTGGGAGTTTCATGTATATTTCCTCATCCACTGGAGAAAATCATTGGAAATGTCTAACTCGTGTAAAAAAAATCCATGAATAGCTGAAATAACAAGTAGCAGCTTAACTCTTGTCAACTTGACCACTGGAGAAAAGGTCTCATGATAATCAATCCCCTCATGTTGAGTAAACCTTTAGCTACTTATTGAGCCTTATAACGCTCAACACTTCCACCAGCATTAAATTTGACTTTAAAAAACCATTTGCAGCCAATAGGAGTTTTATCAGGAGGAAGAGTGCAGATAGACCAAGTTTCAGTTCTTTCTATAGCATCATCCTCATCCCAAACCAGAAGTTTCTTTGCCTCAACATAGGTTAAGGGCTTTTTTTACTTTGTCTATGAAAATCAAGGATGAAAGGTAAAGGAAAAAAACTTTACCATAAAAAATAAAATATAAAATTTCATGTATGGTTGAAGACCCTACTGAATGACAGTAGTAGTCTTGAAGATGAGCATGTTGTTTTGTTCTCATGTGAGTAGATGGACTGCAGTAAGAATGCAGTCACCCTAGTATGGAAGAGGAATATGTGACTGGAAAAATAAAGATCTAGCCACATGTAGAATGTGTTGATGTTTCCTCTCCACCACTGAGTTTTGTTGTGGGATTTTAGGACAATAATGGAATGACACAATGCCTTTAGATTGATAAAAGGAGGTGAAATTGAGTTCTGGAACATTGTCATATATAAACCCCTTAATTTTCCTTTCAAATTGAGTTTCTATCATTTCAGGAAAGGTGAGAAAGACCTGTAAAACATATGACTTAGCCCTAAGTAAGTAAACCCAAGTTGCCTTTAAACAATCATCAACAATTGTTAGGAAATATTTGAATCCATCATGAGTGAGAATAGAAAAAGGATCCCAAATATCAATGTGCATCAAATCAAAAGGATTCTCATTAAGATGATATTGTGAAACAAAAGAAAGATGTTTCTGTTTTGACAAATGACAAGTTTTGCAGTGATAATCTACATTATTCTTTGGCTTAGGAAAAGACAAAATAGAATCCACATACTGTAATTTGGAAATATAAAGGTGACATAATCTCTTATGACATAGTTCAAGGCTAGAAACAGAAGCATCACCAATAGAAAGCATAGTACCTCGTAAAGAGATGGACTCTATATCCAAGAAGTAAAGATTAGCCACTTGTCTACCCATTCTAATCATTAATTCCCGTATAGGTTCCTGAATACCACCAGAGAATTCATCAAACCAAACACGACACTGTATGCTTTTAGTTAAGGAACTGGCACTTTGAAGATTGAAGTTGAATTGAGGAATGTAGAGGACCTCAAAAAGTGTCAAATGTCTACCCAAGTGTATAGTTCATATCCCAACAATGCTCACAAGAACTCTATTAGGTAAAGTAATTGTGGTATTGGGTAAGTTTTAAAAGAACTAAAAGAAGATTTTTGGTGAGAAATTTGATTAGTCGCTCCTATATCTATAAAACAAGCATTTATAGTAGTGATGTTGCTATTAGTATAGCAAGGCCTATCAATTCCGGTAGAAGAACATATGATAGAGGGATAAAATGTACTGGATATTGGGCAAGTGGTTGAAGAAGAAAGAATGTAAGCTGAGACAGAGTGAATTTCTAGACTGACATGAGAGGTATGAATATGAAGCTTGGTGCTGAGAAAAGACACAAATTGTTGAATTTTTATTGAGGAGAGATCTTCAGCAGATGTGCAATCATCTTTGTGAAGTGTCACTAACTGCCACATTAGCAGAGATTGAAGAAGAAGACTTATCAAATCTTTGATTATGTTTGAAACTTGTTGGATATCCATGCTTCTTGTAGCAACGATCAACAACATGACAAAATATACAATAAGGTCTGTCTTTCCTCTGATAACCACCTGACTGACCTCCTGTACCAACTTGAGACTGCTTACCAAATCCTCTACTTTTTGACTGAGAAACTTGAAAGGATGTTGAGGTAATGAGATCATTTGAAGCTGGTAACCTAGCATCATTCTGACTGTCCTCTTGATCAAGTAGATTATAAACTTCAGATAAGGATGGCAAACTCTTCTTCATGAGAATACAACTTCTAATACTTTCATAATTCCCATTAAGCTCCATCATAAAATCAATAACACGATTACTCTTTCTCAGCTAACAGTTCCTCAACAGTAGAAGCTGTAACTTGAATCTTAGATAATTCTTCCCAAAGAGCTTGAGTTTGAGTATGATAAGAGGACATATCCAATATGCCTTGATGAAATGAATGGATTTGATGTCGAAACTTGTAGAGTCTAGGAAGATTAAACTTATGGAAACGAGTATGAAGATCCTTCCATATGTCAGATGTGTTCTTGATATACAGAATACTTGTATAGATTTTCTTCGAAACACTGTTTAACAACCATGACTTGACCATACTACTGCAGCGACACTAAATCTTGTAGTAAGGATCATTCTCATTAGGTTTAACAATCGATCCATCCAGGAACCCCATTTTGTTATTAGCCTCTAAGATAGTGGTCATATCAATTGTCCAAACACCGTAGTTATTTCCATCTAAAGGTTTCGATCCTAAAACTACTCCAAGATGATCCGAGCTATGAAGATGATATGGAGAATGGATGTTATCAGGATTGTTTGATACCTTGAAATGATCATATGAAAAAGAAGAAGTAGATCAGTGACAGTAGCATGATCCGCAACACCAGAACCACGATCCGATGCTCTGGAAGCAGCCACAACGTGAATCTCTAGAGAACGGAAAATCGAATTCCGGCGAAGTCGGTGATGACAAACGATACTTCGACTTACAATTGCGTTTTTCCATTTAGAATCGAAATCATCTTAAAATGATGGATCATCATGAGATATAACTGAAATCGCATAGGAAAAAGGAGAGAAGAAGCGTGTCGAAGAAACATAGGATCAAATCGAGAAATCAATGGAGAAAAACCGGTGAGAATCCGGTGAAATCGAGATCGGAAAAAGAAGCAGAAGTTTGTTACAGAGATAACGAAATTTTCAAATGCTTTAATACCATATTAGTAAATAATAATGTTTTCATTAGTCAATCAAAATGTACAATTGTGGGTTTATATATAAACTGACAAGGCCTAACCAGAGCTTTAACCAAAAGATAACCGACAGTATAATTTTTCCCCCAAAAGAGACGATGGCGGCGCTCTTAGGGCTTCCCCAAAAGGCGATTTTTTCTCCTAGATTTTCACAGCCTCCTCATCCGCTGAGCTCGAATGATTCTTTTCTTTAGCTCTGGTTGCAGAGCATTCGCACGCATTGCGACCGTTTTATTGCTGTTTGCAGTCCTTTTTCTCAGTTTTTCTCAGTTTTTGCAGTGCTTTTGCAACTTTTTCCACGCTTTGGTATTCAGCACGCCTCACCTTTCTCCAAACAATGTCGATCCGATACTCCAGGGAAGAAAAAGGCAAGGGTATCACTAGATCGAGCCGATGGACTAGGGAACAACCTGTACGACTTCCTACTGTGGAGAACTCATATCTCATCGAAGAGAATCGGATAACCCTAATAGGGTGTGTCATGAACCCTGATCTACAATGCCCAAGGGCTGTAGTAAACTATATGCCCCAACTTTGGGGTCTACAAGGGAGAGTGGAAGGCCAGGAGCTAGGACGCGAAAGATTCCGTTTAGGATTTGAGACAGAGGAGGATCTCCAGATCGTGTTACAAAAAGCCCCCTTTCACTATAGAAATGGATGCTGGTAATCCAAAAGTGGGAACCGATCATATCATATTCTTTCCCATGCCTTATTCCTTTCTGGATAACCATCCATCTTCCCCTCAACTACTAGAAGCCCAACATCTTCAAAGTTATTGGTCAGGAATTGGGAAAACACAAGAACCATGATGATAAAGGCGGATGCATCCAGGTGGAGATCAATGCCCTTAAACCTCTAATCATGAAGAAACTTTTCACTTTTCCAACTGGAGAAGAGGCATCTTTAGAGTTTGAATCTGAGAGACTTGAAAAGCACTGCTTATCATGTCTTTCGATTAATCATGAGGAAAATGATTGCCCAAAAAAGAACCTTGCACCAAACCGAGATGTTCTTGTAAGAGGTATCAGCCAACAAAAAAACACTCGACCGTTTGGATGCAGATAAACAAAGACATGACCTCAGACGAGGCACCAAGAGAATCTTCACCTCTCCCACCCCTAGCAACATCTCAAGTAAAAGGAGAAGTCCCTCACCACGGAGACCCCCCCCCCCCACTTCGTAGGGCTTACTCTCCGGCTCACAGGAGTTCCCCTGCCCATTATCACCAGCATCACCTTTCAGATCGGCCTGATGGATCATATAATCACCGAGATTACCGAAATGATCTTAAGGGGAGATCCCCACCTCACAGTTCTGACCGAGCCCCTCGACATTACTCCCATAAGCTTCCTCACTATGAGGATCTTCGTGAAGGACGTCCTGTTAACAGAGATTTTTCCCCAAGGGGTGATAAGAGAATGGATCCATTTAAATCAGAGCACCGTTCTAACCGCTTGGAATATCAAAGAAGAAACCCCCCCCCCCATGTTTCTAATCTACCTAAAGGTGAAGAAACTAGCCAAGTGAAGTCGATTGCAACCCATATCGCAGGCTCTAGCAATTCCAAAACAAAAAGACCAGCCTTGGAGAGAATTTCCCACACCTCTTCTCCCCCTCCTCCTCTTCTTCCCATCCAGAAATTACATGTTCTGGCACGGCTTACGCAAGCCTCTATGAACCTAGAGAGAGTGCTCCAGTATGGCAGAAAGCTACAGGCAAACCTGGAAATTGTGCCAATTTAAAATTCGTATACGGAAGGACCAGAAACAGAGAATGTTGAGGCAATTTCAACTTGTTCGGGCCAACAATCCTTCTCTCACACCATATCAGAGCCTCGGGGTACTCTGAATAGATCAGTGAGACAAAAGATTTGTTCTACTTTTTCTTCAGAGGCTACCATCCAGGACCTACCACCAAACATTAATGCTACTCTTCCAATGAGTTTTCACCTTGGACCTCGAGAGAAACAACCTCGGAAAGTCTCTTTGTGGCTGCCTACAAAGAGGAAAATAACAAGCAAAAGGGGAGGTAAAAGGAGAGGCGCCACAAGTCCATTACCAGGCAGTAACTCTCGCAAAAGGAATGTTGCCCGAGTTCTGACCTCTCCTAGGAGTGAAGCTGGGAAAGCTAGACCAGCATCATCTACTCGTAAAACTAATGTACCTCAGTCTGAGGATTGTCATGTATCTGCTCTAATAGCATCTTCTTCTAAGGTTTTAATACCTTCATCTTATAACAGTTCGATGGTTTTCCAGAAACCATCCAGTCTTCATCAATGATTACAATCAGTTGGAACTGTCAAGGGCTTCGAAACTCCCTTACAATTCGAAATGCCTAAGGAAATTGAGATTAAAATTCTTCCCGGATATAATGTTTCTAATGAAGACTAAAAATCAAAATGATTATGTTTTACAAGTTTTTCGCTGGATGGGGTATGATAATAATTTTTTGGTTTCATCAAATGGCCTAAGCGGTGGCTTAGCCTTTTTCTGGAAGAAAGATGTCAAGATCAATATTCTAGCATCATCCCCAAACTTCATCGATACAAGGGTGCACTTCCTCAACCACCATTTCTACCTTTCCTTCGTCTATGGAGCACCTGCAAGGCAAAAACGATTAGCGATTTGGAATAAATTATCAGAATTGGGAGAGGGTAGAGACTCTTCTTGGCTTCTCACGGGGGATTTTAACGACATTCTAAATCAATCAAAAAAAAGAGGAGGACCCCCAAGACATGAAGTATCTTTCATCGACTTTCGAAGCTTCGTCTCACAAAATGGACTCTGTGATTTAAAGCACACAGGAAACCCGCTATCTTGGAGGGGATGTGCTATGAGCACTTAATCCATGCACGTTTAGACCGTTCCATGTCCAATAATTCATGGCTGGAGATGTTCCCCTCTGGCATATCCGAATACCTGCATTTCAAGGGTTCGGACCATAAACCGTTGATAACCTTCCTGGACGATTCGAGAATCAAGAGCCATGGGATAATTCTGATTCAACAACAGATTGAGAAAAAAGGACGAGATTTTCGACCTAATTTCATAGATTTGGGCACAAGAAGACTCGGTTTCGATCGAGGTCAAATTGAGCCATTGTCGCAGAAAGCTAATCCAGTGGGCAAAGGACCAAAATCACAACAGTGCTAAGCTGGTCCTGGAAACGCAATCAACGCTGGAACAGGCGATGTCAAGTAGCTCTCCTAACCCAACAGAGATTGGTACTCTCACAGCTACACTTGAGAAAGCCTATAAGGAGGAAAAGCAATTTTGGAAGCAACGAAGCCGGATCTTATGGCTCCATAGTGGAGATAGAAACACATAGTTTTTCCACGCTACCACTAGGAACAAGCGTACTTGTAACAGATTTACTGCCTTGGAAGATGACTCGGGAAAACCACACTACAAAGAGCCGGAGATAGTAAGCATTATAGCTGGTTATTATCAACAGATGTTCTCATCAAATTCTGAGGGAGATTTTCGTGTTGTTCATGAGACCTTAAGCCCATCAATTACTCCCAAACTAAACACGTCCTTGATTGTTATTCCCGACAATGAAGAGATTCGAAAGGCGGTTTTTGATATCCATCCGAGCAAAGCACCAGGTCATGAAGGCTTCTCCGCAAGATTCTATCACTCATACTGGTATATCATTGGGCAAGAGGTTTGTGATGAGATTGGCATTTCTTCGCCTCGGGCTCGTTCCTAGGACACCTCAATAAAACACATGTGCGCCTCATCCCAAAAGTTGCAAGACCTAAACGAGTTGCGGATTACAGGCCGATTGCTATGTGTAACATGTTCTACAAGATTATCGCCAAAATCTTAACCAAAAGGCTCCAGCCGATTTTGCCAAATATGATCTCTGAAAATCAGTCCGCCTTTGTGCCGGGAAGAGCTATATCGGACAATTTCCTCATTACACATGAAGTCCTCCACTGCCTTGGACTTTCTAAGGCAAAAAGAGAGGTACAATGGCCTTTAAAATGGACATGAGCAAAGCATACGACTGGATAGAATGGGGCTTTCTCAAGGCGGTAATGGAACGTCTCGGTTTCCATATTATGTGGATCAACTGGATCATGGCATGCGTGACTTTGGTGACCTACTATTTCCTTGTCAACGGGTCACCACAAGGAAAAGTAGTACCCTCTCGTGGAATCAGACAAGGCGACCCGTTGTCACCTAATTTGTTTATCTTCTGCACTAAAGTTCTCTCCGGTCTCTGTAGGAAAGCGCAAAACAACGGTTGGCTCCCTAGAGTTAAGGTATCTCGTCGCAGCCCAGCGATTAACCACCTCTTATTCGCGGATGATACCATGTTTTTCTGTAAATCAGATGAACCTAGTTGTAAAGCTCTCAAGAGGATCTTATCAGTCAATGAAAAGGCATTGGGCCAGTCAATAAATTTTACAAAGTCTTCCATCACCTTTGCCTCGAAAACACCTCGATCAAGAAGCAACAAGGCGAAGCGGCTGCCACGTATTAACCAAGAGGGAGGGGCTGGGAAATATTTGGGTTTACCCGAGTATTTTGGGCGTCGCAAACGAGATATCTTCACGTCGATTGTTGACATAATAAGGCAGAAGCCACACAGCTGGTCATCTCACTTTTTATCTGCTGCGGGTAAGCAAGTGATGCTCAAAGCTGTTTTCTCGGCTATGCCGTCATATGCCATGTCATGCTTTAAAATCCCCATATCTTTGTGCAAAAAAATACAATCAATCTTCACAAGATTTTGGTGGGATGACAAACCAGACCAACGCAAGATGAGTGGATCACATGGGAACGGCTTACCTTACCAAAGAACGCAGGAGGGTTGGATTTTAGAGACATCGAAGTGTTTAACAATTTGCTCCTTGCTAAAATCAGTTGGCGTATGCTTAAAGCCCCCTCAACCATGGTCTCAAGGATACTTACGGGTAAGTACTGTCATAACTCTACCTTCATGGATTGTTCTCTGCCATCAAACCCATCACATGGATGGCGAGGGATTATGGAAGGAACGAAGGTGTTATCGGAAGGACTAGGATGGCTTGTCGGGTCTGGTAAAGAAATTAATGTCTGGATTGAGCCGTGGCTGTCCTTTGAGGTCTCCACTAGACCAATGGGCCCGCCTATGGAAGCTAACCAACAACTTAAAGTAGCTGACCTCATCCACCAATCACCTCTTCAATGGAATTGGTCAGAGGTGCGTAAGCACATTCCACACCATGAGCACCAGCTTAAAGTGTTGTCTCTCGGCTCAAACAACTGCAATGATTCTATGGTGTGGCTGCCGGTAAAAAATGGGAAGTACTCAATAAGAACTAGATACACAAAAGCACGTATGTTGCCTGAAGCAACAAGCCTGGACCAATTTAATTGGCAAAGGAATGTGTGGAGGGTGAAGACTACTCCGAAAATCCAAACTTTCCTTTGGAAAGCCCTATCGGATGCGATTCCAGTAGGAGATCAACTAAACATAAGGGGAATTTATCAGAGGTTATATGCAAACGTTGTGGAGGGTTGGAATCGGTTGACCATGTGCTTCTCCTGTGTGAGTATGCACAGCATGTCTGAGACATTGCTCCAATCCAAATCCCATGTTTCAACCAAGGTTTATCGATCAGGAGCTTCCTGAAAGAAGCAAAAAACTTTGTGAATCTACCTCCCACGGGTCTTTACGGGGCCAATCTTTATGCCTGGCTCTGTTGGTCTCTTTGGACATCGAGGAATCAACTAATCTTCGAGAATAGAACCTTCTCGGAGGAGGAGACTGTGACTAAAGCAATTCTTGATGCGAAGGCCTGGCAAGCAGCGAAGGAGGCCCATCCTAAGGCTTGAGGACATACAATTCGGCAGACTGTGGAAACAGAGTACCACCATGGCACACTCTGTTTCGTTGATGCCGCTTGGAACTCAACTACCATGAACTGTGGTATGGGAATGATTTTCCGTGCGAATATGGATACCAATGCGCATGAGTACACTGCCACCAAACTCAATGCTCCATCAGCACTTTCGGCTGAAACTTGGGTTATTAGAGAAGCCCTTCAACAAGCGAAGGAAAGACAAATCGAAGAGCTTCATATTCACTCAGATTCTCAGACACTAATCAACCTACTCAACAAGGGAGATGAACACAATAAGTTTTTTGGTGTGGTGTTTGATATTCGGACCCTATCACAATCCTTTCGCTTGATTTCATTTTCTTATATCCCCGATTAGAAAATGTATTGGCTGATACTCTTGCTAAAAGAGCTTTTGTGTCCCTCGATCTTAAGAGTGTTACGTAAGTTTTAATAAAAATCTATGCAGTTTCGGACAAAAAAAAAGACCGACAATCTAATTACACTAATTTATAGAATACCGATTCACATAACCTCTATTTACATCATAGACTTCTATATACAACCATAAAACTCTATATACAACCATAAGACTCTATATACATCAATAGATTTAAAAAAAGCTTTAGACATAAAGAAACGGATTAATAGGAAGACAAAATATCATCTATATTATTTTTAAAAAAATTACCGTGTATGTTGGCTTTTATAAACATTAAATTGTCAAGTTAATAAAAAAAGTTTAGCCGCTAAAAAATTGAAATTTGAAACAATCAGGATATCTTCTATGGTTTAAACAAATTTTAATAATTATAAAAAAATGAAACCAAAATTTTGTAAGATCCGGAAAAATATTTGATATCTATAACTGGAAACCATTCTAATGTGCTTTATAACAATAGAATCAGTCGACAATAATTTAAAAATTCACGTAATATTTGTTTTGGCTGTATTTTTAAAAAAAAATCATATTTAATGAAAATAAATATTTTAGTCCAAGTTTTATTCTTAGAAATTTCATATCTGAAAAGTATAGTTTCCAATTTCCAAATTGATTTATGAGTCAGAACACAAACCCCATTTTTTGTAAATTTAGAAAGGAAAAAAGAGCACCGACTGAGACTGGCCCAAAAAGCCACTTGCTCCACCGGCCACGACCGTGATTTGTGCCTCCTCGAGTCCTCGTGTGGCCTCGCCAGAGAGAATTTTGTTTTTGGATTTTTATAATTAAGTTAATTAACTCATTTATATAAAAAACAATAACAAAATTTAAACACGTTCGTGCAACTCAAAGAAATTGACAAGAACAACAAAACTAATTAAATAATTAGCTATTCTCTCTCCGAATATTTCTCCAAAACTGTTTTACATGCCGACGAAAAACACTAAATTACTTCTTAACAAAACCATAAAATATTAGAAAAAAAAACAAAACTTATAAAAAACTCCAGACAGAATTTGACCAGCGATATTTGCAACCGATGTTTGGTTTTCGGTAAAAATATCACACAAGTAATAGATCGGATATCAAAGAATCATCAAGATCGTTGAACATTGAACCAATCTCTTTGATATCCGAAGAGTAGTTTTCTCCAGTGATGTTGCTATCGAATAACACGAAATCGTTGAAGAAATCATGGTCGAATGGTTGAATAGGAGACATGGGTTGATCGAAGATGGAGATGTCTGGTAATGATTCATTGAAGTAGTTGTCGAGAAATGGAATATCCAATGGAAATGAATCGTCACTGTTACCTTCTCCGAGATGCCAGCTTATTGGTTCCGGTTCAGGAAATTCTTGCTTAACCGATTTAACCGGTTCATCGATTGGCTTGGACTCGGACACACGTGTTTGGTAGTTGAGAACCGATGTTGGAGATGATAGATGCTGAGAGTCGTCCAGTATTGATTCTGATATCGAAACCGATATGGTTCTCTCCGGTTCTGGTTTCGGTGCTGGTTCTGGTGGTACGGTGAAGTTGGTGAGAGCATCGGGTCCACGAAGCCTGATCGCAGCGTTGTCATAGACTACGGCAGCTTCCTCCGCCGTTGAAAACGTACCGAGCCAGATCCTCCGGCGTTGTTCCGGATCACGAATCTCAGCCGCCCATTTTCCCCATGGTCGTTGTCTTACGCCGCGGAACTTCCTCTGTGTTTGGCCGGAGACAGAGACCTTTTGAATCGGAGAATCATCAACGGAGGCGACTCTTTTCCGATCATTCGTCGGAGCCGAGACGAAGTCGCCGGAGGAGAAGGAGCTAGGCTCGACTCTGATCTCGTTAATCAATCTCTTGACCCGTCGTCTTCGAGGGAACAAAAACTCCTCTTCGTCGTCGCTTGATGAATCAGTGGCGTCACGATCCGTCACACACACACGAACCAACCTCGAAGAGTCCCGACCACTGAGCTTCTTCTTCTCCAAGGACAACTTTTTAGTGTACTTCTTGATCACTGTCTTGTGCTCCGTGTACTTCACTGTTCTACTATCCATATAATCATCCATCATCATCTTGATCCCTTTCACCACCTATTAGTTGGAGAAACAAAACAGAGATTCTGGGTTTGTTGGTGAAAAAGTTTGAGAGAGAATGGAATAAAATAAAAAAGTGAAGATATACTGAGAAAATCACTCTTGAAATCCTCTTTTATAGGATCTTTCGGGGGGCTTTAGCCATAAATGGTAAATATAATAAGTAGTAAATAGGAAAAAAAATATTAGCTTTTATTTACTTTTATTATTTCTTTTTAAACATTTACATTTTCGTCTCTTCGGTTCCAGTGAATATTAGTCACTAATTGGATACAGTGTGTGCGTTTTACCATACGGGACGCCGCATTCATGTGATCAAATCGCATGACGACACGTGTACATTTGAGATTTTTTTATTCTTCTAGATGACTAACCTTTGTGCTGACCCAGCGCGTGGCTTCCAGTCTCGAACTCCGCGATGCATATCACGTGACCCCGAGATACCCGGCCCACTATATATACTTTAAATTTTTTTTTTTTTTTGTAAATATATCTATTATTTTATTTTATTTGAATATTTTTAGTTGCAGGCCATATTATGAGTCCATTGGCAACACAATGTAGTATGAATTTTTTTTAAGGATATGAAATAGCGGTAAGAAATGTCAGTGCAATTAAAAACGGCAAAACATATTAGTAAAAATGGTGTACAATAGAATACAGTAATACCATTTCTTCTAACTACCATTTTTTAGTTACCTCATTGAATGGTTATATATGGAGTTTGATTGATATATCAATTGAATAGTATATAATAATCGAATGATCGAAAATACTGAACTTTATAAAATTTATATGGAATAATCATAAAATGCTAAAAAGTTAGTTTTAATATATTAATAACGGTTTGTTTTTATTAGTTATATTGTTAACACACTCGTAATTTATAGCGGAATCAAATGTGAAAAATTAATAAATATTTTTAATGGTAATAAAATATTTGAATCATGTTTTTAAAACGTGTAAACGTGAAAAATATATACCATTCATCACCATGATGTGTGTATATTGTACCACCGTGATACATCATTACTAATCAAAGTCTATGAACTTGACTTGAATAGTAGTAGAATAACATAATATTTAAATGATTTAAAAGCGAAGATTTTTAAAATGAATAGAGTTTTCACAAAATAATCATAAAAATTGATTTTAGTGAATTAATCATTTTATATTTTTTAGTTATATTTTCAACAAACCTAAAATATTCTATAACAGAATTATTTATCGGAAATGTGAAAACAGAAAAACCTAATGAATAGATAAAAAAAAATAGCGAAATCATGTTTTTAAAATATATACGAAGTGGCGGTAATCAATTAGAGTGTATAAGAAATAGGAGTGGAAAAAAATTATTATTATATATGTTATTGATTAAAAAATATATATACTTTTTAATTATCATGACTTCACTAGCTTTGACCGACATTTGTAGCGACTTCCTTTAGTTGTTCGTCCATGCATTCATTTCTTATGAAACAACCTGTCACGTGCTGTGTTTTCCTAAAGTGCTAATTCAGCAGTAAATATACTATTTGAGTAAATGCTATTTTTTAATTTTCCAAATGAG
Source organism: Pseudoturritis turrita (assembly GCA_900406555.1). Classification (NCBI taxonomy): domain Eukaryota; kingdom Viridiplantae; phylum Streptophyta; class Magnoliopsida; order Brassicales; family Brassicaceae; genus Pseudoturritis; species Pseudoturritis turrita. The sequence continues at coordinate 94,205 of OVBL01000383.1, forward strand.
TAGTATATACTATATATGCATAATTATTAATTATGACCACGTCAAAAAGGGAGTCAATCTTATTTCCTGGTGGAGAAATATATTTGTTTCTGTTAATATAATATTTTACTTCCTCTTTTGCCAAATATTTTAAGGAAAACAATTACAGATTATTCAGTAAAATCTTATCATTTACATTTTACAGTGAGATGTAACGTGGCGGGCAACCTAGGATTTGCCGCCATTTATAATTCTCTTTCAAGGGTTTTTCTTTTTCATTTTTCTCCCACCAATAACTGATCTTTTTAAAGTCACCAGTTCTTTTTAAAGTTTTAATCGTATTTTCTGTTGTCATCTACAATGAATTTAGTTTTTTTTTCCTAAAGTAATTTTAGTTAGTATTTCTCTTTTTTATTCCTTTAATTTTTTTAACAAATAGCTAAATAACATTATATATGTAGTAGACAATTGTTCAAACCATAGAATAATAAACGTGATTAGACTTTTTAGCGTTATTAGGCGTTACTCCACATGTTATAATTGCCCTTCTAATTTGGCATTAGTTTGGTAGAGCAAGCTAAAATTTTCTACTAAACATTTTTGAGCATATCTTCCAGAGAGAAGCCGAGGACGATTCGAATCTGAAAGGTCCAGAGTGGGAAGAGAGAGAGAGAGAGACATGGAGAATCATTTGGATTGACAAAGACAAACCCCGAGGTTTAGTGCAGTGTTCTTGGCCACTGTTCTCCATTGAGCCAAGTGACCAGTCCACGTATATAATATTATATGCGTCTATTTAGATACATATATATATACTAAAAACCATATTGTATGTATAAATAATTGGTAATACGTACTTATGTATGTGTTACTAAAAACGACAATTAAGTTAGTACATTGAAATTTAGACAAACTGAATCTTGTTTGGACTCGGCTTGACCATGTTTTTCTTTGTTTTGAAGTTGATCGAAAAATATTATTTGCTTTTACAATTTTTATTTTTATATTGTTGAATCCTACAAAAACATATATATGGCCTTAGGCGATATTCAGTCGCATATATTTGAACTTTGATTTTCATGATTCGAAGTGTTTAGGTCGAACATAACATTGTTCGTGGAAATTTTGGTCTAGCTAAGAACTCAATTTTTGAGTGATATTAGATCATCTCTAATCCATTCCATTTTTCACTCCAAAATAAAGTTTTGAGTAATCATATTCATTATTCCATTTTTTTAATTTTCACTTCATTTTCTTTTTCAAAATGGAGCGGAGTCCGAGTAAAACTCAATTCTATTTTAAAATTACTTCATTTTAGAATAAAAAATGGAGTAATGGGTTGTAAATGTTCTTGATAATTGGATAAAATTATGGTGTAGGAGAAGTAGAATCACCCCACAACCACTTAAACCCACGTCGAATATAGACCCTTTTATTGCGTTAACAAGTTATTTCACCCATTTTGCATGACTCTTGAGCTATCTGACCCATTGACCCTAAAAGATTACGCTACAGATTATGTTCAAAGGCTAATAAAATATGTGCATAACGTGTCCATCATCTATGGTTACGAACGAAGAATCTATATAGAAATAAAAGAGGCTTGGTAAAAAAAATTAAGGACAAAGATCCATTCTAAAAAGAAGGGACACCCCCTCAAAATAGCAAAACGTTGAAAGCTTATCGCCATTAGTTATATATATGTTATATAAACATATATACATATATACACATATATTTGATGTACGTTGGTCTTAGTGCATAGCTTTAAACTAAGAATGAGCTCGAACTTTGATGGACTAATAAAGACTAGAGAAGGTCACCGCTTGAGTAATTATTTCTCATATATCCAAGTTTACGATAATATAAAAAAGTACAACATAACGTGTGAGTTTCGAGTTTTCCCAAGTTAATGTATGTCTTGGAACAGAAACTATATGGTCGCGACTCCTGAGTACTACTCAAGTCATTCTCGTGGACAGTCTTCGTCTGCAAGCAAGAAATGTTGGGTTTTTTTTTGTCAAAGAGATGTTGGTCTCATGTGTAAAAATATATGTAGTTTATAAAATTATCCATAACTATGCCATAATGATATTTAAAAAAAATAACTATATACCCCAAAAGAAACGATGAAGATATAATAAGTTTACATATGGAGTTTTAAATCGACGAAATACCAATTAACTATGGATTAATTTATTATCCGATTTATTCGTCATTTAATGTGAAAATAAAATCCGAAGACGAGTTTGGCAATTAGCCTACATCTCATTGGAAACGATATCTTAGAATCTACTATTATCAACAAGTTATACTTTTAGATTACATCAACACCTATAAGAGCACTAAACCATGAATAACACTTACCAAGAACCGACATGTTCTTACATGTGACTATCATTCTTGTTGTATCTCAATTCTCTGAAATCTCTCATTTGTGTACTCATTTAACCAAGAGATGAGACTAAGTTTTTAAGACATTTTTATCTCTCCAACCAAACTCTACCTTGATAGACATTTTTATGCTCACCGAAAAAAGTCAGAAGACTCCTTCCAGTATCACGATCTTCCTCTCTCACTTGTGATTTCTCTTTCTCTTAGTCGACGGTCGGTCATGCATCTCTCACACAGCCATTACGCACGCAATTCTCTTACCGCGCTATGATTCACACTCAAAATTATTAATCCTTCCATTTCACAAAGAGTGTCATTCTAGGACTTTATTTTCGTTTCACAAAGAATGTTGTTTTATATTTTCAATGCATAATTTTGATTAAAAATCAAGTTTTTACCCTACTTTTTTAGTGTATTCACTACAAGAAAACATGCCGATTTGTGACGACAAAAGAATCTTCGCAAGTGGATGGTCACAAATGAGAAATCGTCACAATTTAGTCGTAAAATTTGCGAGAAAAGAAATGTGGTCGCAAATATCAGGCAAAATGTTTGCGACGTATTTGCGTTGAGTGGTGTTTTACGAGGAGGTTGCGACGAGATGTGTTTGTGATGCGTTTGCATGGCGTCCTTTTGCGAGGAATTTGCGAGGAGATTTTTGTGAGGCATGTGTCGTCGCTAATGAGCTGCAAACCTTTAAATCAGTTTTTTTTTGAAAATCGGGTTTCGTTTTTTTCTTTCGAAAACAATTTTTTTAAAAATATTAAAATAAAATTAAAATTTAATTAATATAAAATAAAACTGAGTATTTAGTACAACAAAAATAAAATAAACTAAAATTCGATATCATGATAATCCGAAGCACAATTTTCAAATGTTCCAGATGGTCCAGCTGCTGCTTGCTTCTTCTTCCATAGCATCTCCCGAATCGCCGGGTTCGTATCCCTTATCTCTAATCGGGTTCGTGGCGTAGATCAAAACCGGGCATAGGGAACTCCCTCGTCATCCATCGGAATAGATCCCGTAAAAACAATTTTTTCTTTTTTGTACGGAGAGCAAGTTGTAAATTAAAATTTAATAAAAAATAAATCAATATATAGTTAAATAATGTATATAACTAAAGTTTTAAATTTAAATATCTAAAATCCATACCTAATCTAAAGTCTTCCACTTAGTTTAAGTATGGATATCAACAATCTTAAATTCCATACTTAAACTAAAGTTTTCCACTTAAATATCTAAAATTCATACCAATTTATTTTATACATAAATTCTAATCCTAATCATTCTAATGCAAAAAATAAGAATTTAAAACAAAATTTAGGATTTATCTTAATTGGGAGAGGAAACTTGTGGATAGAAACTGTAGAGAGATTTTAGAGATGAGAGAATGAGCAAAATGCAAGGAAAATTCAGATGCATTTATATAGGGATTAAATTCCGTCACAATAGTCTCGCAAATTCCACCAAAAATTTCATACAGTCGGATTTACCGCCCCAATTTGCAACTCGTTTGTGACGACGCCTTGCAAATGCGTCGCAAAATCTGCGAAAATTTAATTCCCGCGGTAAACAAAAATTAGTTATTTTTTGTTTTACCACTATAATTTGCGATGAGTTTGCAAGGCGTCGTCCCAAACTCGTCGCAAAACCAGTATAAATTTAATTCACGCGGTAAACGAAAACAAATTAATTTTCGTATTACCGCTACAATTTGCGACTAGTTTGCTACACCTAGTCGCAAACACCTTGCAAAAAATGAAAAATAATCTTTGCGACTCGTTTGCGACTAGTCGAAGCAAACCAGTAGCAAAAAGGATTTAGGGTTTACTTAGGGTTTAGGGCTTACTCATAGTTTATACAGTATAACATGCTAGAAATATATATATATATAGGTGTTGTCCTATAAATTAATGGTTCAAACATCATGTGGGTCAATTCTATAACTGATCGACAATCATAATAAAAGTAGTGATCGATTAATCATGTTCGGCATATATAGTAATACTTACTCTAGTGGTTCAATCAAAATGTATATGTTGTCCTAGAAATTAATATATCGACAACGCACGGTGTGAACAAAAAATATCGTTTTATTCCACTACACGGAGCAAGAACCGGAAGTGCATCGAATTATGCTAAGTTAAAATTTGCTACTAGTTTGCTACACCTAGTCGCAAATGCCTCGCAAAATATATATTTTTGCGACTCGTTTGCGACTAGTCGAAGCAAACCAGTAGCAAAAAGGGTTTAGGGTTTACTTAGGGTTTACTCATAGTTTATACACTATAATATGCTAGAAATATAGATGTTGTTCTATAAATTAATGGTTCAAACATAATGTAGGTCAATTCTATAACTGATTCGACAATCGTAATAAAAGTGATCGATTCATCATGTTCGGCATATATAGTTACATACTTATTCTAGTGGTTCAACCAAAATATAGATATTGTCCTAGAAATTAATATATCGACAATGCACGGTCTGAACAAAATACATTTTTTATTACACTCCACGGAGAAAGAACCGGAAGTGCATCGAATTGTGCTAAGTTAAAATTTGAGACTAGTTTGCTACATCTAGTCGCAAATGCCTCGCAAAATATATATTTTTGCGACTCGTTTGCGACTAGTCGAAGCAAACAGTAGCAAAAAATGTTTAGAATTTACTTAAGGTTTAGGGTTTACTCATAGTTTATACAGTATAACATGCTAGAAATATATATAGGTGTTGTCCTATAAATTAATGGTTCAAACATAATGTGGATCAATATTATAACTGATTCGACAATCATAATAAAAGTGATTCAATTCATTATGTTCGGCATATATAGTTACATACTTACTCTAGTGGTTCAACCAAAATGTAGATGTTGTCCTATAAATTAATACATCAATAACGTACGACCCAACTAAATCCGTCTAAAGCCATCTAAAACCGTCTAAAACCGTTTAACTCCATTTAATAACAAAATATCTAATAGCAATGTCTAGGAATTAATTGCCGCCGTCTATAGACATTTAGCGTCTATACACATACTGCTTTTTCGAACATGGAGTATATGTTATTAAATTATTTGTCAACTGTTATTATAGTACCTTGGAAAGTAACACTTCGAGGAAGTTCGAAGGTTATGCACTTTTCTTTGCCTTCTGACAATAATTAAGAACTCCGTAAGTGACAATAATTTGGGAAAAACAAATTATTTAGTTTAATTACTACTTGAAAAGTAAGTTGTATTTATTGCTATATTTTCACCCGAAAAGTCTAATTCTCTACGGTTTCAACTTTCAACAATAAATGAAATATATTAATTTTTAAATTGGGCTTCAAACAATAATAATATAGTGCGGAATAGAAATATATATATATATATATATATATATATATATATAAATATAAATTTTTGTTAGCGTTCAATTCAAAACTGTACGAAATCTCTGTCTTCATTCGAAATTTGAAGTGTCAAATGAAAGTAATTCAAAGAATAAAAAAACCTTTTTTTTCTTCATCAAAATAAAAATTCTAGCAATATTTTAACTAATGAATCGTAATTAATGCCATTATTTACATTAATGAATCGTAATTAATGCCATTATTTAGTGGAGGCCACCAAGGTTATAACAATTCTCTGATTCACTAAAGACAAAACGGGAGATTGGTGATAGAAGAGAAACTCAGGCTGTAAATTAAGTTCTTTTTCCAGTGTTAAATTTTTATTAATCTAATTAAGTTCACCATGCTCTCTTCGGCACGACCTCTCTCTCCCAAAATTTAAAATATTTCTCTTTTCTAAGTTATGGAGACTTTGAACATAGATTTATAGTTAGTCCAATCAGTGACACGTGTAGTTGGAATTGTTATATGCTACTTTTTTAAAACTTTCAGGGTTTTGCATGTTCGGATATTTAACAAAATTTAAAACCTTCGGTCGTTAAAGATAAAATAAAATAAATTTATGGTGATTCAAGTGGTCAAATACTAAGACTATATTCTTTATAGAAGGGTCCATGCTCCAAGTGGTCGTGTAAAGGTTATTTGGGTTGCATCGGGACTTAGTCTGCCTTTTTTCTTGAAAACTGATATTTTAATTTTTTTTTTTAAATATTTTTCATGTTTTTGGTAGATGAAAATAAAAATAGACATTCTGTTATTCAGTTCAGTTCGGTTTGAATTTTTTGGGTATTAAATTTTTTGATTTTAAAAATCATATTTGGAATCAAATTATAGTTCTATTTGAGTTTTCGATTTTTTGGATTCTAGAAAATAGATTTCATTCGGGATCAAATTAACTAATTTTAATTAATATAGTAAATATTTGATATATTTAAATATATTTTTATATATTTAATTTAAAATATTTATTTTAAAATAATTTTTGATTAGTTCGGTTAATTTGGTTCTGTTCAGATCATGATCGGTTGATTCGATACAGAAATTTATATTTCATTCGAGTTATTTTATAATTCGGTTTGGATTCATATTCGAAAATTTTGGTTCAGATTCGGAAATTTTGGCCACTCCTACATGAAGCATTGCGGTTGGTGGTTTGATATTGATAAGTCTTACAGAATTTAGATATGATTAATTCTTTTTAAAAATAATTGTTAAATTTTTGAAATATTGTTTAGATAATCCGTTTAATTATGTAAAAGCTTTAAAATTTAAGTTTTCGAACTCAACGATGTTTTTCATGGGTTTATTCGTGCCCCAACTCGAGGCACCTGTGAAAATACTTTCCCAAATTTTGAGACAGTGCATCCACATACCCAAACTCAAAAAAACTTATAAAAATAGTCGTAAACGTACTTTGCGTGTTACGGTGTTAGTTATTCCGTTAAACATGTTGACTGGGATGCTAAATTATATGTACGAAGTAATGAATCAGATAATATTTGATTTACAGCAAAACGACATTGTTTTGCTATTTTTGTTTAAACTTAAATATATTGATTTTAATCGACTCGAACCGGGAATTAGCATTTGATTTACATAGTTAAAATCATGTAGAAATCCGGTTAAACCGAAAACTACAATAATACTGTTGCTTTGCTCTTACGAAAACTAACATCGTAATACGTAAAGTACGTTTAAGATTATTTTATAATATTGGATATGTAAATTTTAATTTTTTTGAGTTTGGATATGCGGATATCTCAGAATTTGAGAAAGTATTTTCATAGGTACCTAGAGTTGGGACACGAATAAAGCGAAAATCCTATTTTCAGACATAACTTACAATAATACTGTTGACAAAAAAGAACTTGCAGCACTACTATGGCTATGCATTGTTTACAAATAGAAAACTTGCAAAATTTACGGTTTATCACATTTAAGATTTAATCAAGATAGTTATATATTCCTTCCTCGGAATACTTGTACTCTCTCTGCAACAACTTTCTAAACAGCTTAATAAAAAACCATCTTTGGATCTTCGTATTTTGTGGTTTTAAACTCAGAAGTTTCAAATCCCTTCAAATTCTTACCAAATTCAATTGTGTGGATTTACATTCCCACAATTTGGCGCCGTCTGTGAGAATTCATTGGTGCGCGAGCCATAGTTTTATTAGGAGATTTGCTAAGAATCTTTGTCTTCGGATAGCCTGACCCTTTTTCTTTATTCTGTTTTGCAGTTCGTCATCCTCTTCCTCATTTTCCAAGAAATACTCTTACTCTTCGGGATAAGCTTGCCGCGGCGAAGTGCAATTGGGAGTATAACTTCTCTTTGAAGCGAATCGAGAGAGTCCGAGCCATTCTAGCTGGCGCTGCAGTTCCTAATAGCTCGAAATCCAAATCCTCACCTTCTCAAGATCTCAATGAACCTCCAATGGGGAGGCAGCTAAGACTAGCCCTGGACGTTCGGATACCCGGACCCATTCGGTACGGGTCTTTCGAGTTTTTGGGTTTTTGGATATAGAGATATAGGAACCGTTTGGATATTTATAAAATTTGGGTCGGGTTCGGTTTGGTTCCTTTCGGGTTCGGGTCAGGTCCGAGTTCTCAAAATAGGAACTGTTCGGGTATTTTTTACCTAAAATACTCAAAATTACCCGAAATTTTCTAAAAAAACCCTAAAAATTACCCAAATTTTTCAAAAATACCCGAAAAATAATAAAAAAAACTGTAAAAACAACTGAATTAATTTATGTTTCAGTACTTCGGGTACCCGTTCGGTTCTTGGTTCGGTTCCGGATTCAGTTCGGATTTTCGGTACTACGTGTTTAGGATCCATTCGGGTATTTTAGAAATCCGGTTCGTATTCCATTCGGGTAATTTCGTTCGGGTTCGGTTCGGTATTTCGGTTCTGGGTTTTTTGCCCAGGACTACCTAAGACCGCTGAGCCAAATGAGGTGGTCGGCAATGCTTCTAAGTCCACCGTCCCAACTGCCAACGCAACCGGTGATGCTGGCACCGAGCCGAGGCAAGAGATACTAGCCCCTCTGCTCCAGCTCTTGGTGGCGAATTGAGAGAAACAGTCTCGGCCCTTGTTGTGAGACCTGATGGTTCGACGATTGCGTAACACAAAGATGACCAAAAGAGAGGCATAGGAATAAGCAACGTTTGGATCCTGTCCCCGAGCCCGCTATCTCCGAGCCAATGTTAGTACCACTTAGGCTCTAGGGAAAGAGTCAATCTATATTAATGATGCGGCTGCCTCAGCGTCTTTTTCTCGAAAGTAAGGTGCTCAGGTGATAGACTTCCACCTATTGATGTGCTCTCTCAAGGCAATCTATATGCCGACATGTCTCTTCGAGGCACCAAGGTAATCTCTGAAGACGAGTTTATAAATATGAAACCGAAATATTAATCTCAATGCTTTTCAGTTTGTAGAGTCGATAAATAAGATTGTCGCCGCCTTCGAGCAAGACATGAGGAAAGATAGGCATAGGGTGGACGATGCTCGGAAGGATGCTTCATTCTTTAAAGGTAGGGTTTCCGAGCTGGAAACCAAGCTTCCCGACGAGCTAGTGTCTTCCTCAGCACGCATCAATGCCCTTGAGAAGGAGAAGAAATTCTTTAAGGAGGAATGGGTTAAGGCTGGCGATCTAGCCATGAGGCAGGAGCATTCTAAGAAGAAGAAAGATGCTGAAATCGAATCTCTGAAGAGGCAGCTTAAAGCCGCTCACGCCTTGCATGAATCCAATGTGAAGAAAGCCAAGAAGGCGACGAGGCGGGAGATGGCGGAAAAATTCCAAGAGCGGCTTGCCAAGATTGAGAAGAGTTTCGGTGAGCTGAAGGAAGTGAAGGAGAGAGAGCTCGATCTAGCTCAGGTCGACAACAACCTTCAACTTCTTGAGATTCTTCAGAAGGAAGATGCACCAACCTTGGATTCCGAGGTGGAGAAGCTGGCAGGATGCGCCAACCTTCTTCTCGGTGTCGAGCCAATCGAAAATGTTGCGGCAAAGGCCGGAGTCACAGATTTCTCTGGCTCGAACATTAGCACGCCAGTTTGCTCCAAGTTTCCCGATATTTGTTTATGCTGTGTTCTGAAAGACCTTTCGTAGAACCAATTCTCTTTTGTGTAATTTTCGGCTTCGGACGTTGGAGTTGTAGTACTTAGCCATATCCTGCTGATAATTCTGGATCCGAGTCAATGCTTGGATACGTCGTTTGTTAATTAAGTCCAGCTCATCAAGTAGTAAAAGATGATTTAAACCTTCTTGCTCAGGGAGAAGTCTGCGACGGACTCTGGGAAAATGTATTTTCGGTGGAATGATGCACTCTGTTCCGTAGATGAGCTAGTGCGAATGGAGTCTCTCCGGTAGCACGCCGTGGAGTTGTTCGATGGGACCACAGTACTCCTTCTAGTTCATCGGCCCATCGTCTATTCTTTTCATCAAGTCGTTTTTTCAGGCCATCAAGGATAGTCTTATTTACTGCTTCAGCTTGACCATTTTCTTGCGGGTATCGCGGCTAAATGCTAAGTCAGATTTTCCACTTCTCGCAGAAGGCTTCGAATCTTGTTGAGATGAATTGCGAACCGTTGTCGGTGACGATTTCGTAAGGAACTCCATGGCGACATGCGACGTTCTTCCATACAAAGCTTTTCACCTGAGCGTCTTTTATATTTGCGTACGAATCCGCTTCCACCCACTTGGAGAAATAATCGGTTAGGACGAGCAGAAAATGCTTCTGCTTGGATCGGTGTAGAGGTCTGATGATATCCATGGACCATCTCATGAACGGATAGGGTGTCGAAATTGAAGACAGTAGTTCCGTTGGTTGATGGATCATCGGTGCGTGCCGCTGACATTTTTTGCACTTGGCTGAAAACTTTTCGCAATCCTTCACCATAGCAGGCCAGAAATAGCCGTGACGCTTAACTTTGATTGCCAACGCTCTCCCGCCAGAGTGGTTACCGCAAGATCCGCTGTGGATTTCTTCCATGATTTTCCTAGCCTCTATTCCTTGTACACAAGCCAGCAAAGGTCCCGAGAATCTCCACTTGAAGACGTTTCCGTCGAGTAAAACATATCGAGCCGCTTGAGTTCGGAGTTTGCGAGCTGCCCATTTATCGGATGGGAGATCTCCGTCGGTGATGTAGCGTCGAATCACGTTCATCCATTCTTTGTTGCGGCCATCCATTTATGTTGCTTCATCTTCCGGAAGAGGGTTAATGTTGGGCTTGACCTCCATATCTAATGAGTGATGTTCGAATAACTCAAATGTGTCTTTTTTTGTTACCGCATCTTGGTTGTCCGTTGGATCTTCCTCCATTGCGTCAATGGAATCTTCTTGGGTAACAAATTCTTCGGATGTATTCTTAGCTTGCTCAGCTGCTTGTACACGGGTTACCGCATTGACGATATTGGAAAGATTAATGCTTGGGCGTTCAATGAACTCTTCCGGGATAACTTTCTTTAGATCTGGATCAGAAGTAGACGCCAGGGCTGCGAGTGCGTCAGCTGAAGTGTTCTCTCCCTGCGGGATGAGTGTCAGCCTGAACTCCTTGAATTACGTGGCCAAACCTTTGACTAACTTTGAATAAGCCTCTATTCGATCATCCTTAGTCGCATATTCGCCACTGAACTGATTTGCGACTAACTGCGAATCGCAAAATGCGTGAAGTTTTCTGATCTTTAGCCCACCAGTGTGCTTCATGCCAGCGATCAGGGATTTGTACTCCGCTTCATTGTTGGATACGCGAAAGCCTAAGCAGAATGATTGTTCGAGCGGCTCGCCAATCGGAGAGGTTAAACGTATCCCGATCCCAACCATTTTTGGAGGACGATCCATCGACGTGAAGCCTCCACAGTGAGTTCGGGGCTTCTGCTTCGATGTTTTCTTCAGGGAACTCAATAAGGAAATCGGCCAGGACTTGGGATTTAGCGCACGTGCATCCGTGATACTCAATGTCGTATTCACTCAATTCTATCGCCCACTTTGCTAGTCTTCCGGATTGACTTGGGCTATGCAAAATTGACCGCAGTGGGAAAAAACTCAGGACCACTATCTTATGTGATTGAAAATAAGGCCTCAGCTTTCTGGCGGACACAACAATGGATAACGCCAATTTTTCTATTTGCGGGTATCTTGTCTTGACGTCGATAAGGGTTTTTCAGACGTAAAAGATTGGCTTCTTCTTGCCTCTCTCTTCTCGAATAAGTACTCTGCTTACTGCTATGGCGGAGACTGCAATATAGAGGAAAAGTGGCTCTCCATCCACGGGTTTTGCGAGCACCGGTGCAGTAGCAAGGTACTCTTCAACTACTATCGTAGAAAGGTAAGTATTTGTCGGTAGATCACGAAATAAATCGGTTGAACGCAGCTACTCTCCCAACCAGTCTTTGCACTTCACATTTCGTCTTTGGCAAAACCATTTGGATAAGCGCATCAATTTGTTTGGGGTTTGCTTTGATACCTCGATGAGTAAATAAGTAACCAAGAAATTCTCAAGATGTGATTGCGAATCTACACTTTGCTAAGTTTAGCTTCATGTTGTGTAAGTTTAGTTGTTCAAAATATTCCTCCAAATGTGTTACGTGATCCTTTTTGTCTAACGATTTTACCAGCATATCGTCTATGTAAACCTCTATCGTCTTTCCGAGTTGATTAGCAAACATTTTGTTCACTAAACATTGATATGTGGCTCCAACATTTTTGAGCCTGAGAGGCATCACCTTATAGCAATATATTCCGCGATCCATTATAAAGGCTGTCTTTTCATGATCATCCGGATTCATTAGGATCTTATTGTATCCGGAGAAAGCATCCATGAAAGATAAGAGTTTGCTTCCTACTGTGCCTCGACCAGTCGGTCTATGTGTGGAAGCGAGAAGCTATCTTTTGGGCATGCTTTGTTCAAATCGGTGAAATCCACACATACTCGCCACTTCCCGTACTTCTTCTTCACGACCACCGGATTACCCAGCCAGTCCGGGTATATCGCTTATTTGATCGATCCAACTTGCAATAGCTTCTCCACCTCGTCGTTGACTGCTTTCTCTCTCTCTCTGGTCTGAGTTTCCTTCTCTTCTGCTTTACTAGTTTGAAGGTTGGATCAACATTCAGTTCGTGACTTGTCACGCTAATGTCAATGCCTGGCATATCTTCAGCTGTCCATGCGAAATTGTCTATGTTCTTTTTTAAGAAGGAAACGAACTCTTGCTTGATCTTCTCACCGAGTTTTGCTCCGATTTCCACGCACCATTCTGGGTGATTACCGACTATACATACCGAAATGAGAGGATCGCAGGTCGGTTCAGTCTCTTCTTCTTTGCGATCTTCCGTAATCTGTAATTGCTATAAGAGTTTAGAGAGTTCCTTTACCGCTCTCTGTCCATTTTCATCTTCTTTCGTTGTGCCTTAGCGCTGGGATTGGTTACAGAATTTCTGAGCTTATATTCGGCTAGGAAGCAGACATGAGATTCCTTCTGGTTTCCCCATATCATTTTTACGCCATCCGGAGTCAGGAATTTGATGCAAAGGTGGTATGTTGATGGCACGGCCCGCATCGAATTAATCCAGGGAGTGCCCATGATCATATTATAGATCGCCGGGTGGTCGGCTACTGAAAACTCCAGGATTTTGGTCACTTCGCCAGCTCGAACAGGTAGCTTGATCATTTCCATCGTCATTGTCATCTCTCCGGAGAACCTGGTTAAAGGCTTTGGTGATGCATCCACTTTGGATAGGTCGAAATTCATTCTCTGGAGAGTATCGCGAAATATTATGTCCACCGAGCTACCTGTATCGATTAGAACTCGCGCCACATCGCAGTCACTGACAATCAACATAATCTCGCTCTTCGAACGAAATCACATTGTTCGGGAGTTTGGATGGTTCCGACCAGTTGATGCTAACCTCAGCTCTCCATTGATAAGCCTGATTGAAGAAACTGTGTCGATGCAGTACTGAGATCCGCCCATTATCATCACTACAAGAAAACATGCCCATTTGCGAGGAGAATTTGCGACCACATTATGAAGTCTCAAATTTCCGAGGCGTGTGCTACGACTTTTCGTTTGGGGTCGCAAATTAGTCGCAAATTTGCGTGGATAAATTGCGTCGAAAATTAATCGCAAATATCCGCAAATTTGCGACTAATTTGCGACGAAAAGAAAGGTCGTAGCAAAGACGTTGCAAATTTGCGAGGCATTTGCGGGGTAAGATATTTTCTAAGATTTGCGATTGATTTGCGAGGATATTTAGCAAATAGGTACACACGTTTTCAATGATTTCCAACTGCTTTTTGCTACTGAAATTTTGGTCGCAAATGGGTAGCCAATTACTAGCAAAGGCCTTGCAAATATTTTGTCCTAGCAAATTAGTAACAAAGGTTGGTCGTAAATGAGTAGCAAAAATGGTTGATCCTCTATAAATAACAAGCTATGGGAGAGACGAAAATGATATCACAAACATCCCAAATCTACTCACAAAAATATTTTATTCCGCAAAAACACTATAAATCCGATATTTTTTGTGGAGAGGTCGATAATCGATCATGTCTTGGCATCATGAGATATACACGGTTCGGGTATGGATGTACAACCGGCGAGATCCAGATACCGGTGAAGTGACGAGAGAATTTAGAGATGGTCTTGATCAATCTTTGACCAACGCGACACATCAGTCATTCGCGGGAGACAACAGTAACAAAATTTTATGTCCTTGTGTTAAGTGCGAGAACATTGATCATCATGATGCAAACACTGTTTGGAAGCATTTATATACGAGGGAGTTTTTACCTAACTATTATGTATGGTTTGCGCACTGGGAAGATTTTGTAGTTAATGTTCCGGGTAGTTCAAGTACGAGTTATCATGGCAATCAAGATGGCGCTAGTAGTTTTGATAATAACTATGACCAGCATGCCCGTCAGCAAGATTATAATGAATATGGATATGGTAATAGTGATGGGAATAGGTTTCATAACATGGTTACTGATGCATATCATGAAAGTACTGCCTCGTTTAATGATAATTGTATGATGCATTTGACGTCTACATTGATAATTGTATGATTTTCTGGAAAGATGATGCTAAATTGCAGGAATGTCATTTTTGTGGAAAACCAAGATATAAAGAGAAAGGTGGCCGCACGAGGGTGCTGTTCCAGTGTATGTGGTATCTTCCGATAACATATAGATTGAAGCGATTATACCAATCAGAGCAGAATGCTGGGGAATGAGGTGGCACGCAGAACACTTTAGTGTGGAAGGGGTGATCTCGCATCCATCATATGCGAAGGCGTGGAAACACTTTAAGACGGTATATTCGAACTTTGCTGAAGAACATAGAAATATTTATTTGGGTCTTTGCACTGATGGGTTTAGTCCGTTTGGTATGTCTGGTCGGCAATACTCGTTGTGTCCAGTCATAGTAACGCCTTATAATTTACCTCCGGATATGTTCATGCATCGAGAATTTTTGTTCATGAGCATTCTTGTTCCGGGGCCTAAGCATCCAAAAAGATCTCTTGACGTCTTCTTGCAGCCTATGATCCATGAATTACAGGAGTTGTGGCATGTCAGTGTACGAACGGTCGATTCATCAAACCGCCGGAACTTCACCATGAAGGCTGTGCTTATGTGGACCATAAGCGACTTTCCCGCCCATGGGATGTTATCTGGATGGACAACTCACAGGAAATTATCATGTCCTTACTGTCTGGATCAGACTGATGCGTTTCAATTGACGAATGGACGCAAAATGTGCTGGTTTGATTGTCATCATCGGTTTCTCCCATTGGGTCATCCGTATAGAAATAACAAGAAGTTGTTCAAGAAAAAAAAAACCGTCAAAGTCTCCCCCACCCCCGGTTTATATTTCAGGGGAACAGTTGGAAGCGCAAATAGATTATTGTGATACACAACAAACTGCAGAAGTTTGGGATAACTGGTACATTGTCCCCGCTAATATGCCGGGTGGATATGGGCAGTATCATAACTGGCATAATAAGAGTATATTCTGGGAACTACCGTACTGGAAGGATCATCTCTTGAGGTAAAATTTGGATGTAATGCACGTCGAGAAAAACTTTTTCGAAAATATCATCCACACATTGTTGAATATTCCAGGTAAAACGAAAGACAATTTGAAATCACGTTTTGATCTCCCTGGTATATGCGCAAGGCCTGAGTTGCACATTACAAGCAATGGTAGGGCACCGATTCCTATTTTTCGGCTGTCATTGGACGCAAAGAATAGTTTGTGTAAGTGGGTTAAGGATGATGTCAGGTTCCCAGATGGATATGTGTCAACGTTCTCAAGGTGTCTCGAGCAAGGGCAAAAAAATTCTTGAATGAAGAGCCATGATTGTCATGTCTTCATGCAAGGACTACTACCATTTGCATTGCAGGAACTTCTACCAAATCACGTCCACGAGGCACTAGCAGGTATTATTCTTGTATATATATTTGTAGTTTATTAACTCGTACGTGGTACATAATTTCAGGTAGCGGGGTATTTTTCAGAGACTTATGTGCTCGAACATTAACTGCGGACGATATCTTGACGTTGAAATCAGACATCGCAGTTATTCTTTGCAACTTGGAGAAGATATTTCCTCTATCATTTTTTGACGTGATGGAACATCTGGTAGTCACTTACCGCATGAGTTGGATCTTGGTGGACCAGTCCAATTTTGATGGATGTACCCATTCGAAAGGTTCTTCAAACATCTGAAGATGAAAGAAAAAAATCTCGCAAAGGTTGAGGTATCGATCGTGGCAGGAAATTTGACCGAGGAGACATCTAATTTCTCGAGTTACTACTTTAGCCTAACCGTGAAAACAAAGAAAATAGGTCGTAAACGATACGATGATGGTGGGTTGGGCGAACATATCCTAATGTGGGAGTATCCAATGTCTTCTCGGATTTAGGCCGAATGGGTGGCAAAGTAAAGGCAACCGAGTGGTGTGATTTCAAGCATTATCATGCAGTTCATACATATATCTTGCTAAATTGTGACTTCTTTCAACCGTATGAGAGGTATATATACTACTAGTTTACTACTCGGTTGTTATATATACATATACAATTAATTATAATTAATCATCATCCTTTATTATGTGGTGCACAGGATGCTCGAACAGCAAATACGGGAAGCATTTTCGGAACTTGACGACCAAGAAGTGAGATAATACGTTGAACGTGATTTCGCAGGATGGATGAGAGAGAAGGTAACTATAACCATAATCTTATATATATCTGATATTAATTAGTAATCATCTAATTGCATTAGGCCTTGTAGGTGACCAAGAGGAGGTCTCGGCCGGGAACTTGGCCTCTGTGGGTCCATGAGTTCGTGATGGAGCCTATCACAAATATAAGAACTGCTAAGATGTATTGTACTTGTGGATTTATTTTCCATACATTTGATCATGGGCAACGAAGGGCCACTGCAAATTATGGTATCCATGTCCCAGGTGATACCAACTTCTACAGTATCCTGAAAGAAATCATAGAAGTAGAGTATGATGGGATGATGAATCTTAAATGCGTCCTATTTCGATGTGATTGGTTTGATCCCACTATTGGGGTTGGCGTAAGATCAAGCAAATTCGGAGTCGTGGATATACATGGACACAGGAGTTACACTGGCAAGTTCGAGCCATTCGTGTTAGCATCTCAAGCGGAGCAAGTAGTTTTCATTCCTTACCCTCGAACTCGGGTCTGACGTGATAAGAATTAGTTGTCCGTTATTAAAGTTAACCCACGGGGTCGAATTAACAGGGGCTTAGCTGATGCTGATGATGATCTACCGCCCGTGCAACCTGAAAGGATAGAAAAAGTTTCCATCCCCGTCGATTCAAGCAATGATTTGACCAGAATTGACACGCTTTATAGGGGACTTGAAGTCATATGCGAGGAATCTGATAGTCAAGCGGAGTCAGACGAGTTTGATGAAGGGGACGAAGTTGAGGATGATGACTAAGAAGACAAAAATGGACAAACTTACGTTTCCGATCCTGATGAGTAACTTTATGTATCGTGTATTTTAGTCATTGTTTGTAAGAATTATGTACCGTGTGTTTTTTTTAAAATAAACTAAGTACACATTGCGTCACTTAGTCGTAAACTAGAAGCAAAATATACAATTTGTAACTAGATTGCGACTCGAGGTCGCAACTTAGTCGCAATTTTGTACTTATTTATCCTAAACCCTAAAAATCCTAGAAACCTTATAAGCCCTAAATAAACCCTTAAGCCCTAAACCCTAAAATCCCTAAACCCTAAATTATGTACCGTATATTTTTTAAAATAAACTAAGTACACATTGCGACTAGATTGCGTCGCTTAATCGTAAACTAGTAGCAAAATATACAATTTGCGACTAGATTGCGACTCGAAGTCGCAACTTAGTCGCAATTTTGTACTTAATTTATCCTAAACCCTAAAAATCCTAGAAACCCTATAAGCCCTAAATAAGCTCTTAAGCCCTAAATTATGTACCGTGTATTTTTTTAATTATACTAAGTACACAATGCGACTAGATTGCGTCGCTTAGTCGTAAACTAGTAGCAAAATATACAATTTGCGAGTAGATTGCGACTCGAGGTCGCAACCTAGTCGCAATTTTGTACTTAATTTATCCTAAACCCTAAAAATCCTAGAAACCCTATAAGCCCTAAATAGACCCTTAAGCCCTAAACCCTAAATTATGTACCGTGTGTTTTTTTTTTAAATAAACTAAGTACACATTGCGACTAGATTGCGTCGTTTAGTCGTAAAACTAGTAGCAAAATTGTGGGAGTATAAATCCACGCCAATTGAATTCGTCGAGTCTTTTAGAGAGATCTGAAACTTCTGAATAAAAACTACCCAAAAGACACGAACAGAGATCCAAAGATCGTATTTTATTAAGCTGCTTAGAAAGCTTTTTGTATGAGAGCAAAAGTACAGGGTTTTGCTAGGTAAATTGCGGATCCCCTTTTCTGAGGGTGTACAAGAGTATATATACCAGCCAGAGTCAGCCAAACCTATTCCTAAGAGATAAGGAAGATTTCCTGTTTCTTCAGATGTTTTCCTTTCTTAAGTCGGCTCGGCCTGCTGGGCTTCTTGTCCAGGTTCGGCCCACTCCCGTTTGTGGACTTGTTGTGAATTCTTTGTTGTCTTGGGTCAGGCTTGGTTTCGTTGAAGCCATTTCCTTTGGCTCGGGTGAAACCATGGTTCACGGATCGGGTGACACCATGGTTCACGGCTCGGGTGACACCATGGTTCACGGCTCGGGTGACACCATGGTTCACGGCTCGAGTGACACCAGGGTTCACGGTTCGGGTGACACCATGGTTCACGGCTCGGGTGACACCATGGTTCACGGCTCGGATGTCGATGGCTTTCTTTGACCCCGATCCGTCTTGTCTTTGATTGAGGTCACAGTACCCCGAACCAATCGTTCACGGTTCGGGGGTTCTCGCGCAAACTTCTCCTGCCGTAGTTAGGGGACATCCGATCCAACTCTTCCTTCACGGTTCGGGTTACCCGATCCAACTCCCTTCCTTCACGGTTCGGGGTACCCGATCCAACTCCCTTCCTTCACGGTTAGGGTACCCGATCCAGCTCCCTTCTTCACGGTTCGGGGTACCCGATCCAACTCCCTTCCTTTACGGTTAGGGTACCCGATCCATCTCCCTTCCTTCATGGTTCGGGGTACCCGATCCAACTCTCCCTTCACGGTTCGGGGTACCCGATCCAACTCCCTTCCTTCACGGTTAGGGTACCCGATCCAGCTCCCTTCCTTCACGGTTAGGATACCCGATCCAACTCTCCTTTCACGGTTCGGGGTACCCGATCCAACTCTCCCTTCACGGTTCGGGGTACCCGATCCAACTCCCTTCCTTCACGGTTAGGGTACCTGATCCAGCTCCCTTCCTTCACGGTTCGGGATAAATTGCTAGTGTTTCTCCATACTTAGCCATTTTAACTGTTGATTCTCAGGAGGTGGAATCTGTCCCCAACAGTTAGCCCCCCAGTTTGGTAGTATCAGTAATGTTAGTGCCGAGCTATAAGTGGCTGAGTGAAATCAACGATTCTCGTGGTTGCCCATATCTGTCTTTTGATTATGACCCCGAACCGTGATCCGTGGATAGCCCCGAACCATCTCTGTAGTATTACCATGTTTATAGCTTTGCTGATTCAGTTTGGGTATGCCTTTACAAACTCAGTTCGGGTTTTTGCTGCCCTAATATCTTTATCGGGGAGTGCAAACGTTTTTGCTGGTTTCCGAGGTGAATGACGTCACCATTTGCCTATATAATCCGTGATACTTCTCATTTCTTCACTACTTCACTTCTCCGAAAATTTCTTCCTATCAAGTAAAACCTCCGTTGTTCTTCCTCTGCCGCCGATCGATTCGAATTTCCCGATCCATATTCAACTTGCTCCGCCGCTATCTTTGAGTTTCCCGGCAGTTCGTTTGAAGACTTGGATCTTCAGTTTCCTAAAGGCTTTGATATGTTTTGATAGGCTACTGAGAATCCCGATCCATCCTCTGAATCCTAAACCTAGATTTCCTTTCGCGAGCTGTTAGGGATCCCTACCTGTTCATTTTCAAAGATCCCGATTCATTTTTCAATTCAAAAAGGATGTCTCGGTCATCTGTTTCTACACCCCTCAATCCGTATACCCGCTTGTTTGGCTTCTCAATGGAGTCTCTGCTTCCCAAACCAACTCTTTCTTCCTATCTGCCTTCTGCCCAAAACTGTAGCCGGGAAGACTCTTCTGGTGCACATGCTTCAGAGGATTTGGATGACCCAAGTGGTTCAGGGATAGGACCCTCTCTCCTTGGTAGGAAAATGGTGCTCTCTGAATCCTCGAGAGCCGACAGCAATTCCGGGAATCCTTCAAGGTTTGAAGTGCCTCAGCTTTACGAATCTCCTTTTGACGAGGCTGTGAATCCTTTTACTGATGCAGTGGATCCCGATCTGCCAAAAATCGAATCAGAAGACTGGTGTTTTGACCCAGCCGTGGCTAGGGAGGAATTTAAGCGTTTGATGGGTTCTAACCGTCAGGCTCCAAAGAAAAAGAAGAAAAAGCGACCCGATCCACCTGGTTCAACCCTCTCAACCTCGAATTCACTGATGGCACTTAGACATAGATTCGGTATTTCGGAAGAAGTCGAGCTTGTTCTTCCTTCACCATCAGACCGAGCCAATCATCCTCCCCCTCATCATTTTAATCTCTACGAAGGCTTTTTCTACCATTGCCTGCTGTGGTTCCCGATCCCTGAAGTTATCTTACAGTTTCTTTGGAAGTATAACTTAGCCATTTCGCAAATCAATGCTCGGGGAATCAGGCACATGGTTGGCATTCTGACTAGGAGTTATGAATGCGATGTGGAAGTTAGCGTCGAACACCTGACGCACTTCCTCGAATTCAGACGCCGTAATAAGAGAGAACTGAAGTATTATGTGTCGGGTAAAGCCAGGAGGAATATAATAAGGGGTTTCCCGTCCAAAGATGATAATTGGGAAGAGTTTTTCTTTTTTGTTCCTATCACCGAAGCATCAGTGGGTTCGACGTGTCTTTGATCTGTCAAGACTAACTTGGGGGAAATTGGTAGCCGATCCGTTGCTTGACTTGGGGCATGGCTCGGTTTTTTTCATTGTTTAACGACTTTCCTTTTTAGGGCTTCCTAACCTCTTAAATATTTTGGTTTTGCAGTTCGTCATCTCCGCCTTTCATTGCCTCCCGATCTGTCAGAGGTTCACGAAGCACTTTCTGCTCGCAAGTGCAACTGGTCGAGAGACTTCAATCTTCGACGAGTGGAGAGAGCCCAAGCCCTTTCCAAAGGACAGTCGTTTGAGCAATCATCCCCTTTGCACTCTTCTACAGACACCATGGGAAGACCCACTTTCCGAGATAGGGCCGTTGCAAAAGCGAAAGCGGAGGAAGAGGCGAAGGAGAGAGCAAAGCTAGCAAAGGCGTTAGATCGATCTCATCCTCCGAACCCTCAACCTGCCACCGCCGTCATCCCCGAACCAACTCCTGCTGATAACCCTTTCGAACCGGCTTCCGCAGGGGTTATTCTAGGGCTTCGTCCAGCTGGTTCTCAAATTTTGCCGCACAAGGACAAAGGCAAAGGAAAGGCCAAGGAAAATAAAACTCTGAGCCGAAAGCGACAGTCATCAGTAGTCGAAGCGACTACGGCACGCTGAGGCAACTAGAGCTGTCCCCGAAGCGATTCCTCTCTCCGCCGTTCTTCTTAACGCTGAAGGTGCTTACAATGACGCTTCAGCGGCTACGGCTATATTCTCGAGGATCACTTGTCCGGGTGACCGTTTTCCTCCAGTCGACACCTTGCTGAGGGACAAGGCCTACAACGAGATGTCTCTTTGGGGTGTCAAAGTACATTTGATGCTATTTGGTTTACCCTTGCTACCCGAACTGCTTGAGCATTTTAACTAACTGTCCTGGTTTTCTTGCAGTTCGTATCCCATCTCAACAGGATGGTGATGGGCTATGAGTCTGACGCCCGCAAAGATCGCGAAAGGGTTGAGGATGCCAGGCGTAAAGCCATTGAGCTGGATGGGAAGCTCAAAGAAGCCGAGGCAAACTGTGCTGCTGAAGGAGAGAGAGCCGTACAGAGGATCAAGGATCTTAAAGCAGATGCCAAAGGTCACAGGAAGCATATTAAAGAAGTCGACGAGCGGATCATGCGGCTGGAATCCGGCAAAGTGAGACGGGATGCTCACATAGCAAGCTTGACCAGGAAGCTAGTGGCGGCGAACGAGTTGTACGAAAGCAAGCTGGAGCAAACCATTGTGCAGGCCAAGCGGGACATGCTCTCGTTGTTTGAAGGAAAAATCTCCCGAGCCACGAAGCTTCTTGGCCGTATTGATGGTGAGCCGAAGGAAAACATGCTCGACCTTGCACAGATCGAAGGCAATCTACAATTTATCGGGCTGCTTCAAAGTGACGAGCCCCCTTCTCTTGACGCCCAGGCAAAGAGCTTAGTTGAACAGAGAGACTGCTTACAAGGAGCTCATGAAGCATTTGCTCAGCTCGTGGCTGAAACAAAAGGGGCGCTAAAGCTATCTCCTATCCGTTCTGATATTCTAAAAGAGCTCAAAGACGGTGAGCCCATGGAGACTGCAGCCGCAAGCATAGGGATCCGAGACTTTTCCGGCTCTAACAAGGGAACGCCCGGCTTGGCTGACCTTGGTTCAATGGAGGTTGCCGAAGAAGCAGACCCCGAACCATCTTCCGAGAAATCTCTCGAGGACGCTCTAGAGGAAAAAGTTGCGGAGTTCGCTGAGGTGTTACTCGAGGATTTCAAGGCGCTGGGAGATGATCCAGCTGAGCAAACGAGGGAGCCGGAGCAGAGGGTGGTCCCTACCCCTGAGATAACAGAGGATTATGATCCTCTTTTCTTTGTTTAGTTTTAAAATTCCTCTTTTTTTGTTTAATGCCTGGATGGCTTTATCCGAGTAGTTTCTTGAACTTAACTTCTTTTTTACTACTTGGTTTTATACAGGAATGTCCTGTGTTTTGATAAAACATGTTTGCAAAGTAGATGAATGATAAGACATAGATGAATGGTTGTAGGCCCGAATTTGCATGGTAGTTATGTTTAAGATGACGAATTCGGCATACAGATATGTTACCGTAAACTTCCCTGCTCCGAAGTTGATCATGAGTTTGCATAGTTTAGTTCTTGAACATTCCGGTTTACGGGTCTATTACCATAAATATACTCGCTCCGATAATAAACATATGCTCGTATAGTTTAGGATGAATATTTCGGTTTACGGATACGTTACCGTAAACATATCCGCTCCGACAATGAACAAAGTATTTTTATAGCGCACTTTTAATCCTGAGACGGATGTGATAGTGTAGATCCAAGATGGATGCAAGATTTCATTACTGTGGCCAGCAGTAATGGAGATGTGGCATAATGCCCATTGTAGCTCTGATTTGTATGAGCATGTCTGTTTTCGTTAAGACTTAATGATTCTTGAAAGATGTTTAAGTAAAGCTTTGCTTTGATAGATCGTAGAGTCGATTACAAAAGTGGGAGTATACGAGTATACGTATACGTACCCACTCCCCCCCCCTTTTGAAAGGAGGGGGCAATTTAACCCGTCCGAAGACGAGCTGCCTACGTACCCTTTGCAGGGATCAAGTCGCCCCGTAGTTCGTGTAAACTAGCTTAGTAATAGTACTTTTTAAGATGCATTGCGTTCCATGATCTCGGTACTGGAACGTTTGTCATGTTAGCAAGTTTGTAAACTCCTGGTTTGACTACTTCGGTGATCTTGTAAGGTCCTTCCCAATTTGCTCCTAGTTTGCAGGCATTTGTTTCCGCGGTGTTCTGAAAAACCTTCCGTAAAACTAAATCTCCTTCGTAGAATCTCCGTCCTCGAACGTTGGAGTCGTAGTATTTTGCTGCCGCGTTCTGATAATTCTGGATCCTGATCAATGCTTGATCCCTTCTTTCGTTGATTAAGTCCAACTCGTCGAGCATCAATAGGTGATTGAGCCCTTCTTGTTCTGGTAGTAGTCGGTGGCGAATTCCTGAGAAATGTATCTCTGTTGGGATGACACACTCTATTCCGTATACGAGGGCAAATGGAGTTTCCCCCGTTGCTCATCGTGGGGTGGTGCGGTGAGACCAAAGTACTCCCTCCAGTTCTTCAGCCCAACGTCCCTTTTTTTCATCAAGGCGCTTCTTCAGGCCATCGAGGATCGTTTTGTTGATTGCTTCAGCCTGTCTGTTTCCTTGTGGATATCTCGGAGTATACTTGCTGAGTCTGATTGTCCATTTCTCGCAGAAACCTTCGAAACGATTTGAGATGAACTGCGAGCCGTCATCTATCACGATCTCGTATTGTATTTCATGTCGGCATATGATATTCTTCCACATAAAGGCCTCCACTTGCGCATCTTTAATGTTAGCATAGGAGTCGGCTTCGACCCATTTTGAGAAATAGTCTGTCAAAACCAGAAGGAAACGTTTTTTTTTTACGGGTGTAATGGCCTGACGATGTCCATAGACCATCGCATGAATGGATACGGCGATGAGATTGAAGAAAGTACTTCTGTTGGTTGGTGAATCATCGGCGCATGGCGTTGGCATTTTTCGCATTTGGCTGAAAACACCTTGCAATCGTTGATCATTGTTGGCCAATACTAGCCTTGACGTTTGACTTTTATGGCCAGTGCTCTCCCTCCAGAGTGATTTCCACATGAACCGTTGTGAATTTCCTCCATAATCTTCCTGGCATTCTTTTCTTCCACGCAGTTTAGCAACGGTCCTGAAAATCTCCACTTGAAGTCATTTCCATCGAGTAACACGTAACGTGCTGCCTGGGCTCGAAGCTTGCGAGCTGCCCATTTTTCGGTTGGTAGGATGCCGTCGTATATGTATCCTCTGATTGCGCCGAGCCATTCCTTGTCGCAGCCATATTCTGCATCGCTGTTGACCTCGTTTGCTTCTTCGTTGAGTTCGACGACAGGGTCGCTGCTGCTTTTCATGGTTGGTGACTCTTCAAGATTGTCTTCTTCCATTGGGACGATATCTGGCTCTACGAGTGGTTGGTTGGCCAATTCTTCTTGCATTGCATCCATCACCTCTTGCCCGGTTGTGACATATGTTGCTTGTCTAGCCGCTTGTGAACGAGTTATGGCATTCACTGAATCGCCAAGACTAATGCTCGGGTGCTGGATGAATTCTACCGAGATTACTCTCTTTAGATCTGGATCGGGAGTTGATGCAAGGGCTGCAAGTGCGACGACTGGGGTATTCTCCCCTCGTGGAATGCGTGTTAGGATGAATTGTTTGAACTGTGCAGCCAATTCTTTGACGATCTTCAAGTAAGCTTCCATTCGATCATCCGTTGCTGCATATTCACCGCTGAACTGATTCGCGACTAGTTGGGAGTCGCAAAATGCATGGAGTTGCTCGATCTTTAGGCCATTAGCAAGTTTCATCCCAGAAATCAAGGCTTCGTACTCTGCTTCATTGTTGGATGCATGAAAGCCAAGGCGGAATGATTGTTCTAGTAGTTCGCCAGTTGGAAAAGTTAGCCGTATTTCGACTCCCGAACCGTTTTTGGAAGATGAGCCATCAACGTGGAGTTTCCAAAAATGGCTCTGCATCTTGCCGTCAATGCCCTCGTCATGCAATTCGATAAGAAAATCTGCCAGAACTTGTGATTTTGCGCATGTGCGTCCGCGATACTCGATGTCGTATTCACTCAGTTCTATTGCCCAGTTCGCTAGCCTTCCTGATTGACTTGGGCTGTGCAGAACGGACCTTATTGGGAAGGTGCTTAAGTATGCCCTTAGCTTTCTTGCCGACATAACTATGGATAGTGCCAATTTCTCCATTTGTGAGTACCTTGTCTCGGCGTCTGTAAGGGTTTTACTCACTTAAAATATCGGCTTCCGTTCTCCACGCTCTTCTCGAATCAGCACGCCGCTTACTGCTGTGACGGAAACAGCGGTGTACAGAAAAAGCGGCTCTCCTGCTTCCGGCTTTGTGAGGACTACAGGCGTGGCAAGGTAAATTTTCAGTTGTCGAAAAGCTTCCTCGTATTTCTCTGTCCATTCGAACTTCTTGTTTCCACGCAACGTATCGTAGAAGGGCAAGCATTTGTCAGTGGATCGTGAGATGAATCTGTTAAGTGCAGCTACCCTCCCGGTAAGTCGTTGCACTTCCCTTTTCGTCTTTGGTGAAGTCATATTGATGAGTGCATTGATTTGCTTAGGATTGGCCTCAATGCCGCGATGAGTTACTAGGTAACCAAGGAATTCTCCTGAGGTGACTACGAATCTGCACTTAGTCGGATTTAGCTTCATATTGTGATAGTTCAGCTGTGAGAAGCATTCTTTGAATGAGTAACGTGATCCTGCTCTTTTAGTGATTTCACCAGCATATCGCCGATGTAAACCTCCATTATCTTTCCGAGTTGATCAGCGAACATCTTATTCACCAGTCGTTGGTACGTTGCTCCGGCATTTTTCAGGCCGAATGGCATCACCTTGTAGCAATAAATTCCACGATCCGTTATGAAAGCGGTCTTCTCGCGATCGTCGGGTTTCATCAAGATCTGGTTGTAACCTGAGAAGGCATCCATGAAAGATAGGAGTGCGTTCCCTGCCATTGCTTCGACTAAGCGATCGATGTGTGGAAGGGGGAAGCAGTCTTTTGGACAGGCTTTGTTCAGATCAGTGAAATCCACGCACACACGCCATTTGCCGTTCTTCTTCTTGACCACTACTGGGTTAGCTAGCCAATCCGGGTACTTCACCTCAGTTATCGATCCGACGCGCATGAGCCTCTCCACCTCGTCATCGACTGCTTTAGCTCTATCTGGCCCAAGCTTTCTTCTTTTCTGCTTCACCGGTTTAAAGGTTGGGTCAACATTTAGTTTGTGGCATGTTATGCTGATATCGATGCCGGATATGTCTTCTGCTTCCCACGCGAACGTGTGGATATTTTTTCTCAAAAATGCAATGAGTTCGTCTCTGATCTTCTCATCTAACGTTGCTCCGATTTCTACACATCGCTCTGGATGTTTATTGTCGATACAAACTGATACGACGGAGTCGCAAGTTGGTTTAGACACTTCTTCTTCGCGATCCACCGTGATCTGTAACTGCTATAACAGTTTTGAAAGCTCTTTCACCGGTTCTCTGTCAGTCTTTATCTTCTTGCGCTTTGAACTTGCCGTCGGGTCGGTCACCGGGTTTCTGAGCTTGTGCGCGGCGAGAAAGCAGACACGAGACTCTTTTTGATTTCCTCGAATCGTTTTGACGCCGTTTGGTGTAGGGAACTTGAGGCAGAGATGGTAAGTTGAAACAGCGGCTCGCATGGAATTTAACCAGGGGTCCCTATGATGACATTGTAGATCGCCGGGTGATCAGCTACGGAGAATTCGACGATTTTTGTCACATCGTCGGCTTGGACAGGCAGTTTGATCGTTCCAGTAGTCAGGGTGGTTTCTCCAGAGAATCCGGTCAACGATTTGGGGGTGGAGATTACTTCGGCCAGGTCCACCTCCATTCTTCTGAGAGTCTCGAGGAAGATTACGTCTACAGTGCTCCCGGTGTCTACCAATACACGTGCTACATCGCAGTCATTGATAATTAACTCGATCATGAGGGGATCATCATGTGGTCTATCGATTCCGATCGTCTCCCTTTCCTCGAATGATATCACGTCGTTTGGAAACTTTGATGGTTGAGACCGGTTGATGCTGACATCCGCCCTTCGCTGGAATATTTTGATTGACGAGACGGTATCCGAGCAGTAGTGAGATTCTCCCATAATCATGCTTATTCTCCTTCTTGTTCTGGAGTGTGGCACCACGTCATCCCTTCTATCGCGCTTGGTGTGATCTTCTTTCGTCAGGTCGGGTCTGTGCGCGCTCACATCCATCTCGAAATCCTTGAGGCTGATGTTCCCTCCAAGTTCGCCAGCTGCTAGTTTTTTGGCGAGTTTTAAACCAAGGATGCGACAGTTCGCGGTTGAATGCCCATAGATGTGATGATGTTCGCAGTAAGCCGTTTCATCATAGGGACTATCGCTTTTGGTCCATGTGCTCCATGAGGTTCTTCCACGGCCTCGGCCTCTTCCTCGACCAAATCCAGGAGCGTCAATTTGATAGTTATGAGCTCCTCGAAAACCTCCCTCGTGCTGGATATAACCGGAGCCTTGGTTGTTCCTCCTAGCGTTGGAAGGTGTTGGAACTTGGGGGGAATGGTTTGCTGTCTTTCCCTTCCCGCACATCTCGGTTAGGATTTTCATCTCTTCTTCTTCGGTGATGAAGTCTGCGGCCCGATGCATAGCGTCCTGTATTGTCGTGGGGCATTCAACGCGATTTCTTTGCGAAAGTCGGAGTTGAATCAAAGCGCTCTCTTCAGGGCTAGTAAGGCTGCTTTGTCACTCAGGCCCTCCACCTTGGACATTACAGCTTTGAATCTTCCGATGAAACTTCGGAGTGTTTCGTTCTGCCCCTGAGCTAGGGTCCATAGATCGGCGTCAGATGTCCCAGGATCCATGAATATGGAATAGTGTTTCAAGAACGCCGCGGACAGTTGGTTGTAGTTATTGATGGAATTCCGTTCGAGCCTGGAAAATCACTGGAACGCCAGTCCTTTAAGATGTTCGATGAAGAGAAGGCACTGTCCGGCATCTCTTTCGTTCTCTTTGAAATTAGATCGTCCCATGGCTATAGCAAAAGCCGTTAGATGCACTTTTGGATCGGTTTTTCCTTCGTAGATCGGAACTTTCATCTTTCCAGGATCGGGAATTCTTGTGTTGGTAATACGTGCTGTGAACGGGGTGTTCTGTGCTTCCTCCAGTACACGATCTATCTCTGGCACCTTGCTAGTTGCTTTGTGCATCATAGATCAGACGACTTTTATGTCGGCAGCGGCTCGATCCATATCTGCTCGCATCATAGCCATCTCTTCTTTCTGGGCCCGGACTCCTGCTCTGCGTTCTTCGTTGGTTCTTGCTTGCTCGGCCCAGAGTATGTTTTCCTCCTCCTCGGTCAGCTCTTGATCTCCTTCGGGGATGACCTTGCATCTTTTGGTTCGGGTCTGGCCGGTTGCGAGGGGTTCGGGATTGTCACGGCTCTCCATGTTTTGCTCCATTCGGTTCTCCTCCTCCAGATTGATGATTGGTGCTGGCTCCTCTTCGATTGGTGTGTCGCCTGCTCCTTGGACTCCTGAAGCTAGGTTTGTTGAGCTTTGATGGAGTGGTGGCAATCTTCCCCGGGTCCTCGGTGGGTTGAGCAGAGTTGTAAAGTCCAGGGCTGTTGGGTTGAGGCGCCTTCCAATTCGTCTTGCTATGTCCAGACCTGATCCCGCGCCTCGCGTTCGACTCGTATTTACCAAGGCCTTAAGCTCGCTTGTCATCGTGCTGTTCAGCTTGTCTTGATCGTCCGCCTTCTTGAGCAGCATCTCCAGCATAGCCTTCATCTCTGTGAGTGTTGTTGAAGTCTCCCCAACATCCTTGGATTGGTTCGTCTGATCTTCCAGGCCGATGTTCCTAACATCAGTAGCGTCCTGCTCTCCGTCGTTATCCATCGTCCTTCGGATCGGTTTCGCGGTGGTTTTTCGGTGTAAGATAATTTCAATCCCCCTCCTTCTAGCGCCAAATTGTGGGAGTATAAATCCACGCCAATTGAATTCGTCAAGTCTTTTAGAGAGATCTGAAATTTCTGAATAAAAACCACCAAAAAAACACAAACAGAGATCCAAAGATCGTATTTTATTAAGCTGCTTAGAAAGCTTTTTGTATGAGAGCAAAAGTACAGGGTTTTACTATGTAAATTGCGGATCCCCTTTTCTGAGGGTGTACAAGAGTATATATACCAGCCAGAGTTGGCCAAACCTATTCCTAAGAGATAAGGAAGATTTCCTGTTTCTTCGGGTGTTTTCCTTTCTTAAGTCGGCTCGGCCTACTTGGCTTCTTGTCCAGGTTCGGCCCACTCCCGTTTGTGGACTTGTTGTGAATTCTTTGTTGTCTTAGTCCAGGCTTGGTTTTGTTGAGACCATTTCCTTTGGCTCGGGTGACACCATGGTTCACGGATCGGGTGACACCATGGTTCACGGATCGGGTGACACCATGGTCCACGGATCGGGTGACACCATGGTTCACGGCTCGGGTGACACCATGGTTCACGGCTCGGGTGACACCATGGTTCATGGCTCGGGTGACACCATGGTTCACGGCTCATGTGACACCATGGTTCACGGTTCGGGTGACACCATGGTTCACTGCTTGGGTGACACCATGGTTCACTGCTTGGGTGACACCATGGTTCACGGCTCGGGTGTCGATGGCTTTCTTTGACCCCGATCCATCTTGTCTTTGATTGAGGTCACAGTACCCGAACCAATCGTTCACGGTTCGGGGGTTCTCGCGCAAACTTCTCCTGCCGTAGTTAAGGGACACCCAATCCAACTCTTCCTTCACGGTTCGGGGTACCCGATCCAACTCCTTTCCTTCACGGTTCGGGGTACCCGATCCAACTCCCTTCCTTCACGGTTAGGGTACCCGATCCAGCTCCCTTCCTTCACGGTTCGGGGTATCCGATCCAACTCTCCCTTCGCGGTTCGGGGTACCCGATCCAACTCCCTTCTTTCATGGTTAGGGTACCCGATCCATCTCCCTTCCTTCACAGTTCGGGGTACCCGATCCAACTCTCCCTTCACGGTTCGGTGTACCCGATCCAACTCCCTTCCTTCACGGTTAGAGTACCCTATCCAGCTCCCTTCCTTCACGGTTAGGGTACCCGATCCAACTCTCCCTTTACGGTTTGGGGTACCCGATCCAACTCTCCCTTCACAATTCGGGGTACCCGATCAAACTCTCTTCCTTCACGGTTAGGGTACCTGATCCAGCTCTCTTCCTTCACGGTTCGGGGTAAATTGCTAGTATTTCTCCATACATAGCCATTTTAACTGTTGATTCTCAGGAGGTGGAATATGTCCCCAACAAAAATATATAATTTGCGACTAGATTGCGACGAGAGATCACAACTTAGTCGCAATTTTGTATTTAATTTATCTTAAACCCTAAAAATCCTAGAAACCCTAAATAAACACTTAAGCCCTAAACTCTAAATATCCTAGAAACCCTAAACCCTAAATAAATCCTATAAGCTATAAACCCTAAAAGCCTTCAACCCTAAATTATGTACCGTGTGTGTTTTTTTAAATAAACTAAGTACAAATTGCATCTCGCAAACTAACACTTAGTTTACCCTAAATCCAAAAAAACCTATAAACCCTAAACTCTAAATAAAACCTCTAAGCCCTAAACCCTAATGCATATAGGTTAGTTGAATAAACCCTATTAATTTCTCGAACAACATCTAGATTTTAATGAATCTACAGAGATTAAGTATGTAACTATATAGTTAATGCATGATGATTCGATCAATTTTAGTAGGATTGTCGAATTGCTTATATAATTGTCCGAAAACCTAAACACATAACCCTAATGTATAATTATAGGATGTATATATGTATGAACTTTGTGATAACCCTAAACCCTAAACCTTTTTCTTCTTGTTTGATTCGGCAGTCGCAAATTAGTAGCAAATTTTTTGCCCATTTTGCGACTAATTTGCGACGCAACGTGGCAACGACGTCGCAAATCTTGGCGGTTTAATTTACTGCGTGTTGAATATTTGACCAGATTTGCGACGTCGTTTCCACGTGGCGTCGCAAATTAGTCGCAAAACTTGGCGGTAATAAAAAAAATTAACTTTTTTATTTTAGTGAAAAAAGTGCGTTTTGCGTCGCAAGTTCGACTAATTTGCGACCCAATATATTTTTATATAAGCCAGCCGAATTTCCCTTGCTCTTTGCTCATTCCATCTCATCCTTCATATCTCTCTCTCTCTCTCTCTCTCTCTCTCTCTCTCTCTCTCTCTCTCTCTCTCTCTCTCTCTCTCTCTCTTTCTCTCTCTCTCTCTCTCTCCTATCTCGGATTTCGTTCCAGAGACGCAGCCACATGATCTGCCACCTGAGGCTCTACAGTTTGAGCATATGACGTTGGAGCAGCTTCTCGTTAGTCCCGCACGGGATGTTCTAACGAGATTGGATCCGCATCTTTCCCCGGGAACTTTATGGTAAATATATTATTTTTTTAATTATTATTTAATAAATAATTTTTTTTTTAATTGTTTATAACATAACTTCTTTTCAGGTTCGAGCATAATAAAGTTGGACAGGTTATTAGGAAATTGATCGAGTGGGATTTCAAAGCCCCGCACCCGAGTTGGAGTAATGTGCCCCAGGAGACGAGGGATATGTGGTTTCACACTTTCGCGGTAATTCTATTTTGCGTTAGTTTATAATTTTATTTCTACTAATAATTTAATATCTAATTTATAATGTATATAATAATATTAAATTTATACTAATTTGAATTTTTATTTTTTATAGCAAAAATACAGATGGGATATCGAGATCACGGGACTGGTCTGGGATGCCTTTGATGACAAGGCGATGCATGTCTCGGGGCAGTTGTCATTCTTAGAACAAGCGCGCCGTATTGTAAGTTGATTTAAATTTCTATAGTTCGAATTTAAAAAAAATTTGAAGTTAAAGTATCTCACGAATTAACATATTTTTACCATTTTGCAGGCACAGACGAAAGGTTCCCCGGCTACGATGCCCGAGATTTGGGAGAAGACCCACAGACGAAAAGATGGGACGTGGGTTGATAGTCGGGTGGAGTAGCTTCACGGCGATGTGACTGCCGGGGTCGAGGAAATCACATCGCAGTCCACTCCCGATGGTCAACCCGTCCAGATGACCCCAGTGGACGTAAACCGCATCGCCTTTCCGGTAAAGAAAACAAAATTTTATTACTAATTCATATATAATTATTTAAGTATTTATTTTTTTCTTTATTAAATTTTATTTTACAACTAGCTCCCCGTACCAGAAAGGGAAAGATTGCTTTCATGGGATCTATTCCGACGGATGACGAGGGAGTTCCCTTTTGCCCGGTTTCGACATACTTCCCGGATCCGATTAGAGATAAGAAGCTAGAGATCGCGGAAGCAGAGATCAGATCGCTGAAGCAGCAACACGACACCTACGACATGATGTTCGAGTTACTTGGGGATTCGAACCCGGCAATTCGGGAGATGCTGAGGAAGAAGAAACATGGAGAAGCTGGAACATCTTCAGCTTCTGCTTCGGAATTTCATGAAATTTCGGATTTTCATGATATCGACGATTTGTAGTTTATTTTTTTTTTGTTGTACTAAATACTCGCTTTATGAAATATTAATTAATTTTTTTTTATTATTATTTTATTTCCAAAAAACCATTAAAACCCCGGTTTTTTTAAAACCAATTTATTTATTTTTTTGCAGCTGATTTGCGACCGTCCTTTGCCCACAAATTCCTCGCAATTATTCCTCGGAAATGCCTCACAAAATAATATTCGCAAATTACTAGTAAAATATTCCTCGCAAATGCCTCGCAAAATAATCCTCGCAAACTCCTAGCAAAATTTGCATCACATGTGCCTTGCAAAACTTGGACTCGCAACCTCCTCTCAAAAGCATGTCGTCGCAAATGCCTTGCAAAACCAACTTCCACGCAAATTCGTCGCAAAATGTTTGCGAGGCGTTTGCGACCAAATTTCTTTCCCCGCACATTTTACGACTAGGTTGCAACGATTTTTCGTTTGTGACTAGTTGGTTGCGACGATTCTTATTTGGTCGCAAATTGGCCTGTTTTCTTATAGTGCTTGTTGATTCGTCTTCCTGTCCCGGACTGTGTCGACTTCTCATCCTGTCTTCTGCGCTTAGGGGCTCGTCTGTAACAGGTTTGGGCTGAATATTTCTTTGCTCCATCTCGATATCCTTGACGCTTATATTTCCTCCGAGTTCACCGACCGCTTGTTTTGCCGCGAGTCTTTAGCCTAGCACCCGGAAATTTGCTGTTGAGTGCCCGTAAATGTGATGGAGTTCGCAGTAAGCCTTCTCGTCATAATTCGTATTTCTCGTCCAAGTACTTCCAGAGCTTCGTCCTTGGCTTTGGCTTCGGCCTCGGCCATAACCAGATGCGTCGATTTGATATTTATGAGCTCCTCTGAAGCCGCCTTCGTGTTGGATGTATCCGGAGCCTTGATTGCTTTTTTGTTATTCGAAGGGTTCAACGCCTGGGTGGGGTGGCTAACTGTTGGCTTTATCTTCTCGTACTTCTCTGTTAAGACCTTCATATCCTCCTCATTCGTTATAAAGTCTGCGACTCGGTGCATCGCATCTTGTATCGTAGTTGGGGAGTTCAACGCAATTTCTTTCCGGAAATCCGAATTGAACCAGAGTGCCCGCTTTAAGGCGAGCATAGCAGCCTTGTCGCTGAGGTTTTCCACCTTGGACATGACTGCCTTGAAACTTCCGATGAAACTTCGAAAAGTTTCGTTCTACCCCTGATTCAAAGTCCACAAGTCGGCATCTGAGGTTCCGGGGTCCATAAATATGGAATAATGCTTTAGGAACGATGCAGATAGCGTGTTGAAGTTATCGATGGAGTTTCTTTCAAGTCCAGAAAACCATTGAAGCGTCGGACCCTTGAGATGTTCCACGAACAGGAGGCATTGTCCGACATTTCTCTCGCTTTCTTTGAAATTGGCTCGATCCATTGTTATAGCAAACGCCGTTATGTGCTCTTTTGGATCGGATTTCCCTTCATAAGTTGGTACTTTAATCTTTCCAGGATCGGAAATCCTCGTGTTGGTGATCCGAGCTGTAAGTACCCTATCTATTTCGGGCACTTTGCTGATTCCCCTGTGCATCTGGGACCGGACAGCTTTAATGTCAGTAGCGGCTCGATCCATGTCTTCTCACATTGTGGCCATCTACTCCTTCTTGGCTCGGATTGCCGCTTTTCGCTCCTCATCGATCTGAGCTTGTTGTGCCCAGTGGATGTTCTCTTCTTCTTCAGTCAGGTTACATTCTCGTTCTAGATCATTTCCACATCGTTCAGCTCGGGATCGGCCAGCAGCTGCGAGCTTGGGGTCACTGTGGTTCTCCGTAGTGTGCTCTCCTTCTGCGCTTTCCTCTAAGTTGATCACTGGGGCCGACCCGTCCTTGGTCTGTGCGTTCGTTTCATGTGTTTCCACGTTCTGCTCGGTGGTGGAAACTATTTGATGTTGCGGGGGGAACCCACCTTGGGTTCTCGACGCGCCGAAAGATGTTTAAAAGTCAAGGGTTATCGGGTTAAGGCGCCTTCCGATCATCTTGATGGATCCAGACCTGATGCCACTCCTCGGGTTTGGCTCGCCGTCGCCAAGGCCTTCAGCTCGCCCATCATCGTGCTATTCAGCTTGTCTTGCTCCTCTGCTTTTTGAACAATGTCTCCAGCATGGATTTAAACTGAGTCAAAACCTCCGGGGTTGTCGTTGCGATCTCCTATGTCGGGTTCTCCTTTTCTTCAAGGAGATCGGCTCCAGTATCCTTTGGGTTGGTGTCACTTCGTTCTTCGTCATTAGTCATCTTCTCCGGATCGTTTATGCGGTGGTTCTTTCGAGTAAGAAAATTCCCCCCCCACAGACGGTGCCAAATTGTGGGAGTGTAAATCCACACAATTGAATTTGGTTGTACTCTCTCTGCAACAGTTTTCTAAACAGCTTAATAAAAAACCATATTTGGATCTTCGTGTTTTTGTGGTTTTAGTCTCAGAAGTTTTCGATCCCTTAAAAGTCTAACCAAATTCAATTGTGTGGATTTAACACTCCCACAGCGTTTATACTTTTAGGCAAGAAACCATACAAAAAAAAGATTGAATTACCGTGATAAAATCTTTCCCTTCTATTCCCCACGCTGCTTTATAGAATTCAACTAGAAATCCATCAGGACCCGGAGCTTTGTTGCTCGGGATTGAGAACATGACAATTTTGATCTCCTCTGCCAGAACTGGATTTACCAGCTCAACTGACACCGAAACAGAGCAACGATAATCAAGTAACTCACTAATGTCCTCAATCGGAAACTCTGCAAGTCCTTCTGGTTGACTTTGGAGAAAATTTTGATAATATTCCACAACTTCCTGTATTTCTTTTTGAGTTGTTAAAGTTGCCCATCCTCTGTTATCAGTTTTTTAGTAAATTTTTTGATATTCTACCTTGCGCAACCTAATGAAAAAACTCTGTATTTTGATCCCCTAGCTTCAACCATTGTATTCGGGATTTCTGTCTATAGAATTGCTCTTCTATATCGCAAGATGCTGCCAACACCCCGACACCTCCGCCACAGCTTCGAGAGTTTCATTTATGGATTACTCATTGCTTCTGTTTGCTTTGAACAAAGCTCCTCCCAAGCAGCCTTGTTTTAGCAGGTAGATCCCCATATAAGTCCATGTTAAGGCTCCTCAACCCCTGTTTTATAGCCTTTAGTTTCTGATGAATCTGAGAATAGCTGACCTAGAGTGGTACAACGGCGTGGTGGTGCTCCAACCTTGGTTTACCATCTGCAGAAACCTCAGATGAGATGCTAAGAAATTAAAGAATTTAAAAAGTCTTTTGTTGCTTGGAGGAAGAATTTTTAGTTGTATATTGACCGTGGCATGATCAGAGACAGCACCAGCTTCGGAAAAAGCAAAATAATGAGGGAACTCTATCAACCAACTACCATTTACTAACACTCGATCGAGTTTCTTGCCAATAGAGTTTCCTTCTTGATTGTTCGTCCATATGAAAAGTGAGCCAATAAAAACAAGGTCTGTCAACCCATATAATTTTATTTATTAAAAAATTCTATTACTCGATCCAAGTGTTGGGTTTTAAAAATTCAAATCAAATTATATATAAAAATTTCGTCTAACAACTTAACATTTTGCTAGATGTCCATTTCTCCATTTAACATGTTAGATGTCCAATTTCTTCAACATTTTTGTTATTTCACCTATTGCCCGATTAAATAAGCTAAAAACTAATAGAAAAAAAATCAATGGTAGGATAACTATTAACAAGGCAAATTTAGATTTTATTATATATATAACTACTACGGAGTTCTCTCTCCATATAAGATATTCACCAAAATAAAACAAACAATTTTACATCAAAAACTATTTGTGATGTTCATTTAATCTATACTTATTGATATTAATTGTAATTTTGATGAATAAATCTAAATTTATTTAAAAGTTATAAAACACAAGAAATTAAATAAATGCATAACAATTAAAAAGTTAACGTTATATATAATATATATATATATTATATATATGTATTAATTTAATAAGAATAAAGTAAAACTATAATGAACTTGTTCGGGTAGGATTTCGAGTCCTTTGTACAGGGATCGTAGATCATGCATTAGATCTGTGATGCTTTCGAGGAATAGTCTCGAGAGCATCATGTAGGATTTCCCTCCTCTAGGAGGAAGGGAGGAGCATTGTCCTATCGTATAAACATGTAATATCGTGCCTTAAGATCGGGCGGATAAGATGTAGGATATGCACACGAAATATGGTTAGAAGGTTTTCGGAAGACGAGAAAATATTTCCCTTCCAAAGACTCTCTGAAGTCCAAGTCAGGTAATCGCACAAAAGTGGGTTTAATTGGGAGGTGAGTAGGGTTTTAGTTCGATGTTCTAAGGATCATGAACACCATCTGTTATTTGGAGGTGGGAATAGGGAATATAAGGAAGTTTTTGAGGAGAGTGGGTTGGAACTCTCTCCTGTCAGAGATAATAGGAGTAGGATCCCGAGGGGGATCTCTTTCACCGTTCTTCATATTTTCCTCTTTTTCGCCAGCTTCACTAGTTCCTTGTATCTTTTCTTTTACCTGGGGCCGATCTCTCTCTCTCTCTCTCTCTCTCTAGCCTCCAGTCTACTCCTCCTATCCAGTCTCCTCCCTCCCATCCATGGCCTCTCGTCCTTGTATAGTATTTGTAGGAGGACATATCCGTACATCTGCTTCTTTCCTGGCACCTGTCCTCCATGTCAGGTCACATCGTTCACTTTTTCTTTCTAGTGGTTGGCTATGCTCCGGGTGGTGGCAGATAAAGATATATTTACCCTATCAGTCGCCTCCCGAGACAGGCCTATTGTCCATCATTACATGGAGGCAAGGCTAGGCTATGCCATGGGACAAAGTTTCCATGCCACCTTTGCTAACGTGGTGAATCCCATTGGCTAGTGCAAAATTACCCCCAACAATTTCCTCCGACTCTCCATCTTATCCTTGGGAGTTAAAAGACGGGAAGTGGATCTTTAGCTGAGTGGGGGACTGATGGTGACTTCTCCATGCAAATATTTACCCGGAATGTTGTTAGATGTTCCTGCCCTACCGGGCTTTCAGAACTAATCACTCCCTCTGGGAGATTTTCCTGATCACTCCAGCGCTTGTCCGATGATGACCGGGGTGCACTCCCGGTGGGTATGGTATACTCGTCTTGGTGGATAGGCAGCCGTTCATCAGTCTGGGGTAACCTGGGAGTCCGGGTCGGAGTCCCCAGGTCGTGTTACTTGTTGCGTGAGGCAACATTAATAGTTTTCGAGGGGGACGATGATATACTGTGTCGCTAGGGGCATCTCCCAGGAGGGATTGTCACTTCCTACTTTGTTCATCACTTAGTAGGTTGGCGCGTACTGCCCTTCCCATAGGTCTGTTGGTTGGACTATGCTCTGCTGATCCCATGGATCGAGGCTGAATGGTGACGTTTGACTCGATAGACACCCTCGAGGACCCTTGGGGTGCCTTGAGAGGGAGAAAGATTATCTCCGAGCGCGGATCGCTAACTCAGAGGGGGAGGTGTTACTTTTTGTGCAGCATGTGCGTACCAGTTTCTTGCAAGAAGGGTGTTTCCAGAAGGCGTTACCCCGACCCTTGTACTGCCTGAACAGTCTTCGTATTGTGTGTTACACGATGATTGTTTGGAGGTTTTTTAGAATGTGATTAGTACGTCCCGAGAGGAGCGTACGAAATTATTTTTTACTCATGTCGTCCCTACGAAGAGGGGCGTCAGGATAGGCCGACGTGGGTCAAAAGTGGGTCCTCGTGTGAGGATACCTTAGTCTCTAGGAGACGATGTCGTTCTCAGGCAAGCGCATCCTTTCGGAGTATGCTGGTTTTGGTACCCTAGAGGACAAGCCGGCGAAAGGCTGTTTGGCGTGGGATCTACTAAGGATACGACCATTGCACGTCCAAGGAGGGAGTGCCAAAAAGTAAGGTGTTAGAAATTTTATATTTTTTAGATGTTGTCCTAAGGCGCCTAAGATACCATGCGGAAGGGGTAAACAATCAATGAATCAATAACTCTGAGGGAAAAACAAGCAATCAAACAATCAATCAAGCAATCAAGAACTCCGAGGAGAAAGCAATGCGCGTGACCCGTAAGGTTAAAGGATAAAGAGCCTCAAAGCGATGCAATGCAT
>OVBL01000384.1:0-115060 GCA_900406555.1 Pseudoturritis turrita
ATATGTTGTTCTTTCTGTCCAAATGATGGACAAGTTTAAATCGTTATTCATGTCCATTCTTTTCTAGTTATGTTTTCATCTCTAAGTATGATTCTCCGCAGTGGATAATTTATGTATTAATTGCTTTAATTGCTTTAAATATTTCAAACCCCTTATAGCTCGGCACTGTTCCAAGTCCATAATCCATGACCTTCTGTTTTCTCTCTCCATCCTGCATCGGTTTCTCTCTCCATCCTGCATCGGTCTTCGTGTTCGTGCAAGTTGCTTCACACAAGCAAAGACCATCCATTACGCCATTACTTCGAAACCTGCAATTTTTTCACCATTTTTCTTGGTGAAAAATTCTTTATCGGTAAGCAGTATGCAAAATATTTATTTCGGAGTACTTATTCTTCCAGTTTTGTAAACGATCCGCTTAATTTTTCGTTCACATCATCGCTTTTTTCATTGTAGTTTATCAATTATCGTCGGCGTGTATAACATCGGTGAATGCGCCCACTTCATTTGTTAGTGTACAGTTAAGAGTGAATGTTCGCATTTAATAACACCTTATCCTGTTCACGAATCTTCAGTTCTAATGGACAGGATAATATGTGTCCTTCCATATATCCTAATTGTCCCATTATTACTCATTGTCCATCATGTATATTTACTAACCTAAAAAACACAATCGAAGGAATAGCCGAAAATGTCCACAACCAAATCCAAGTCAAAATCGCCGTCTAAACACCGTCAGTCTCGGCCGCTTCCGGCTCCGGATTTCCCTGGTCCATATGGCATCAACCCATATCTACTTCCACAGCGATTTTACGCGACTGATAGATACCACTCTGAAGGCCGTATCAATTCGTACTCAAAACCCGAGTATTTGCTCGATCTAGTGGAAGCCCTAGAAGGAACAAGGGAATACAATTATCTTCGTTATTCCTGTTTTGGTGGCCTCTTCAACCTTCCGGTTCGCAAATCATCCTTATCCTGGAAACTGGTCCACCAGATGCTATGCCGGTCTGTCCACACCACCAAAAAATACGAGATCTGGTTCGTCTTTGCTGGTAAACCCTTTCGTTTCTCAATACAAGAGTTTGGTACACTAACTTGTTTGTCCTGTGGACCTTATCCGCGAAAATCAACAATTAGTAAGTGGCAAATACCGGCGGCACCCAATAAACCCTACTAGGACACTCTCTTCCCCGATGGCCAGAATTCTGCTCTCATCAAGGACATTGTGGCTTGGCTCAAAAGGGACAAAAGGCTGCCTGACCATCAGAAAATGGACGGGGAGAGAAGAATTAGGCTCGCTCTTATTGTAGTTGTCGAAGGCATTCTTCTCTGCACCAGTGGGGTGGTAAAAGCATCAACGGAGGTTGTGAAATGGTTAAGAATCTCGAGACCTTTGAAGAATACCCTTGGGGTCGCGAGTCATTCCAGCTTACATTGCAGATGGTGAAAGTCAGTAAGAAGATACCTGATGTTGATGAGCTGATTAAAAAAATTAATCAGTCTCACACTTCAACTCACGGTTTCACGCTTGCATTTCAATTATTGTTTTTCAAGGTCATCCCAGAGTTGGAGAGGTACATACCCGACCAAAATGATGAGCAAACTTTCACTGACCAATCTATAGTTGCTCTCAACCACCTAAAGACATTCCAACTCCAACATTATGGAGACGGAAAACTTGCCAAATGTAAGTTAAAAAACAAACAACCACGTCTGTTTTATTTTAGTTGATTGTGTCCACATTCTGAACACAACCTTGTGGTTGCAGTTGGACATTTCTCCTTTGCTACCGTCACCTGGTGCACAATACGAGGAAGTCAATCATTGGAAGGATGAGGTGGATGACCAGTCTGTCTTCTATCTTGAAAGACTTATTGGCAGCGGTTTTAAGTTTACGAAAGATATGTGGACGGGTGGTGTAACAGAATGAGAGCCCATTATTGTTGACTCAAAGGCACCTAAGAAAGAGAAGATAGTCAGGAAAGGTAATCAGCAACCAAAAAACCAGGACAATATTGGTGGCTCATCGAAGACAGCTTCTGTTAAAGGGAAGGGTAAAATCGGGGAAACTCCTTGTCCACCATATGGGAATGCAGGTGGATGAAGTGTTCGGATTGATGCAAAAGCTCTGGTTCGGCAGATCAACGCAATTAATGATGCACACACTGCTAAGATTAACGCAATTAATGATGCACACACTGCTCAGATTAAGGAGACCTTTTTAATCGAGAAGTCCCTGTTAAAAGATGAACTTCTCTATGAGCTCATAAGTGTCATGCGTAAAGGTGGCAAGGAGCCCACCCCACAGAGGTCTACAGAGCATCCTACACCACCTGATGGCAAAACGCCGGGGGAAAAGGATGATCTTAACACTCCTGCCTGGGAGGCTTATCCCGACGTCTCTGGTGTTATCAAGAATCTAAACCTTTCTGTGGAAAAACCTCATTCAGGTGTACAAGATGTAAGTATCCACCTACATACATAGCACGCTCAATGATGTCCACATTTGTCGTAGGTGTCCCATAATTGTCAATTTCTATTCGTGGACAGAAAGTTGAATACGGCAAGCAAAGCCATGTGTCAGACGACAGCGTCTCATCCGAAAATGGTGGGAGTGACGGAGACAATTCTAATGGGGATGACAACGAAAGCACCCCTGCGGATGTAGTTTTCACTTCATGATATTGGTTCAATGTAGTCAGTTATCTACTAGTAATCATTAATGTCCACAAAAATGTGGTCCATACTAACAAAGTCATGTACATTCACACAAGGAAACACATGTACGCAACAATGATGAAACGGGAAGCGAATCCAATGGTGATGGGCATTTTGGAAGCGACTCTGCTGCCGAGGACACGGAGGTCAGTACTGTTTTATCAATCAAATCCTGCCAACTTTTACGATGTTTTGACAATTTTTATCCATTGCATAGGATAATCTTGGTACATGCGTAGAACTCAACGAGGCATCAACACTTCCTAGAGAAGAAGTGAACAGCACAGAGGTTTGTTGACTTTTTTTTACCCAATATCATGACCTCATCTTTTTCTTACGTTTCGTAATATTATTTTCAGGAAACCAATTCGTCTGACGGATCAGTTAGTGGCGATTCACATCAAAAGGACAAGTATCCTTCCTTAACTGATCTATATACTGATACCATGACAGTGGACGTAACAGGAGACAAGAGGTGTTGTTCTATTCGTTATTTTTATGTTAGATAGTGGACAGTTATCTCATTTTCACATCATGGACAGGATGTGGATATGGAAGAAGAAGCCAATACTGTCCCTCAACCTGCAATGGATGCTGAAGATGGCGGGCCCCTCAAAACCCATGTTGCTGATACTGCACTGAACAAGAAGAGGGTGGGTTCAAACGGAACCGATGACCACACCAATGTATTGCCCTCTAAAAGACAACCTAAGATTCCTAGATTCATTGATTCATCCTCCAAGAAAAAGGGAATACAGGATCCGGTGGTTTCGTCATCCGATATGGTTGACGCGATACTTAAGAAAATATTACTTTTGAAGCTAAAATCGTCTAGGAAAAAGTACGTGTGTTGAAAATATGTTTGTCATTCAAACCTTAATGGTGTGGTCATTTTATGACATCTTATCCACAGGGAATATATAATCGATGGGCACGCTGTTAACAAGTCTTTTTTCATCGAACTCCACTCTCCACAGAAACATCTTGACACACTGGTTAGTTACGCTCATATTTTCATTTCCCAACAACATATATACTATTAACTTCACATACGTGTTACCATGCTAGCATATGGACTCGTTGCTAAGTCTTCTTTGGAGGAAATATGATGAACCTTTCCTCAAAAGACGTGTTGCCATTTTAGACACGTGGTTCACTCGTTCAATCTACAATGACTACCCCCGTTTCGCCAAGAAAAAAAAGAAAGAAGCGTGATCTTGGAGCAGCCTTCTGAAGAACTACGTTCGCAGAGTTGTCCCTGGTCGATTCAACAAATTTGGGTGGTTTGCTGATATGAACACTATCTACGCCCTGATGCAATGGGGGGGGGGGATGACCACTAGGTCGCAATTTCCGTAGATCTAAGGAGTGCAACCATCACAATTCTTGATCCTTGCATCGATGCCTACTCGGAGGAGCAAATGTATGAGGTTATGAAACCATTGGTTGAAGTCATTCCACCTTTGATAAGCCATTTTTTCTCTCCTCTCCTCTCC
The DNA here is from genome assembly GCA_900406555.1 of Pseudoturritis turrita. Taxonomy (NCBI): domain Eukaryota; kingdom Viridiplantae; phylum Streptophyta; class Magnoliopsida; order Brassicales; family Brassicaceae; genus Pseudoturritis; species Pseudoturritis turrita. The sequence goes on from OVBL01000384.1 coordinate 4,215, forward strand.
GGTGGACAGACGTCGGACAAATTTGCAATCAGTAGACCTATTGATGTCTCCCAGACCGATCGTCCATCTGACTTTGGTCCACTAGCTATTAAGCTTATCGAGCTTCATGGACAGTGCCTCCCACTGGAAGGACTGTCTCAGCACGTCGTGGATAATTTTCGAATGAAATATGCTGTTGAAATTTACTAGGAGTTCATCCAGTCCCTAAGTTAGTGGCTGACTCAGACTTTTTTATTATGTTTATTTTTCCTTGTTCCATGTTTCGTTGTCGTATGTTGCTGAATTGAAGACTTAAATACTTATTTCTAAATTCTAAATATGTTATGTTTTAAAAATTATTTATTTTCTATCCACAAACAGTCACGATCTAATGTTGTCAGGTTTGTACCAAAAGGTGTACATGCCACATCCCATCAGCTTCCTCGGTACAACAAACTTGTTAAATTACCTTTTACTGTACAATTTTCAAATTTTAAAATGCTTATAAAGGGCTCTTTCACTTATTCTCCACACACTTACCCACCCACTCTTCTCCAAAACTTACACACCCCACCCCCCTCAAAAACTTCTATCTTCTCCAAAGACAACATGGATCGTTACAGTTACAGTTAGTCTTTGTCTTCACCACCACCATCTTTAAATGATTTTGATTTTGATTTTTCTTCGATAACACCACGAATTGGCGGTGCCGACGACAAGTTTGATGACAACCACGACATCCCGAGGCATTGTATTTGTGGCGGAGATGTCTACGTCGATGTCTCGAAGACTGAGCCCGACATGTATAGGAGGTTCTACAAATGCACCCTCGCAGAAGTAAGGATTTCTTTATTAGTTGCTTAAAACTACTATCTTCGGTTTATTTTACCAAAAAATTAAAAAAAAAAAACAAATTGGATTACTTCAATCAACTTGTGGCTATTCAAGCTTACATATATGTCCACTAACTATTTTGTAATTATGCAGTATGGCGGCGATCACACATTCAAATGGCTGGACGAGGCCTTGATGGATGAGATACAAACCCTCCGTGACGCCATATTTGCGCAAGAAGTTCGCATGAACCTTTTCACACTTGGCCAGGATGGCATCCACGTCGACCCCCAGGTTATGTGGTCTCGGATCCAATACCTTGATGATGTAATGGATGACTTCAAACAACGTATCCTCGAACTACAAGAATCACATATCCGATAGACGACCCGTGCCTGTGGGATTCAAGCATTTGGCTGTCGAATTCAGGCATTTGATGTTTGTTGCGCCTGTGTTGGATTGCATCTTTATCGCGTTCTTGTTGTCCCGGTTCTAGTAGTGGCGAAGTTTTAGGCCTGTATCTTCAGTCGCGATGGAGTTTGGTTATGAATATGTTGTTCTTTCTGTCCAAATGATGGACAAGTTTAAATCGTTATTCATGTCCATTCTTTTCTAGTTCTGTTTTCATCTCTAAGTATGATTCTCCGCAGTGGATAATTTATGTATTAATTGCTTTAATTGCTTTAAATATTTCAAACCCCTTATAGCTCGGCACTGTTCCAAGTCCATAAACCTTAGAAATCACATGAAACTAACTCTAAGCATCATCAATCAACCATAAATCAACCTAATCTACCTACCCCATGATCCATGAGAAAACTAGTTCCTAAACATAAAGAAAAGCAAAAGAAAAGACATAAACATAAATATAAGAGATAGAGGTGAATAATTCTTCACTAATTGGCATGAGAATATGAAAATCTTGATCTAAATGTAAGAACATGTTTGGATCTCAAAACCCAACTAGAGAGAAGAAAACTTAGGTTATTACAAGCTAAAAATCGATCAGATTGCACGCAGGAAGGGGGTTTCTGGCCATGTTTTGATCGACCCGTTGATCGACTCAGCTGGGTCGCTCAGGCTAACATGTCCTCACTAAATTGCCCATAACTTTTGAACCACAACTCCGAATGACTTGAAACTACTTCCATTGGAAAGCTAACTCAATTTCCTATCTCTCCACAATATTTCAGATTAATCCGATCAAGGTAAGGCCTTCAACAGAGATGATATTTGAGCCAATTCGGAATTTTTCTACATGTTTTTGTCCATTTGATCCATTCTTCTAATTTCTTTGTGTCCAACTCACTCCAAAGCACCTAAATGAACACAAAACAAACCAAAAAGAATACAAAGACAACCTAGGACATCTAAAATGTAATAAGACTCATTAGGACTCTAAATGAAATAAAACGCTATGAAAAGCAAAATAAACACAAGAAAAATAATGAAAACATGAAACTCAAAGTGGTAAAATATATGATTATCAAACAACATTGTTGAAAAAAGTGACAGAAGACTGTCTTTTGCCCTTGCGCTTATTCTGTTCACTTCCAATCATTACGACGAAGGAATAGCAGCGATTAACAGGTTTAAGTCATTGGTTGGGACGTTTGACATTGCTGTCAATGTTGCACAAAGGATTTTTTGGAACATTGAAACGATTGGCAGCCGCAACAGGTTGTTATTCTCTTTGGAATGACAACAATTCATGATGCACCCACCAACACGTAGCTCGAGTTACCCCCTTTGCAGCCACAACGAATCATGTCCACGTTATTGCGAATGGTGACGTTCACCCCAATGGTCACCACTCGTATCATATCCCCCATCACGTCACCCTGGATGCGACTTTATCGTCATCAACTCTGCATGTACACATTGCATATCTTGGTAGTTTTGCCATTAGATACATGGGCCAATAACTAGCTGCCCATATATTACCTTTTTCATTGTTTTTAAGTCGGCTAAGTTTTCCATAAATTTGTCTCGTTTCATTGTATGTCTGTCGTCTAAGTCACAGATGCCATTATAGTAACTTTGTTTTCTTTTCGTCCACAAGATTTTTAAGTATCTTCTTGTAGTCCATTAAAACAAAAACATGTTTTAATGCTGTGTCAGGGTGGGTTTTGTTTTTTCCTTAACAGCTGGCCGACACTATGATAAGCTACTCCAACCATACCGTCAGTCATGAGACGTCCTATCTTAAACATAATATATAATTTAATTTTACATTTCCCAATGACAACAACCCTCAAAATAAAAGTAAGTAATATGAGAGTGGTATTTAGCTACATGTTGTCCATCGTGAACCCCTTTTAGTCTTTGGCGCATTCGTGTCCCCCGAACGACATGTAAGTGTCAGTGTCTTTTTCATTTGGTGGACAAGAATATCTCTTTTCATTTCGTCCACAAGATTTTTAAGTATCTTCGTTCACGGCAACCCCCGAAAATATTTGTCCATCACTACACGTGTCGTCCATTGAAATCATAACATTATATACTGTTGTGTCAGGGTGGTTTTTGTTTTTTCGTGTCCTTTCCTTACAGCTGGCAGGTACTATGCTAAACTACTCCAACCACACCCTCAGTCATGAGACGTCCCATCTTAGACATAATATATATTTTAATTTTAGACTTTCCAACGTCAACAACCATCAAAACAAAAGTAAGTATTATGAGAGTGGCATTTAGCTAGATGTTGTCCATCGTAGAGTTATCAAAAGGTTCCACTTACAATGACATAGGAAAATACAGATTAATTATATCCGCAATGCGCTTACAAAGAAGGAAATACTCATCAGCCCCTTCCACCTACCCACCTATATTGAATTTTTGCAAGTTGCTCGGTTGTGCCCTTTCTGTCTACAGGATGCGCATTTTTTCCTGGCTCCTTTTGGTCCTCCTTTGCCCTGTACACAAAATCACTAATTATGGTCCACTAATGAAATTACAGCACACTTAAACACTTACACTTACCGGATACTCGCCCTGTGACGGGATTCGAAGAGTTCGAGGCCTCCCAGAACCCCTTTTAGTCTTTGGCACATTCGTGTCCACCGAATGACATGTCTTAGGCACGTCAGTGTCTCTTTCCTTTGGCGGGGACATGATATTCTCCTTCCATAGATTCTTCCACGATTCAACAAATAAGGTCTTTCCAATCAGTGGGTAGATATCAACATTCATTATCCCCACTGTTGCTAAAACGTGACAACAAGGTATTTTCAACACATCAAACACACGGCATCGTTCAATTTCTGGTGTGCACCTAGTTTTAGTCTTCCTTGCAGCCTCTCTACGTTCGCAAAACCATCCCATCAACATCGTCCTTATGTATTCTACCATTGTAACAATAGGGAAAGACTTTGCCTTTTGTAGAACGGAGTTTAACGACTCCGATATGTTACTACTCATGATGTTATAACTTATCCCTGGAAAGTACGCAAGGGTCCAGTGCTTTAGACCAATGTCCATCAAATACCTGGCACAATCCATGTTTCTTTTTTTGATCTCTTCAAACCAGTATCGAAAATCGCCCACCGTGTATGCCCTTGCGGCATTGGATACCATCGCTGCTAGCCCTTCACATTTGAAAGTATGGTTCACGTTCCTGGAAAGGTGGTCACAACACGCCGCATGCCTGTCAGATACAAAGACAAGGTCCTCCTCGTCGGGGACGAATTGTTGAAAATGTTTAAAAAATCATGTCCATCCAGCTGTATTTTCCCCGCCCACAATCCCGAACCCAACAAAAATATCTGGTAGTTTCCATCCTGTCCACTAGCTGCTACAAAGCAACTTTTATATTTCCCCTTAGTCTGTGTCCCATCAATGAATTACTTTACGTAAGTACTTATACCCAGCAATTGATGCCCCAAAGGCGAAGAATAGGTACTTGAATAATTTTTTCTCTTCTTTGTTAGAAGTCGTATGAATGGTGGACAATGTGCCTGGATTTGTTGTCCTCGGCAGATGCATATATGTGGACAAAAATTTGTAACCGTCTTCCTCATTCCCACTCGCTTTCTTCATTGCTACCTCTTTCGCATACCAAGCTTTCATGTACGGTATTGTCACATTCATCTCTGATAATACCACCTCCGGCAACTCACACGCCCATGGCCCTTTTTCCGTGAGCATACTTAACTTGCAACAACTCCCTCAGCAATACCGTTGTTGCCTTCTTACCCCTCTGCGATCTTGTCCCCGCATCACAAGTATGCTTCAGCGAAGCAATCCGTATTTCTAGGTTTTCAGAGCTATTGTGTTTCTTTACATATATCCTCCACATGCACTTGTCATCACCGCAAACAGCGATGACCCTTGTCCTATCGGACGCTGTTATTTTAAAAGTGTACAACCTCTTTATCGAGTACACACACAGAGCCTTTCTCAATTCCTTTTTATCCTTGAACAACCTCCCAACATAAAGAGCATCCCCTGCTTTCTTCAGATTCATGTGGGCTTTATCCTTTGGAAGTCCATTATCATTGTCCCTATACGGTGGTGCATCAGTCAATAATATTGTATCCTCCTCCAAGCTTATTTCATATTTCCAATTCAAGGTCGACCCCCCCCTCAACAGGACCTCCGACTGATGTACTCACCCCCCCCCTCCCCCCCATGGCTCACTCACGTCATCTGTATCACTTGTGATTTGGTAGACGACATTTAGCAACTCCAGATCCTGACAACACTGTACGTCACCACCAACAATGCCTCCACCATTTAACTGGTCACTACTTACTTGGGCGACGACATTATTTACCACCACACTATCTTGTCCACTGCCTACCATATTAGCAGCACCCCCCCCCCCCCCCACTGGTTGTATGTCAACAACCCCAAGGCTAAACCCTAGGAGAGATAGACATCTTCTTGGTGGATCAATGCTACGCATGCAAACCGCTTTACCCATTGGTTGTCCACGACTACATTGTCCACTATCCGTCTTCTGGATGACATTACTATAGACACTATTATGTCCACTATGATGCAGATTACCAGCTATCTCCGTCGCTGGCTGTTTGTCACCAAACAGTCCTCTTGTTTGAACTATGCTACCACTTCCAACAGTACTTGCTCCATATCCTACACTGTATAATTCCGTCACTGGAACCCAGTTCGGTGGGTACTCACTGTCAATCAGGTCCCTCATTTGGTCGAAATCGTAGTCTTCAGACACTACCTCGTCGTACTTTTCAGACCTTTCCTCGCTGCACATTTCCCCAACGTCCTATGACGCCGCATCTCTTCTTCGTTTCCCACTACCCCCTAACGCATCGCAATCCTACCTCTCTGAGTCTCGGTCAATACTATCCAACGCTTGCAAGAAAGTTTCATCCTCATATGTCAGTGGGACATTTATTAGATCCTCGTCATACACGATATTATTAATGACCTACAAGTTGTCCACCGAATTAAATTTCTCAAACAGATGTCCACCAGACTCGTCATCCCTTTCCGGACTTTGCAGGGTCATCCATGGTTCATCCCCTCCCTCCTTCATCCCTCCTTCAAACTGTAGAGCTTCATTCGCATTTCTTATGGATACAAACATGTTCAACCCTTGCCTTTCCTTCCGTTGTTTTTAAATTTCCACAATCCACTCTCGCAATCTATTGCTACCGGCGGCATCCGTGCCTGCGTAAACACTGGATCATTTCCCTCCGCCCAGAAGCTTAAAGCTGCAATCTATTTCTTCATATCCAACCCAAACACCTTAATCACTTTCTCAACAACATGGTCATAATTATCTGCATCACTGACGTCCACACATTTTTCATAATTGTCCTTCGAAATCCGGAAATGCCAACTTCCCTCTTCAAGACATTCCCACTACCCCACAATAACCAACACCGTCTCGTCCATCTCAGAAACTCCCACAAACCTGCATTTATTGCACAGAAAACAATTAGTAACAATAATCAATAGCGCCAACACAACCGTCGCAACTCCTTAACATATTCCAAACATTTATTGATCTAACGTATATACAATAAATTTACATGTCCTCCGGCTCACGTATATGGTCTGCTGACCTTTTTCGTCCACCAAGATACTAATAACCCCTATGCTCACTATCAACACCTTCAACCACCATTTTTGTCAATCTTCTACAATTTTAACTTACCATTAATCCACTTTTTAATCCTCAACTTAATATCTACTTTATTCTTGTCAACCTTTGCAATTAATGTCAAGCATTCCCGCGTAAATGTGTCTGTCAGCATGTCCATATCGCCCTGACACACACTCGAGAAGTCTAGCTTCCCGTCCAATACGTCTTCTACTCGCGGTAGGGCATTTTTGTCTTCTTCACTATACTTGCACAGTGAAATGTGGTAGTTTCGAATATTGCACGAGAAATGGTAGATTCCAGACATTTTTTTGAAAAAATGGTATTTTAGGCAATAAGCCCTAATTTTTAAGTTATAAATTTTTTTTGAATCAAATATATTAAGACAAATCTCATAAGGATTTCTCATGGGTTTCTCAATTGAGAAACTCTTGTTATTCTCTCTTTTTATTTTTTACTTTTATTATTTTTTAATATGGAAAATTCATTTAAAAAACCTCCAATCGGAGGTGCACCTATATCGTTTTGTTTTTTTCTTCTATCTTCTTAAATACCTTTCGAATCTGTGAGAGTTCAGGAAAACAGTCTATTCCCCAATGAACTAAGTGGCTCATGTCTATCCATATATAACCTATTAAACAATGCGAAAAACCACATTAACTACTTATAAGTTTGAATTTCCTCCATGATCTATTCGGTCAATTCCCACAAAACCGTAAATAGAGTGAGTTTTCCGTTAACGATTGCTGATGTGGATGACACGTGGAATATTGATTTGGTCTGATTTAAAATTTCTACCACTTTGGACATGTTCAAATTATTGTTGTATTGCGTATTTTATTTGTAGTTAATGGTTTTTAAAAAAAGACAATAAAAAAGGTAATAAAATAAACTTTTCTCTCTCTAACTTCTTCATCTTCTGCCTTTCTCTCTCTCTGAATCTGCTGTTACAAGGAAGCTTTCAATACAGATTTCGCATGCATTGTACACAAACTTCGTCTCTCCGTCGACTGTTGAAATGGCTGCTACTTGTGATTTCTTCGAAGAGGTTAAGCTATATTTCCCCTTCTTAGTGTCGGTTTCTGGTTTGTTGTTCTAATTGTTCAAATCGAAATTTGGTTTTTTTGTTTTGGGGAATCTATTTCGATTTGGAATAAATTCTACCTTTGATTTAAAAAGCTATTAAGTACAAATAAAATAGGCAATACAACAATAACGTGAACCTGTCCAAAGTGGTAGAATCTTCCAGAGTCGCATCTCACACCAGGGTTTGATCCACATATACACCAGTTAAAATCGAATTAAGACCAAAACGGTGTCATTTTGGTCTATTCAATTAAAAAAAAAAATTAATTCCATAAATTTTAAATCAGACCAAAATAATATTTCACATGTCATCCACGTTAGCAACTGTTAACGAAAAACTCATTTTATTTACGGTTTTGTGGGAATTGACCAAATTTTAAAAAATCATGCAGAAAATTCAAATTTATAGATAGTTAATGTGGTTTTTGACATTATTCAATAAATCATGTATGGATAGACAGGAGTCACTTAATTCACAGAAAAATATGTTGTTTTCCGTGAGAGTTCAAACGATTGAACGTGTAATTGAAATCCAACAAAAGAAAACTACTAAATTACTAATATCTGTTGTGGGAATGGAGAAGGTATAGTAATATTTTTGATATATATATTTTAGAGGAAGGGTTTAATTGCATTTTATATAATATGGTCAAATATAGTAATGGATTTTAAAAGTAATAGAAAGATCTATGGTTCTTTGGTCTAACGACTCGAGTGGGAAATGCTTTTAATGGTGTCCCCGATGATTGCGCATCAATCCATGCATTCAAACTCCAAAGGTTATAAAGTCAACCTGCCCGACCCTATATAAGATTACGAGCAATCCCAGCCCTCCGATCTAATGGAGGGTATTTTTGTCCTTTTTGGACAACTCCTACCAATTTTCTGACCCCGAGACCGGGAATGTTCGTCACGTGCCTTTTCCGTTTGTCGTCCCATCAAATATTTACGTTATTATAAACAACAACTACTGCGAATAATTTACCTCCACCAACTCAATTATAGGCTTACCACCAGTGGCGGTCCCAGTAAGGAGAATGGTAGGTCACCTGACTCGGGTAATATCTTTAAATACAATTTAGTACATAGAAATTGCAGAAGATTCTGTAGCATAGTTGGTAATTTCTTATGTATTGACCCACCATGAACCAGGGTTTGAGTTTCCAATTTAACAATTTAATATATATATATATATTTTTTTTTTTTTTTTTTTTTAATTATCGACCTAGGTAAAAAAAAATCCTGGATCCGCCACTGCTTACCACTCCGATTAGCTATCTAAATCGATACCGATTTTTTACAAGTTAGAAAAAAGAATCTATGATTTATCTAAATCGATATCGATTTTTTACAAGTTAGCAAAAAAAAACTATAATTTATTTCTCCATGAGAACTATCATAATATATATAGTCCAAACTAAGTCTTATATAGATATATATATATATAGATATATACAGATATATATATATATATCTCCTAAAATAAAATTCAAAATCTAAATTTTTTCGAATTAAAATGTAATTATTTAGATTATATCATCCCAAAAAAATAATTCAAAACTTATTGTTTTAGTTGGTTTACAGTTTTGAAATTACATCTTAACCAATTAAAATAATACTAAATCGGATTAAAACCGATTACAACACTTAAACCATCTAAACCAAATTGGATCATCATCTTCTTCGTTTTGCTCGCCATTTGCAAAAAGGAGCTTCGTATCTCTTCTTCTCTACCCCTCGACGAACCCAAAAATTGTTTTGCTCTTCTCTCATAGCTCTAGATCTTCTTCAATCGGATGATAAACAAGAAACACAAACAACTTCAAACCCTATTTCGATTTAAGAACCATCAAATTTAAAGGAACACATTCAAATTTCAACCATAATCCAAAATACAACCACCAATTATTCGATAATGAAGAAGAAACTTGAAAATTTTATCCCAACACGAAGCAGCAAAAATGCCATACAAGGACCGCAAATTGGAGTTAAAACGATCAATTGGTCTTACTTCTCGAACCATCGAGTTCGTCTCTGGAAAACCTGTTCTTATCATCACATGGGTCGGATCAAAACCTAAACTTCCATCGATTCTCTTCAACTCTCACCTCGATTCCGTTCCTGCAGAAGCTGAGAAATCGAGAGGATTCACTCCTCTTCGTACTGTTCATATCTCCTATGTTCCTGAAAAATAGATCGGAGGATTCGGATTCATCTACTAGCTCCAATCCATCTCTATTTCGGATTCTGAGCATCATCATCTTCGTTCAAACAGATCAAACCCAGAAAACTTTTGATTCTCGCGAGAAGAAAAAAAACAAACAAATGCGAGAAAAAATCTATGCTTCGAGTTTATAAGAAACCAAGAGCTTCGATGAATCAAGAACAAATACTTGAAGTGGGATTGTTTTGAAGGTATAGAAAATTTCCTTCTTCCGATGAGAGACAAAAAGCTCTGAGATTTTTTTTATTGTATTAATTATAATAAATAATTAAAAGCATTTTCTTTATTCGATTTAGTTGGATGGTTTTGTGTCAGTTTAGATCTTAAACCATTCAACCGATTGAAATCGACATTTATGGATATATAAGTTTCAAACTTTTAATTTGGAGAGATTTATGTTTTGAACTTTATTTTTGGGGATATATATAAAAAGGACTTAGTTTAGACTGCATATATAATTATATGATATAGTTCTCGTGGGAAAATAGATCGTCGATCCTAAAAAAACGATAAACAATCATAGAATAGTTAAAATCTATAAAAAATAACGGTACAAAAAAAAATTAAGTATAACGCTTTTAATAATGCTTTTAATATCCATAAATCGATACATCTTTCAAGGAAACTAATATGAATTATGATACGTAAATCTATCACACTCTTCTGCAATACTACAACTTATTTATGTCAACTTCTCCTTTTTTGTTAACTAGAAAGTTTCAGACCTAAATCTGTAATTTTTTTAAGCTCATAAATAGCCATTAATAATATCTTTATTGACATAAATCATCTCTCCCCAAAATTCCCGAACTACAAGCATTATAAAAACCTCGAGCGACAAAGGTTTTGTAACTGATTTTCTCATAAGTTTTCTTTAATTTGTTCTGGCATGAATTAAATTATTGGAGGGATGAGGTTCAACTTCCTTAAAAAAATATCACCATTCACCAATCACCACTACAATACATTCACTTGGGTTGCTTTTAATCATGGGTAAATAAACATATTCTCTCTATTTTATTAATTATAAGTGATGTTTAAAGTTTTTGCATATCAATTAAAGAATCTATTAATTTATATTTTTTCTCTCTATTTTTTTATAAGTGATGTTTAAAGTTTTTGCACATCAATTAAAGAATCTATTAATTTATATTTTTCTGAATTAAAACATCAATTATCATCTACATAAATACAATTCAATCAATTATAAAATAATCTGCATAATTCATATAGTCAAAAATAATAAAAAATCAATAATTTTTGTATAGAATAATGAAAATATCACTTATTTCGGAATAAAAAAAATTCATAAAACATTATTTATAAAAAAAACAGAAGAAGTATCTGTTAATTTTTACTGTTATTATTCTATATATATTACTACTTATTAGTTACTCTAACTAGAAAGTTAGTATAAGCACCTTCATACTTTGTTTTAGCCGGTGTTTAATATCGTTATTATAACGTAAACGCTAGCTTCCCTCGTATTTGTAAGTTGTAACTAATTTGTAAGTCAAATTTTCCCTTTCTACTTGGTATCTCTCGGAGTCAATTTGTTCCATATCTACTCAGTATCTCTCAGAGTCAATTTTTGCCTTTCCTACTTGAAATCCATGTTTTTCTTTAAAATAGTGTTTTTCAATTAAAAAAAAATTTTGTTTGTGTCAAATAAATTATCTATGGGGGGCAACAAAAACTGAAAAATATATTGATTTGTCAAATTACTTTCTACATATCACGTTACCTTTTTTCCCTTTTGTGTGTCACGCCACTTTTTTTTTTTTTTTTCAAACCACCATTTTCATTGGACCGACTCTGGTGACTGATTGGATTTTAGTGTATAATATATACATTATTCTTGAACTAATATTGATTTCAAACATATATTTTCTTATAATTTTCTTAGTCTTAAAAAATTACATAATTTACTAGATCTCAAAAGTTAAAAATCAAATTTGAAAAAAAAAGTGATAAAATGTTGAGTAAGTTTCGTTTATATTGTAAAAACAACTTAGTTTGCGACATGCATATGTTAAATCCATGATAAATCTTCCAGTGACTGGTTTTCGTGTCAATCTCATCTGAAAATCTCTCCATGCCGCTAATACGGAAATATCTAGGGATGTTAAAATGGGCTCAGAAATTTGCGGGTCTAAATGGACCTTTGAAGTGAATAAATGTCCGTTTAGACCCATTTATCATAATTAAGTTTACTGGGTTTAAATGGGCACCCGGTTAAGACCCGTTTATTAAAAGGATTTTGGATCCGAATAAATGGGGACCCTATTAGACCCGTTTACATTTTTTTTTTTAAAATTAAGTGAAATGACGTCGTTTATCATAATTAGGGTTTTAGTTTTGCCCTCTTCGATCAAACACGAGTTTGTGTTTCTGAGATATTTCTCCGGCAACCAAATCCGGCTGCTTGGGTCGACGAGATTGTCTCTGAGGAATGACCATATTGGGTCGACGAGAATTACCCAAAGCTGCTTCTTCTTGCTTCGATTGTCTCTCTCAAAGTTGCTTCTTCCTCCTTCTCCCAAACCGGTGAGATAACCCATTCACTTTCTCGTCTCTATTCACTTGCTTCTCAGCTTTCTCGGAAGACCTCGTGTGTCTTGTGACCTTGTATATCTATCGAATCCTGAAGCAGAGTTTTCGTTTAGTGTGGTTTCTTAGTTACTTTGGTCCGAAATGGTTGGTTATTATTTTGGTCCGAAATGGTTGGATTTAGGCTTCTGTTAGTGATCCAATTTTCTCGGGAAAAACCAAACAGAAACTTTATGTTGATTTCTCAGAACAGAACAAGATTTGATTTTCGAATGGGTTTTTTAATTTATGTTGATTTCTCAGAACAGAAACTTTATGTTGATTTCTTAAATCGGAAGAGAGTTTTGATTTTCGAATGGGTTTTTTAATCTCTCTTACAGGCTGCTGCTTTCTCAGTTTCAACTGGAAACGAACGTTCTCTTAGAAGATCCATCTTCAAAGTGATTGCAACTAAATCTTTCTCATATAGTTGTGTTCAAAGCATGAGATGTGTTCGTACACAGAGAATCTTGGATTTCAGATTGTCTTCTTCATAGTTATGTCATATTCATTGGGACTGTGTTTAGTTTGATCTTAAACCATATCTTGCTTTAGTGAGATTCTTCATCGTTGTTGTGTTGGAAAGTAATTTTGGTTTTGTCTTCTCTGAAGATTATTGTATGTGATTTTAATGATTCCTCTAAATTCACTGATTTTTCTGGTTGTATGTGCACTTGATTGGTCAATAAAATTGGATTCATAAGTTATGATTCATAACTATAGAATTTCCAGTGTGTTGTAGGTTCAGCCAAAGATTGTTTGGCATATTTTCACATTTGTGTTTATGTTAATTTGCAGCATGGATTTCGAATCTTTAGAGACGATAGCATTTCTGAATGCTCAAAACGAGTTAATAGACATGAACGAGGAAGATACTTTAGATACACAAGTAGAAGCAGCAGAGCAAAGTGAAGCTCAACTAGCTCAACCGACTCGAGCTCCACGTAAGAGATGCAAAACTTCAAATGTTTGGACAGATTTTATATTAGTGGGGTTAGAAAAAGATGGCAAAGAAAGGGCTAAGTGTTTGCATTGTGGTACAAAGTTGGTGACACATAGTAAAACGCATGGAAGTTACGGAACACATCACTTACGTCGTCATTTAGAGACTACAAAGATGCCTAAGAAAGAAGATAGGCCTGCATATTGTGGGAGTTGAAATCAACACAATTAGAATTTGTCGGAGGTTTGTTAAGGGGGATAAAATTTCTGCGGATGAACCACGAACGGAGAGATCCAAAGATGGTTTTTATTAAGCTGTGTCGAAAAGCTTTCGTACAAGAGTTTGAGAGCAAAAAATTCTAGGGTTTTCTGCTAAGTAAATTGCGGATCTTTTTTTCAAGAGATGTACATGGATATATATACTAGTTTTAGTCGGCCAGGTCAATCCTAAAGAGATAAGGAAAACTTCCTAATCCTTTGGGATTTTCGTTTTAGTAAGTCGGCTTGACTTCGTGGGCCTTTGCATCGTTGTAGGCCGAAGATGGGCTTGTTGTCTTAGTATAGAAATGACTTCGGCCGCGTCATCTTCTGGTTTCGTATAGACTTGACTTCGGCCAGACAGTTTCGTATGAAATTGGCTTCAGCAGGATTGTCTTCGGCAGCTTTGACTTCGGCCAGACAGCTTCGTATAGAAATGAATTCGGCCAGGCAACTTCGTATAGATTTGACTTCGGCAAGACAATTTCGTATAGAAATGACTTCGGCCACGTCGTCTTCTGGCTTCGTATAGACTTGACTTTGGCCAGACAGTTTCGTATAGAAATGACTTCGGCCAGACAGTTTCGTATGGTTTTGACTTCGGCCAGACAGTTTCGTATGGTTTTCACTTCGACCAGACAGTTCGTATGGTTTTGACTTCGGCCAGACAGTTTCGTATGGAATTGACTTCGGCCAGATAGTTTCGTATGGTTTTGACTTCGGCCAGACAGTTTCGTATGGTTTTCACTTCGGCAAGGCAGTTTGGCCGAAGTGGACAGCTTGGCCGAAGTGGATTGCTTGGCCGAAGTGGATTGTTTGGCCGAAGTGGACTGCTTGGCTGAAGTGGACAGTTTGGCCGAAGTGGACAGCTTGGCCGAAGTGGATTGCTTGGCCGAAGTGGATTGTTTGGCCGAAGTGGACTGCTTGGCCGAAGTGGACAGCTTGGCCGAAGTGGACAGCTTGGCCGAAGTGGACAGCTTGGCCGAAGTGGACTGCTTGGCCGAAGTGGACTGCTTGGCCGAAGTGGACAGCTTGGCCGAAATTGACTGCGTGGCCGAAGTGGACAGCTTGGCCGAAGTGCTTGCTGGCCGAAGTGCTTGTTTTGCCGAAGTGGACCCTTGCCGAAGTGAAGGCCCTTGCCTATGTGGGCTGCGCCGAAGTGGAGCAGGAGCTGTGCCGAAGTCTCCCTTGTGCCGAAGTGAGCTATCGCGTGTGCCGACGTGAACCTTGCCGATGTCTCCCTTGTGCCGAAGTGAGCTATCGCGTGTGCCGAAGTGAGCCGTCGCGTGTACCGAAGTGTCCCGTTTGGCCGACGTGAACTTCGCCGATGTCCCCCTTGCTTGTCGATGTGGCTCGCCGAAGTGGAGCTCCTTCGCCGAAGTGGCGTTGCCGATGTCGTGGATCGTTGCCGAAGCCGCGGGTTGTTGCCGAAGCCGTGGGTCATTGCCAAAGCCAAGGCTTGCCGAAGCCAAGGCTTGCCGATGCCAAGGCTTGCTGATGTGGGATGTTGCCGAAGCCAAGGCTTACCGAAGCCAAAGCTTGCCGATGCCAAGGCTTGCCAATGTGAGCTGTTGCCGAAGCTAGGGCTTGCCGAAGCTAGGGCTTGCCGAAGCCAAGGCTTGCCGAAGTGGGTTATTACCGAAGCCAAGGCTTGCCGAAGCCAAAGCTTGCCGATGTGGGCTGTTGCCGAAGCCAGGGCTTGCCAATGTAACCATGCCCCAAGGCTTGCCTAAGTGAAGACAAGGCTTGCCTAAGTGAAGACAAGGCTTGCCTAAGTGAAGACAAGGCTTGCCTAAGTGAAGACAAGGTTTGCCTAAGTGGAGACAAAGCTTGCCTAAGTGAAGACTAAGCCTTGCCGAAGTGACGACCAAGCTTGCCGAAGTGACGACCAAGCTTGCTGATGTTGCCATGCTTGCCGAAGTCTCCATCTTTTGCCGAAGTCTCCACGCCCCAAGGCTTGCCTAAGTGAAGACAAGGCTTGCCTAAGTGGAGACAAGGCTTGCCTAAGTGAAGACTAAGCCTTGCCGAAGTGACGACCAAGCTTGCCGAAGTGACGACCAAGCTTGCCGATGTTGCCATGCTTGCCGAAGTCTCCATATTTTGCCGAAGTCTCCACGCCCCAAGGCTTGCCTAAGTGAAGACAAGGCTTACCTAAGTGGAGACAAGGCTTGCCTAAGTGGAGACAAAGCTTGCCTAAGTGTAGCCTTGCCGAAAATGGAGCTGCTTTGGCCAGAATGGCCTCTCTTGTGCTTAAGTGGACTCGTACAGAAATGACTTAGGCACAATTTTGGCCTTGTCCGATTCTTCGTATTTTCATACTTAGCCATTTTCCCATTGATCACAGCTGGGTGGGTTTTGACCCCAACACATATGATCACAAGATAGATCGTGAGATGATTATTGAGGTAATCATCTATCATGATTTACCATTCCGGTATGTGGAGTATGAGAAAGTTAAAGCGAGAGACAAATATATGAATCCCGATTGCCAGCCTATTTGTAGACAAATAGCTGCAGCTGATGTTTTTAAGAGATATGAAATAGAAAAAGAAAAGCATGGAGTCTTTTGACACAAATTATAAATCACTACCTTCAGAAACAGGGTGGAACCGTGGAGAAAAAATATGTGAGTTGTTGAAGCCTTTCAGTGTCATTACTACTCATTTTTCAGGCTCAAAGTATTCCACATCTAGTGTGTATTTTACACAAGTATGGAGGATTGAGTTGTTGTTGAGGAAATTTTGTGATGATGCTGATTTGAAAGAAATGGTTGAGGATATGCAACGTAAGTTTACTAAGTATTGGGAGGATTATAGTCTCATTGTGGCTATGGAGCCAATTTTAGATCCAAGGATGAAAATGCAGATTCTTGAAAAGGCGTATGAGACGGTGGATCCCACTACTTCTAAGTCAAAAACTGAAGAACTTATGAGTAATTTGAAAATGCTCTATAAAGATTATCATACTAGGACTTGGGGAAGTTCTTCAGGTACTTCAGCTACACCCACTCCACATGAGCTAGTTACTGAGTCTCCACTTGAAGATGATATAGACAATGTAAGTGTTTTTCATACAATATTATGATTCCATAAGCATAATCCTGGTATTGCTAACTTGCATTACAATATTATATTACAGGATCTCTTTGAGCTGGAAAGAAGTATTGCAGTTAGTGCGGGCAACACAAAGACGCACTTGGATGTCTATTTGGATGAGCCGAGGCTAGAGAGAAAGTCTTTTCCAGATTTGGATATTTTGAGCTATTGGAGGGATAACCAACATCGATTAGGTGATTTAGCATGTATGGCACGTGATATCCTCAGCATTCCAATCACGACAGGAGCATCGGAGTCGGCTTTCAGCATTGGAGCTCGGGTGTTGACTCCATGCAGAAACCGCCTGCTTCCCAAGAACGTTCAAGCTTTACTCTGCACTCGCAATTGGTTGCGCGGATTTGCAGAATATGAAGGTAATTGTTTAAGATTTACAAAAACTATTGTATAATTATTTTTAACTAATTCACACATTAAATTGTAGGTCCCATAGAAGGTAACGAAGATATTGATAATGAGGATGCTAGAAAGACGGCAAGTAGTTCAGGAGTGGAGTGTTCAAGATCAGGAGATACAAGCATCTCATGAAACAGTGGTAATTCTTTGACATATTGGTTTATTTGATTGTTTACTTGGTGAATTTTGAGAAAACTAATTGTATTTGTTTACAAGGTTCGATACTTCATAGTTTGGAATATGAGCAGATTCTTTGATACAAATCATTTTTTACAAAAAACCATATTTATAAATTATAATCAAAATTATAATCCTTTAGATTCACAAATTAAAAATATAATTTAAAAAAAAAATCAATTATTCATGTGGATACATAATTATTAAAACAAAAAAAAAATCATATATAATTTAAATGGATTTAAATGGATCTAAATAAGTCTAAATGGGGTAGTGCAATATAAATGGGGTTAAATGGGTAGCCCTAATAGGTACAAAAACTAAATGGGTCTAAATGGGTTTGGGTCTTAAATGGAAATGGGTCTAAATGGGGTGGGTCTAAATGGGGTGGATTTACCCATTTTAACATCCCTAGAAACATATAACATTTGGTACAACCAAACAGAAAACTAACGTACAATAGTTTTTGATTTTGATTAATTTATGGCCAGCTGATAAATCATCGACGGATTGTGACAACGCGCGGAAGAATTTCAAAAGGCAAATTAAGAAGACATTATTTTCATAATTTCTCAGCAAAGAGGAGAAAAAAGGGAGGGGTCGAAGTAAGGAAAACGAAGAAGACGAAGTCTTTTTTTTTCTTCTTTAATTTTTTAATTTTAAATTTTGTTAATTATTAAAAAAAATAAAGAGACCGCATTTAAAACGTACCGTTTTATCTACCGTAACCGATATAACGTCTGTTAACTTGGAGGGTTGTATTGCGGGTTGACTTTAACTTCAGAGGCTGACCTGCATTTTTCGGACTTCGAGGGTAAAGTCGCAAATCCTAGCCACTTAAAGATTTTTTTGCAGAAAATCCATTTTTCAAATAGAAAAAATATTTAGTATGATTTGAGTTTTAAAAAGTTTTCGGTACCCTTACCACACCAATGTGTCAAGTGATGGTTTGAAATTGAGTATATAGTAAGATGAAGCAAAATAATTAATCTTGAAAATTGTGAGTAAAAACCCTAAAGTCTAAACACAGGTTATTGATATCTCGAATACTTTTTTTTTGTCACAAATGCATTTCACTATCGATTAAAAACATACATTGACTGCATCACTAAACCAATAAGAAACAGAAGTGCCTATGAATGAAAAGACTGATTTCCGGTCACACACATTCATTGCTAGAAAATCCGCCTTAGTATTCTTGTCCTGCGTACGATCAACAAGGTTAAATTCCAGAAAGAATTCACATAAGTTGCCAGCTCATTTAACTCTAGTGAGAATCCTGACCATGCCTCCAGATTTGACACCAAAAGGGTCAACTCCTTTGAGTCTGTCACAAAAGGAAGCATGAATTTTTTTTTTCTTTTTAAACTTGCTATGGCCCAAAGCAGGCCTCGTAATTTCATATGTAATGGGGATAAGCCTCGGCATGTGACCCTTACTCCTAGAAGATATGTCGTGCCGTCTTTAAGCTCGAACCCAGCCTATCCCACTTGTTTGTTCGTCTCCTTTCCAAAACCCATCAACAAAGAATGTGAAAATCGCATGATTTATACCAATGGTACTATCCACCGCCGGTACCTTATTTGTCACAACATCTAGGCTATTGGCAGACGTCCATGCCTCTGATTCTCTTATGGCGGTATCGATGACGTCCAATGGTGTCTATTCCAACTTATTGAAAAGTTCTTCATTACATGCTTTCCAAATGTACCACATGATTCATGGGTAGACATGGCCAGCCTCATCGAGATTGGCTCGGTTTAGGAATACGCCAAAATAGGTAATCCAAATTTTCCAAGATGCTCTCCGCAGGAAAGATATATGGTGCTGATGGTATATTTAAAGGTGCCAAACATTGTAAAGCTGGTGGACATGTGAAAACCGCATGGTTGATGGTCTTTTGTGGATGTCCACATCATGGGCAACAGCTGCTCACTCGCAAGTGTAGATATGCCAACCTTTCATTAACTGCCAAGGCATCTGACATGACTTGTCACAGAAAATGACGAATCTTATTTGGTGCTGGTATTATCCAAACATACTCCTTTAACATAATTAAATGACGGCTTATGCAGAAGGAATTGGATATCCTCATCGAGTGTTATTCGGGACATTTCATATCCAGATTTAATCTGTATAATTATCGGATTTGGTATAGCGCCATGAGCAATACGCATGCATGAACTTGTGGATGACATTTCGCAAGGCTTTTAGCTCAATCCAACGGTAAGAACAATGGCATTATCCCCTATAGCACATTTAGACCGTTGGATGATAGTTCGCCTACGATAGCTAATTTGCACATCAAAACACTTGATTATACTCTCTATTCTTCATCCAGAAGAAAAAAAACAGAGAAAAAATTAAATAAAAGAGGTGAGAGCATTTAATTTAATTTAATATTCACTACCGGACCTTTTTACCTGCACTCACGTCCCCTGTTCTCTCTCTTCCGAGTCTTCTCTCACTCTACAGAATAACGAAAAAGCAAAAAAAAAAAGAACAAAACAATGGAGAAATGAGGTTCTTGAGAGATTTGTGAGAGAGAGGCAGAGAATTTGAGATTCTTAAAGATCAAAGATGCTTCGATTTATTCTTCTCGCATGTCTTCTCATTTTCTCTTTTGGTCTTCCTTCTTCTTCGGCTCGACAAGGTTTGTTTCCAGATGTTAGAACTTTCAGTTTACTTGATTTGGAAACTTTCTTGTTTTTAAGTAGTTCGAAGTTGAGTTATGGTTTTGTCCGGATTCCAAATCTTGACTTGCATTTCACTTGGAATCCAATGATTTTGTTCCATGTTCTTGTTTGTAATTTGGATTCAGAAATGTTATTTCTCTTGAGCTTTAATTCATTGAAATTTTGAATTCGAGATTCCCAAAATTATAGCTCAAGATTCACGAGTTTCGATTTCTTGATACAAGTTTTACTAGTTTAAGAAGCTGAGTCGATTTTCTACTTATTGATCCGTGTGATTTTGGCTTTACGAGTTGCCTATTTCACTTGGATTCTGTTTATTTGTTTGTAATGGATTTAAGAGTTTCGTTTGAATATGTTTTTACTCTGGAAACATGTTCCGATAATATGAACAGATAACAACACTTGATAAAGTTTATGAGCTTGTAGAGTATCTAATATTTTGTTGTTCTTAGAGTGAGACATAAGTACAAGAGTTTGTGCATTTGATGATGCACATCCAAATATTTTCTAATTGGTCTCGCAATTTGCAGCACCATATGCTTTGCGGATTAGTTGCGGAGCTCGGAATAATGTTCGAACCCCACCAACTTATGCCCTTTGGTATAAGGATATTGCTTATACAGGAGGAATCCCTGCAAATGCAACACCACCTAGCTATATAACTCCTCCATTGAAAACGCTACGGTATTTCCCAATCTCCGAGGGCCCAAATAATTGCTACAATATTGTCCGTGTGCCAAAGGGACATTACACCGTGAGAATTTTCTTTGGAGTGGTTAACCAGCCTAATTTTGACAAAGAGCCTCTCTTTGACATATCTATTGAAGGGACTCAGATTTCTTCTCTAAAATCGGGTTGGAGTAGTCATGATGACCAAGTATTTGCTGAAGCTCTCATTTTTCTTTTGGGTGGTACATCTACAATCTGTTTTCATAGCACTGGTCATGGGGATCCTGCTATCATTTCTATTGAAATTCTCCAAGTTGATGATAAAGCTTACAATTTTGGTCAAGGTTGGGGACAAGGAGTGATTCTAAGAACGGCTACTAGGTTGACTTGTGGTACTGGGAAGCCGAGGTTTGATGAAGACTATAGTGGAGATCATTGGGGTGGTGATAGGTTTTGGAATCCCATGAGATCTTTTGGTAAGAGTGCGGATTCTCCAAGATCAACGGAGAATCACATTAAGCAAGCCTCTACCTCGCCAAATTTTTATCCTGAAGCACTATATCAATCAGCGTTAGTCAGCACGGATGACCAACCCGATTTAACATACAGCATAGATGTGGAACCCAACAGAAATTATTCAGTATGGTTGCACTTTGCGGAAATTGATGCTACAGTCACTGTTGAAGGAAAAAGAGTGTTTGATGTCATAATAAATGGTGATACCGTCTTTGAAGATGTAGATGTCATAAAGATGAGTGGGGACCGATATTCAGCACTTGTTCTCAATTCAACAGTGACGGTGAGTGGAAGAACCTTGACTGTCATTCTACAGCCCAAGCCTGGCACTCATGCTATTATCAATGCTATCGAGGTCTTTGAAATCATAACCGTTGAGTTTAAAACATTACGGGATGAAGGTATACATTCTTTCCTGGACACTTGTTGTCCTTTCATTGCTGCTTTTTTCCTAAAATAGATGCTCAAATGGTTGCCCAATTTTGGTTACTTGTCGGTCAGCTTTATTTATATTGTTAAAAGGGTAGACTTTGCTTTCTATTGTAATGCGATTCAAGTAAGTTCTTGTTTGTATGATGTTGGAGAAAACTTGCCAATTACTTATCATTTATTCTTCCAGTAGCTCTTGAATATCAAGCTGGTTGTTTGCTTTTGTATCATTGGATTATAATTGAATGCACCAACTTATATCTTGCGCACCATTTTCTGTTTCAGTCAATGCGCTGCAGAAAATGAAAAATGCTTTAGGCCTTCCTTCAAGGTTTGGATGGAATGGTGATCCATGTGTTCCCCCGCAACATCCATGGAGCGGAGCTGATTGTCGACTGGACAAGAACACCAGCAGATGGTTCATTGACGGACTGTATAGCTCGTTCCTCTTGTTTTGTGCATACACATAAATCGCATATATAACTGCAGCCTTTATAGTATCATTTTAGGTTGTGGTAGTTGAATACTACGGCAAAATAGTTGAACACTATAACATGCTTCTCATATATGATACATTTATATTAGTCAGAGAGACAGAAACTATTTCCTTTGTTCAGGCATCACACTAATTAGAGTTAAATGATCTCTTAGACAAATTTTTTTTTTTCTTTCTTTTTGCAGTGATCTTGATAGCCAAGGTCTGAAGGGTTTCCTACCAAACGACTTATCAAAGCTAAAACATCTTCAGAGCATGTAAGCCAATACATGATTCTCATAATCTGCAATTGTTTTATCAAAGTGTCCATGAATAATATACTGTATGTAACGAACAATTTTGTTATCTTCACCGAGTAAAAGGGCTCATTTAATGAAGAAATGTCCATTTTTCTTGTCAAACATTTTAGAGACTCCTTATATATATCTTGTCCATGTTTCAGAAACTTGAGTGAAAACAGCATTCATGGAGGAATACCTGCATCGCTTGGAAGCATTGCGAGCTTGGAAGTGTTGTAAGTAGTCAGTTCGTTTATTAATCAAGTAATATCTGTGTTAACTTTTCGAAACTGAAACCTTATGCTTCTTTGCAGGGATCTCTCCTACAATTCTTTCAATGGATCTATCCCTGAAGCCTTAGGAGAGTTAACATCCCTACGGATTCTGTAAGATTTTCTGTTGGTTTTTCCTTTTCTTTGGTACCTATGAAATTCGGGACCATGTCAATTTCAGTGGCCAATGGAGTCATATTGTCAGCTATATAAAACCTTCTATTGTATTGCAGGAATCTCAACGGAAACTCCTTGTCAGGAAAAGTTCCAGCTGCTGTAGGTGGAAGGCTTTTGCACAGAGCAAGCTTCAAGTAAGAAGATTGAATGACAAAACAAGTCTTTGGCAAAAGCACTCGCTTACCCGTAAAACTGTTTCTTTATTTTCTGCAGCTTCACAGATAATGCAGGTCTTTGCGGAATACCGGGGCTTCCTGCTTGCGGACCTCACCTTTCTTCTGGAGCCAAGATCGGGATTGCGTTCGGCGTTAGTCTAGCATTCCTATTGATAGTTGCATGTGCAATGATTTGGTGGAAAAGACGGCAGAACATTCTTCGGGCACAGCAGATTGCAGGTAAAAACATTTCGTCTTATGTACTAAAAAGATGACAAATTTATGGTATTAGTCTCTGAGAAAATGTTTATAAGCTGCACTGTAAAATATGCAGCAAGAGGAGCTCCTTATGCGAAAAAGAGAACACATGTATCTCATGACATTCAAATGACGCGGCACGGACATAATAACCACGGCCAAGCTCGTACTGCTGTCGAAAATGGACCGAGCTTGTTATCCTGATTCACTTCTCCGGAATTTCAGCCTTCTCTGGTTTTTTCGGAAACACGCAAATGTCGAATCGTCTCTACCGCATTGCTCGTCACAGGGAAAAGAGAGAAACAGAGAAAAAGAGAGAGACTCTTCTTCACTCCCCAATCTCCTGTTGTAAATCGTCTTGGGTTCTTTAAACTATCGCCAACAAAAAAAAAGCGAAATCAGTTCTCTTTAGATATATAGGATTCGATTTTTGTTGTTTATTGGGTTTAGTCCTTTTGTTTTTTTGTTCGTCTGGTGGGAATTTAGAGGAAACTAGAATATAAACTACATTTAAATATATTACTCATTGTTAGGTGAAAACAACCGAAAGTTTAGTTGTTCTTAAACCAACCCTGTCTTGTTACAAAACCCAGATTTTTGTATTCAGTTACATCTTCTAAAACCAAATCTTTGTCCCCAAGAAGTATGCTTCTGATGGCGTTTTTTTTTTTGCGTGTGGTTTAGGAAGCTTATGTTCCTTTCCTGACTCAACCAACTCCTTAAGCTTCTCCAGAGCTGAAATGAGAAATGATTTGATCATAGTTATATTCCAATTAAGATGATCAAATGGCCACGAATGCTTTTGGCTTCATGTGCTTTGATAGACTTCCATACAACACATCAACAATGCCATGATCAAAAAAGGATAATGACATTGTTGATGTGCTAGAGCGTTTAAACTCTTCTTTACCTTGGCAGGGACTGATGAAGATCATGAATGTGAACAAATTGACTTCTGCTGGTTGTCGAGTCTCGAGTGAAAATTTGGACTGCAGAACAACTTGGGAGGTGATTTGAAGAAAATAAGGGTGGTCGTTGGAGAATATTTGAAGGAGATTTTTTCTGGCTGCCTGGATGAACAATGAGAATGTAGAGTTTCTATGGTCATCCGATGAAATAAATGCTAGGGGAGATGAGTATTGGCCTCTTGTCATGGACATTGCGTGCAGAAAATAGTCTCCCCCGAATAAAAAGATGTACCAACACTTCATTTACGCAGATATGTGAATGGTAACTATGGAGCTGAGTGCAGCTCACATTCTGTACGTATGTATGCAATGTGCTGATACTTTCTTCCTCGAGTTACTTTTATATATATTTCGTATAAATTTACTCCCTTTTATTAGTCTTCTCTTGCTCTCATTGTCTTTGGATCCTTGACAATTAGTTTTTAGTGTGACGCTGATCCATCTATATCAAGTGCATCAATCTTTTGAGATGTTGAAACGTTTGCTTAACCTTTACAGGTTGATATTTGCCATATTTTGGAACATAGAAAGTTACCTCCTTTTGGTCTTTATTTTGAATTTTCGAATAATTACAATCTGATTGCAGCCTGTTTGTGATCGAAACCAACAATCGCGCCAAGAATCTGCTCAAACAGGTCAAGGTAATAAAATTCTCTTCTCACTCATGTTTCAGGTTTCATCAATTACTTATAGCACCATATTGCTTAGATTTTCACCAAGTCATCAGGTAAAAGAAAAAAAAACGAGCAAGAAGCATACTCGGATGTCAATATTTCATCAAAGTCTCTCATTAGTGAAGCTTTTTATAACCAAAAATCTGATGTAATTCCTGGATTTTTTTTTTTTTTTTCTGTCAGAGTTATCCCATCGGCTCCATCCACGGGAGATGGAGGCTCTTTCCGTCAACGCACCACCAAGCACAACATCTTCTTCGCCCGCCGGATTACAGTGAGTAATTTTGTAGTGATTTTCTCTGCATCTCCTGTTCAGTTTCTTTCATCTTTTGTTGCTTAGTGTCCAAGAAGATGAATGTCTTGGGAGTGTTCTATGTTTGTTTTCTAATCTTTCTGCAACTACTATTTGAAACTTGGAGATAGATTGTTATTGCTTTAACTAGTTAATAGTTTCCTCATGTGATTTTAGATAGACAACTAAGAAAAACAAGGCACAAACTTTAGTATAACTTAGGAACATACTTGCCCAATTTGCAAAAACATCACCAAGAGACTTGAGCCATTGGACTCCGAAGATAATGTCAACAATCCACGGCAAGGTTCTCCGAGCCGATAGAAATTGGTAAGTTGGAGAATTTTCGATTGGATGAGCAATATCATCTTTTAGATTGGATGAGCAAGAGCTCATACTCTCGATACTTAGTTGCTCTTTTGTTGGCAGTGTACAACCGTGTTAAAACATTCATAGATGTGCCACAACCCATGTAAATTTGTAGTGTGTGTGTATGTGTATATATATATATTGTATCATTTAGGAGAAAAAACTTAATTACTTCTTCTAATTTTGATACTGTTTTTGTTGCCCGTAAAGATCTTGTATAACGATTCCGATCAAGAGATCTTGTATAACGATTCCGATCAAGTTGTTTGATTCGCGATTACTCTCTAGAACGATCTCTCTCTCGAAGCTCAATCCAAAGAAATGAGAAAACAGAAGATGCGAAATCAAAGAAAAATACGCAAGAGATTTCGTCACCCTGAATTCACCTCTCGATGTGAGAGAACTACGTCTCAGGGGCAGGATCAATCCAGCAAATCCACTATCACGAAGAACAAGCTCTCTAAACTCCAGAGATGCTTGGGGAAGAAGAAGATAAGTGTTTGTGATATTGCCTCTAACAACATCTTTCTTCACCCTTTTATAGAACATAAGGGGAACAGATAACCAGAGTTAAACCGAGGATAATTACCAACCAATTACCTTAACCGGCTAAATTGATTTAACCAACTGAAAAAAACTGATTCAGTTATACTGAGTAACTCAAGAAATACCTCAAAAGTTGACTCATGAGCTAAAACACCTTAACAATCTCCACCTTGTTTTAACTCCACCTTCTTCATAACTTCCTTAACTCATCTTCGTGATCTATACCTCCAGCAACCGAGCCTTAGGCTCCTTCAAGCTCTTTGAGCTTTGAGTAAATTGAATGCAGCAATAAACTTACTCACTGGCACAACCTTAGTCAAAATATCAGCAGGGTTGTGACTAGTATGGATCTTGGTAACTTCAATCTCTCCAGACATTATCCAGTCTCTGACAAAATTCATCTTCACTGCCATGTGCTTCGTACGTTTGTGATACACACTGTTCTTTGACAAGCAGATTTCGCTTTGTGAATCACACCACACATTCACTGAATTCTGCTTAAATCCAAAATCTTCAAACAATCCTCTGAGCCAGATTGCTTCCTTGACAGCCTCTGTGAGAGCCATGTACTCAGCTTTTATTGTTGATAAAGCAATCACAGGTTGTAGTCCAGACTTCCAACTGACAACATTCCTTGCAACTGTGAAGACATAGCCTGATATTGATCTCCTCTTATCCAAATTTGATGCATAGTCTGCATCACAATACCGTTGTATTGTCATCTCTTTCTCTTTAGTATATACCAACTTCAGACCAAGAGATCCTTTTATGTACCTCGGAAGCCATTTGACAGCTTTCCAATGTATTTAGCCTGGTCTACTCATAAACCGACTTACCAAACCAATCCAATATGCTAAGTCAGGTCTTTTTTCCACCATAGCATACATGATACTTCCAACCGCAGAATAAGGAGTCACTTCTGAGTTAACCTCTTCTCCTTCATCTTTCACAGCAGCCAATTTGAAATGAGCACCTATCGGAGTGTTTGACACCTTTGAGTCCTCCATTCTGAATGTTCTTATCACTTTCTTGAGGTACTCAGACTTAGATAACTTCATAATACCCCGAGTCCTGTCCCTCTCAATGTCCATCCCTAAAATTATCCTTGCTACTCCCAAATCCTTCATTTCAAATTATGAGCTTAACTGATCCTTAAGCAACCTCACCTCTGATATTTCTTTTGCAATTATCAACATGTCATCCACATATAACAGCAAATACACATAATTATACAAATACACGTATAAAGTACGTATAAATGAAATAAGATATATAAAAAAGGAAGCTAGCTAGTAAAAAGGTGAAAAATGAAGAATCAATTTGGTGAAAAACAGAGCGTGTGAACAAATACAAAGGAAGAAGAATTAACAAAATTTAAAAGATACATAAATTAACCTTACAGATACATTTGACTTTAGAAAAAGAACTTGCCGGTAAAATATTTGTTAATCGGCTATTCTGAAGATTTTAGAAAATTGAATGCCATATACAATTGTTTTTTTTTTACTTAGCCACGGCCCTGATCTTAATGAATATATTTTCTATTGCTTTTGTTTTGGTTTTCATAATCATGTGTGAGTAGTCTTTTTGTTGGGATTAGGGACAAATTCAAAGGGTTTTTCATGGTTTGATAGATAGGATTTACGAATATAATTGGCGCTTTTGATAAGTTAGAGTAGTTCTTATCTAGATTTGTTCATTAATGCATGTTTTTCGATGGTCATTTAGATCTTGATCTTAGAACTATTTTGGCTTGCACGCTACTTGAGTTATTGTTTTGATATGATTTTTGATGGGTGTAGTGCTTTAACATGCGAGAGTTGAGTTACTGAGTTAGGTGAATAATTGAACCAGAACATGATTGCTTGTTTATCTATGTTATTGACTGCGAGAGTTTGTTAATAGGATATATTAGACATAGTTGATTATCTGCCACGGGAGTGGATTAGTCATATAATAGTGCTTTGAGTTCTAGAACAAAAGAAAAATGATGTCAATAAATCCTAAATAATTCGACCCATGAATCCCTGTGAATGTTGTGAATGCCCAATGCTTTAATATTATTGTTTACAACATTTTTAATTTACTGCTTTTTAGTCATTCATAAAAACCAACAATCTTATTTTTACTTAGCTTAATTCTTATTTCGGTATTAACCATTGTGCACTCTACGTCTTTGTGAGATTGATTCCTAAAATATTACAACTGATTCGTTGGGTTTTTGCAGCTTTTCATTGTTTATTTTTAAGGTAAAACCTGATACACCTCAGAGATCAAGTGGAGAAGAGCTTTGTGGCATTGTGAAATGGTCCAAGATCTTGTATACCTTTGACCGGAGTGAAACTAGTGGACTCGTTTTCCTTTTGCATTATGCCACCGTGACGCAATGATCTTGTCGTGTTTCATAATTCATATTCCTAGATTCATTGGATTTTCGGGCTTATATATGGGTCATAAGAATTTATAATTATTCATTCACACAATTAATAATAAACTCTAGACAAAGGGATATTCACATCAATACGTTTTTTCTCTAATCTTTTATTGATTTTGTGTTTTTCATTGATTTTTTTTTTTGCCGAATTCACAACAGCAGTAGATGT
Source organism: Pseudoturritis turrita (assembly GCA_900406555.1). Lineage (NCBI taxonomy): Eukaryota > Viridiplantae > Streptophyta > Magnoliopsida > Brassicales > Brassicaceae > Pseudoturritis > Pseudoturritis turrita. The sequence goes on from OVBL01000384.1 coordinate 33,293, forward strand.
ATATATGCACACACTGTCATTTTTAAATTTGATGATGATGCTATAAATTCGATTTGGTAATAAATTCATTTTAAAGTGAGCTTCATAGCAAAAGTATATTATTTATAGTAAGGATTCAGTTCTACGCTAACACTGCTATGAAATGGGCCGCCAAAATATCTTGGCACCAGTAAGCTTAATGTTGGTAATAATAAAGCTTTTTATCTGTTAAATACAACCTCAACAGCTATAAAAATGTATTTATATTTCAATAATAATGATTTACTAAAAATGATTATTTCATCAAGAATCTTTACTACTTTTTACGAGTTCACTCTATATCACGTCAATATTTTTATCTGTAAGTACAATCTCAATAGTTACAAAAATGTATTTATATTTCAATAATAATGATTTACTAAAAATGATTATTTCATCAAGAATCTTTACTACTTTTTACGAGTTCACTCTATATCACGTCAATATTTTTATCTGTTAAGTACAATCTCAATAGTTACAAAAATGTATTTATATTTCAATAATAATGATTTACTAAAAATGATTATTTCATCAAGAATCTTTACTACTTTTTACGAGTTCACTCTATATCACGTCAATATTTTACGACTTGGCTTTATGGTTCTTAGTCAGAAGCAGAACTCCACTGCTTACTCTACAAAAATCATCCTGGAACAGAGACTATATCTATTTCCATTGTGAGTTTTCGTGAGATATTTGGAACTTAATCTCATGCATGTATCAATTTCATTCGAGTTGAGATTGTCATTTGATACTACTAGAACTTCACTCCATTCCGCGGCTCAGTAAACCACAAAAGCTAATGCTTCTCGCTTAGAAATCGGTACGAGTTTCGAATCTCCTTCAACTTTGGTTCGCCGGTCAATCTGAAAACCTTCACTCGTTTTGGAACTTTCTGTTTCAAAATTGTTTTTTTTTATACTTTTAAAGTTTTTTCTTTCGGTAACTTCTCGTGGATTGGGCTACTTCCAACATTAGGTAACTGTGCTTCTAATTTGGTTCAAACTTTGGATTCCGTTAATATATGTTGCATTAAAAAGCTATTTAGCTATTAAGCTTCTAACTTTGCAAAATTTGTATTTCTTAGTCATTCAATAAAAAATCTTTAAAAAGAAGAAGAAAAAAATATTAGAGTGACGTAGCGCATAGCAAAGAGTTGATGGTAAAATGTTAAAAAAGTTATGGTAGTAACTGAGAGAGAGAGAGAGAGAGAGAGAGAGAGAGAGAGAGAGAGGCAACAAACAAATAGTCAAAAAAGAGGCGCGAAAGTCAGATCAGGTGTGGCAGGGTTTCATAGAATGAGAGGAAGACACGTCAGCAAAGGCATCGTAGTATTCGTGATTTCGTGTTCTTGTGTGTTAAATTAAAACAAGTCTGTTTCTGTTTCTGTAGTGTGTAGGCAGTCAGCACTTGATGGTTCTTTGTCCTCTCTCTCTCTGGTCTTCTCTCTATAGTTCTCTCTCATCATAGAGATAATAGATGCATCAAAGACACGTCATAAAGCTCATAAGTATTCTATCACAGGGTCACGTGAACACGAAAGCCAAAAACAATATTTCTTGAAAATGATTATTTGTAGCTTTGGGATAGTTTTTTTTTACTTACTGATAGGGTTAATTTAAATAAATATATAAATAGTAGTTTTGCCAGAAGAAGTCAGAGATCAGAGTTCGCACGTGTAGAAATTTTGTTAGATGTGGACGAAACCATTTGTTCAATCAAAACGACAGCGGCAAAGCCTTGTCACGTGAAAGGAAACACACTTGGCGCGTGCACTCAACACTCTTTTATAAATCAAACAAAATAATCTCTTACATCCGTCTTCTTCTTGCATTATTTTTTTATTTTTCCGTTGCGATTTCGAAAAAACAATAATATAACTTCTAGACAATTATCACAATTAAGCAGCCCAAATTTCGATTATTAAAGGTTTATGCCGGCCTTAGTTTTTTTAATTAAGTTTATTTTAAAACTTAAAAAATCAGTTTTATTTTATTCAAATTATTTTTAAATACATATGCTCTTTTAATCTTTGAGTGGTTTTTCTTTCTAAAAGAGTTCGTCATAACCGTCAACTCCAGTTTACCTCTATTGCCTTTCCGTGATCGGAGCTCCTCTATATCATTACGAACATTCCTTTTTCTTTCTGCTTTTCATCTAGATTTTAATAACGGTTCATGATGTAAAGCGATTTTTGGGGTTTCGGTGGTTCTATTCGGCCTAAGTGGACCAGTGTGGCGAGACAGATCTGTAGATATGATGGATCGGAGGGACTTCGGGGAGTGATCTATCCTCGGATCTGCACTTCTAGGGGACGGCGGTGGGATCCCTGGAGGAGAATGCTCGTCGGTTCACCGTCTTCAGCCTTTGCATATCTGTTGCGGAAGCATCCGCTTGTTCGGTGGTTTGCGCCGCAAGTGAAAGGAGGCTTTCGAATATCGTTTGCGATCTCTGGGCTTTGTGGGGCGGCAATGGTGATAAGTGATGCTATCGCTCACATTCTCCTCTTGGATTTTTTTCCTTTCTGATCGAAACTCACTGCTGGGTTAACTGAGGTTGAAAGCTTCTAGAGGCGGCAGTATCTAGTCGGCGGAGGTTTTGGGATATACTGGTGCTGGCCGTGGGGTTCTTCATTTCCGAATCTAATCTCACCGAGAGAAAGGTGGCGGCATTTGGCTTATATTCGGATTAGGGTCTAACCAGTCGGGGTCAGTTCTCCGGTGCGACGGAGATATGAAACGGAGTTGAACCACAATGTTCTCTACTCATAACCGTCGGTACGGGATGGATCTGCCTTGGGGAGTGATCTTAACTCAGTCCCAGAGCCTCTCCGACGACGATTTACTCGTTAGATTCCGGCAGTTTCCGGTTCAGTTTGTTTTATGTACCATTGTCAATTTGTATTTCGGAATCGATCCCCGGTTTGGGTCGGATGATTATTTTAATAAAATAAGTTGATTTTAAAAAAAGTTATTTTTAAATATTTTTAGCATTTTAGTTTAAAGTTCAATTTTTTTTAGTTGTTTTTTTTTTCAATGAATTTGGTTTTCTTTTTTTGTCACGAATGAAATTGGTTTTAAAATACTCCCTCCGTTTCTAAAAGATAGATTTTCTAGATTTTTTTCTTATTTCATAAAGATATATTTTTTACTTTTTCTATGCGTTTTGTGAAGTAATGATGATGAATTGTAAATTTCAAGACATATTAATTAAAAATATTAATTTTATTGAAATTATTACTAGTTTAAAGTTATGGAAAATTATTTAATTCAAAAAATAATGCATTTATAGTTAAACATTAATTTATTTTCTTAATATGTGTAAAAACTTTAAATGTGAAACTAGAGAACGACTAGTCTTATTCATTAGATTTACATGAGTATATGTACACAATAGGATCGTGTAGCCCTAACGTAGAATAGGAAATATTCTTATATGACATAATATTAAGATAAATCCTATTCTACTCCAATACTCTCCTCAAATTGGAGCGTGAAGATTTTGAACGCTCAACTTGGACAATAAATGGGTGAACTGAACTCTGTCTAAAACCTTTGTCAAAATGTCTGCAAGTTGATCTTGTGTATGCACATGAACTGTAGACAAAATCCCATCAGTAATAGCATCCCGAACCGAATGAAAATCAGACTCAATATGTTTTGTCCTCTCATGGAAGACCGGATTGGCAGCAATATGAATTGCGGCCTGACTATCACAAAACAAGTGAACCGACTGTGTAGGTGGAAAATCGAGATCAGTCATGAGATTACGCAGCCAATTTATTTCACGTGTAACCGCAGCAATGTCTCTATATTCAGCTTCAGCGGAAGAGATGGGAGAACCTCCAAGTAACGCTACATAAGACCCAAGAGATCGTCGTGTTATAGGACAAGCAGACAAGTCAGAATCATAATAAACAACAAGCTGCAAATCTGAATCAGAATTGAGTAAAATCCATTGACCAATCATCCCTTTGAGATATCGGACAATTCGTAAAGAATGTTCCCAATGTTCTTCACACGGAGCTTGTGTGAATTAGGACAAAATATGAACCGGATATGCAAGATCTGGATGAGTAATGTTGAGATAAATTAATCGGCCAACTAATCGTCTATACTTCGTTGGATCGGAAAGAAGAGGACTAGATGATGAAGAACCCAAACGATGATGTTGAACCATCAAAATGGGTGCTGGTTTTGAACCCAAAAGTCTTGTATCGACGACAATATCAAGTGCATATTTTCGTTGAGACAACTAAATACCTTCACGACCACGAGCTACTTCCAACCTTAAAAATACTTGCATTTGCCGAGGTCTTTTATATGAAAACACCGTCCAAGATAATCTTTAAATTTCTCCAGAAAATAAGTATCATTACCACACACCAGAAAATCATCCAAATAAATCAACACTCGCAACTCCTGTCCACGGCGAGTCAATGTAAACAACGAATAATCAGCGTGAGATTGTGTAAACTCAAACTTAGTCAAAGCGGAAGTAAGTTTTTTAAACTAACAACGAGGTGAATGACGCAAACTATACAAAGACTTATGCAAACGGCACACCTTAGACGAATCTTTGTGTTGAAAACCTTGTGGTAGTTTCATATATACTTCTTCTTTAAGGTCACCATGAAAGAACGCATTATAGACATCCATCTGGTGAGTTACCCAATTCTTAGCAGCCACAAGTTTAAGCAAACCACGCATAGTTGTCATCTTTTGCCACATGAGCGAATGTCTCGTCAAAATCAACACCCTCTTTTTGATGATTTCCAAGAGCTACAAAACGAGTTTTGTGGCACTCTAGAGCTCCATCGACATGATATTTAATCTTGTACACCCACTGATTTCCAAGAGCTACTTTGCCAGAAGGTAAGTCAACAATGCTAAATGTTTGATTTTCTTCCAAAGTTTCATACTCGAAAGACATAGCCCCACACCACACTTTGTCTTCACGGCTTCTTTATAGCTAGTGGGCTCAACCCCTGCTGTAAATGCAGCAAAGAAATCTTGATGTGCCGGTGAAAAGCACGAGTCAGAGACAAATGCATTAATGGGATTAAGGGACGTACATGGGACCGAAGACAGAGAATCAACTAGAGAGACGATGGGAGCGTGAGGGGATGTGTCATTGCAGCAAGCATTATACGTGATATAATCTTGGAGTTTTTTTTATTTAACTTTATCTCTATGGCCTTTGTCCAAAAGTACGTCAGAAGAAACAAGCTGAGAGTTATTAACAACCTCAGAGGCAACCTCTGTCGCATTTGTTGTCGCACTCGCTGTGTCAGTTGATGTAGCGGTGCTTGTCTCAGTTACTATCACAGTCCCTATCTTAGTTTTTAACGTGTCATCAAGACTCCCCCTATCGTCCAATACCGGTGGCGTTGGATAAAAACAGAGGGTAAAAGAAGCCAATCCTCAGGAGAGGTGGCATTTTTTGTAGACATTGGTGACGTGGTATGAAGAGAAGCAAAAGAGAAATCATTTTCTTGGAAAAAAACATCCCTTGATACAAAAAAATTCAGCTTTGTCTATGTCAAAAACTCTCCAACCCTTTTTACCAAATGAATAACCAACGAAAATATATTTGTGACTGCGAGAACTAAATTTGTCTTTTATCCCGAGACTGATGATGTATTAGCACAAAGAACCAAAAACTCTCAACTAATCATAAGACGGAGCTGCACCAAATAACAACTCATACGGCATCTTCTCTTTATGAATTTCCGTATGAGTGCGATTTATGAGATGGGCAGCAGTCATAATCGCCTCGCCCCAAAACTTGGTGGGAAGATTTGCCTGAAAAAAGTAATGATCGAGCCACATTTAAGATATGTCGATGCTTTCTTTCAACTCTTCCGTTCTGTTGTGGAGTCCCCACACAAGAAGTCTGATGAACAATATCCTTAGACCAAAAGAATGAAGTGAGACACATAAACTCTGTCCCATTGTCACTTTGAATCATTTTAATGGGCTTTCCAAATTGCTTATCGGAGTAGGCACAAAAATCTTGTAAAGTTTGACGAACTTCTGATTTTTCCAACAATAAAAATGTCTAAATCGCTCGTGAAAATTTGTCAACAATGGTGAGAAAATATCTTGCACCACACGAAGCAAGAACTTTGTATGGTCTCCAAACATCAACATGGACTAGAGAAAAACAGTCATCAGCTTTATTAAAACTATCAGGAAATACTTCTTTTGTCTGCTTAGCCCGAAAACAAACATCACAAGGACGGGGACTAGCTTTATTCAAAACACCAGAAGCTAAAGATAAATCAGAAAGCACATAAAATGCAAGATGTCCCAATCGTCCATGTCACAAGTCTTGTCAACAATCCCAATAACCTTGTTTACTCGAGCCGCAGACACATGCTTAAAATAATAGACCCCATCAAGTTCTTCACCGGATCCAATCAAAATCTTCGAAAAACGGTCCTGTAAAACACAAATTGCGTCAGTGAAGATGGCAAAACAGTTGGAATATTTCAACAACTTGGAGAAAGATATCAAAGAGCAATTGAGGTTAGGTACATAGAGAACATCAACAAGAGATATCGTGTCTGACAACTGCAAAACACTCATACTCGTAGACAATGTTGTACTACCATCGGCAAATCCAACTAAACATGGAGTTGTACTTTTAATATCAATAAGAAGAGATAATTTCCAGTCATATGGTGTGAAGCTCCAGTGTCAATAATCACATCACCAAGACCCTTACCAGAAACTTTCTCGGAGTTACCACCTTTCTTATCATGTATGATATGTGTAATAGCTTGCCATTGCTATGAAGTCATATCAGATGGAGCAGCTATATGAGAACTTGTTGCGTGTGCCACTGTTGCTCGACCTCATCCACGACCAGACGAACCAGAGAAACGACCACCGCGACCAGAAACTCTTCCATTATTGCGATTTCGATCCTGCATCCAAACCGGATAACCAATGATTTTCCAGCAAAAATTATTGTCGTGACCAGAACGACCACAATGCGAGCAAATTCGAGTGGTAGCTCTATTGCCATCAGAGACATACGGTGAATCAAATCGAAGAGGATTACTCGCAACATCACGAAAATCACGATGAGGAGTATAAGATGCAGGCTCAGCAAGAGGTTCTCGACGAGTCACAAACCCAACAACATCTTGCTGTTGTTGTTCTCTGTTTTTAGCAGAGTTCAGATGATCTTCTTCTCGAATTAAATTAGCATAGACTTTTCCCAAACTTGGGAGCTCATCGGCTTCGATAATTGCAGTCCCAATGTGTCCAAATCTCGATTCAACTAATCCCATAAAAAACTGATGGACATGTTCTTCTTCCTTCTCTTTCTCATATGCGCTAGCGGCTGCGCAAGTACAGCTCAGAGGCGGTTTATAAATTTGGATTTCTTCCCAAATTTTGGCCAAACGACCATAGTAATCTATCACGGTTTGTCCATCCTGGCGACACATTGCAAGCTTTGCCATCAATTGATGAACACAAACTTTGTTCCCAACCGAGAATCTAGTCTTCAAGTTTTCCCAAAGCTTGTGAGCGTATGTGATAAAGGTTACGGTAGATCGAACACGGGGCTCAATCGTAGTCCATATCCAACCCACAATCATGGAGTTGACACTAAGCCACGCTTCGAGATCAGAGCTTCCTTCAACAGGTTTTGGCATCGATCCATCTAGAAAACCAGATTTCCTCTTGGCTTGGAGTGCGTTGAGTATCTACGTTGCCCACTCGTTGTAGTTTTCACCTATCAACTAAACGAAGGTGATCATAGCGCCTGTCTGAAGAAAACAGAGTGTAAGGTGAGACAACTGTATCAACCTTCTCAACCAACGATTCTGACTTTGGAAAATTAGGTGTGTCCCCCATGATGCAAAACAGAGAATCACACGAAGAAACTTCAAAGAAATAGAGATTTGCTAAAAGGAAACAGAGAAGCAAAAGAAATTCCAAGGTCAAAAGAAATTGAAAAAAAAAAGAAAATGTCTTTTAAAGCAGAAAAAATTAGGGTTTTGATTCGGATCTCTGCTATGAGACCATGTGAAATTAGAGAATGACTTGTCTTATTTATTAAATTTAAATAATTATATATACACAATATGATCGTGTAGTCCTAATGTAAAATATGAAATTTCTTATATGATATAATATTAACATAAATTTTAATATACTCTAATACTAAAATATCTAACAATTAAAAATGGATGGAATGTGATGTTTTAATATATTTATGGTGAACAAGTAATGATCTAAAGGCCTTTTTTCTCCTCGGTTACATAAAATGGTTAGTTGTTTTTGGACAAAAAGAAAAACAAAATCAGTCAGAGGTAAGTTATAGAAGAGTTGTGTTAAGCTCCTTTGTTTAATGAATCTCCTTGTAGCCTCGTCCTCGTGCATCATAATCACATCATATGGGTGCCACAAAAGAGAGAATTAAAAATATAAATAAATACATAATACTTAATAGTCTGCTAAAACAGTAGGCATTACGTCAGCATCACTACTTTTATCAATGCACAAGTCCAGTCAAAGAGGCGGCCCATTTTCTTTTATAAATATTTTATTCATAATTTTTTTTTAATGTAAATTTTATTAATCAAAAAATATATATTTACAAGAGTTTGGTCAGTTATGACAAACTAAGAATTGTGATATTAGACAATTTAGATCGAGACCAGCGATGCATCACGTTAGTCAAATGGTCCTCGTCTCCATGGTAAAGAGCTTGCAGTCAGTTTTGAATGTCTTTGTCGATAATTCTGGTAAGAAGTAGGACAGATCGAGGTTATTGTTGGTGTTTTCTATTGTTCTGTTCTCTCCAAAACTATAGATAGTGGCTTGAAGAGCTAAACGAAACAACATAGAGTGATCCCTATCAATATTCTGTCGGAAGATAGAAAGAAGGGTGATCTCCCCTAGTTAGGGTTTATGCTTCTTCCTAGTAAGCCACAACAGAGCCAATTCCAAATGGTAAACGAATAGGGGCAAGCAAGGAACATATGGTCTCTGGATTCATTGATTTCTCCACATAGCAAACAAGCCTTATGCGACCCCACTGTCTTATACGAACTCCAGTTGACAGTCTATCTCTTACGGCAACCCAAGTGATAAAGCTGTAGCGAGGGATGGCCTGAGAGAAACCAGAAAATCTTGTGCCACCACACTCGCGGAGTCACTGTTCTGATTTGTTCCCAAGTTTTTTTGGAAGAGAAATGATCTTTCAATTCACCATTACAATGTCTCTATTTCACATTATCTCGACCAGCTGAAATTTGGAGAACAGGAAATGATTTGATCCTTTGCACCAGGTTCTGAAGTTGTTGGCCCTTGCAGCTTCTTATGCCCCAAGTGTCACCTCGTCTAACCTCTGAGATCTTTGCATGACGCGGGATACCCAGATATCGTGTACCAATATCTTTCGTAATTATTATGAGTAGACCTATTTCAAGCCAATCGTCAAACCAAAAGTATGAGTCTTCCTCGTTATTGATTTGGTGGCGCATGAATGAAGCTACAAGAGGGCGAAGCTTCGGAAGCTTTTCCAGATCCACGAACCACGAGTGTTCTCAGTTACATCCTAGAAAGACGAGTTGCGAAGGAGGTAGAATCTGGTCCAAGCAACCCATAGAGAATCATTACTATCAAACAGCCTCCATATAAGTTTTAATGAGAAAACCCGAGAAGCATCTTAAAGCTTTCTTATTCCCAAACCTCCCTCTCTCTTAGGTCTACAAACATCATCCCAAGTAACCTTTGTTTTAGTGCTGATGATGGTGATCCAGACCACAGAAAGACAAGAACATACTCTCAATAGATTTTAAGCAACGTTTTGGAAGTCGAAATACAGAGCACCAGATTGAATAAGCTGAAGTCGTCCCGCAAATGAGAGAGACTTACTTGACCATGAAATCATGCGAGAGCGTACCTTGTCAATGAGGGGCTCATAGTCGAGTCTGGTCATACTTTTCATGGTGAGGGGTAAGCCAAGATATCGGATTGGGAGCAGCTCAATGGGGAATCCAAGCTCCATTGACGTATTCTGAAGCTCATTTCCAGTTTGTCCCGCTGTGAACAGAGAGGATTTTGTTATGTTAATCGCCAAACCAAATACCAGCTCAAAGTGCTTTAGAACAGCTACCATGAAGTGAATCCCTAGTTTCAGCCATGAAAACCAGCATATCGTCCGCAAAGCTTAAAAGAGTCAGGTTGAGCTCTCTACACAACGGATGATATCTTATCGATCCATTCAAGGATGCTTTGTTAAGGAGAAGAGATAAGCCATTGATCGCCATCGCAAATAGGTATGGGGACAAAGAGCATCCCTGTCTTAGTCTACGCTTACTTGTAAAAAATCCCTCAAGCTCGCCATTTACCAAGATAGAAAACGAGGCTGAAATTATGCAACTTCGAATCCATGAGATGAAAATCATAGGGAAACCCATAGCCTCCAAAATAGCGACAACAAAGTCCCATTTTACCATGTCAAAGGCTTTTGAAATGTCGAGTTTCAGAGCACATCTAGCTGATATTGTATCTTCGTAGTAATCCTTTATCAGTTCGGTGGCAAGTAAGACATTTTCAAGTAACAGCCTGCTCTTGATAAAAGCAGTTTGATTAGGCACCATACTTTCAGGAAGCACAGCTTTAAGACATTTTGCAATCAATTTAGAAACAGCTTTGTAGATCAAATTACAGCAGAAAATAGGTCTAAAATCTCTCATATGCTGAGCATCAATCTTCTTGGGAACAAGCGTTAATACAGTAGCATTGACTCCGTGAGGCATGAAGCTGGTAGTGAAGAACGATTGAATTGCAGTGACAAAGTCATCACCTATGACAGGCCAGGCTGCAATGAAGAATTCTGCAGTATAGCCATCAGGACCTGGGATTTTATTAGACGGCATTGACTGTAGAATTGTTTTTATTTCCTCTGTCGTAACATCTCTTACCAGTTTTTCAACCATTTCAGTTGAACACCGGTAAGGGATGAGTTATGATAGCTCCTTCACTGCACAATCTCTCGCATTTGTAGAAGCAGCTTGTAAAAAGTTCATAAAATAATTTACTGCTTCAACTTTGATTAAGTCTGGATCCGTCACTTCTTCCCCTAAATCTTTTACTAGCTTTTTGATCGCATTCTTTACCTTACGAGACTGCACTGTTCTATGAAAAAACGTCGTATTATGATCCCCATAGCGAAGCCAATTTATACGAGACTTTTGTCTGAAGAAACGTTCCTCCACTTCTGCAAAATGATTCCAAATCAGAGTAGCTTTAGAGACCGCAACAGCATTTTTTGGAGATTGATCAGTGAGAACTTGATTCTATTTTTCGCAGAGGCAATTATATACCTCCTTGGTACGCTTCGTAATATCCCCGTATCTCTCTTTATTCAGTGCCCTCAAGTAAGGCTTTAGAGCTTTTAATTTCTTGTGAAATCGATGCATAGCCGATCTTGAGTGGAATATATGCTCCATTGAAGACCAGGCAATGGATACAATTTCAAGGAATTGAGGAAGCTCTGTGAGATAGTTAAAAAAACTGAAAGTGTCATCTCTTCTTCTATTTCATATTATCTAGTCTCACCACACATCTTGCTTGATCTGAAACTCCATTAGGTTCAAAAGCAGCAAAAGATCCAGGAAAAGCAGAGAGCCAAGCACTATTGACAAAGGCACGGTCTAGCTTCCTCCCTATCCGGTCAGCATCTTGATTATTCCACCAAGTGTACTTTGGACCAATGTAGCCCAAATCTGTAAGTTCGCAGTCAGCAACCAGAGCTTGAAACTCACACATTTCCACTTGAGCACCTAGATATTCCAAAGATCTAGAATGTTCATCAGAAGCAATAGTTACTTTGAAATCTCCAACAACAATCAAGACGTATTGCCAGTACTAAAAGTATTACGGATATGTCTGAGATTTTCCCATAACATTATTCTGTCGCGACGAAAATTTGAAGCGTAGATACATGAACATACAAAACTGTTTCCAACCATCGTAGTGACCACAACCGTGATGAGCCGAGAGCTTTTATACAGCGTAGTAACCGTGACAGCGTCCGGCCACACTATCCAGACACGTCCTAAATGATGATCATCATAATTCGTAACATAGCTCCAACCCGTAAAGATTTTGTCGAAGATGGAGGAAAAATTATCTTCCTGAACTTTAGTTTCAAGAAGTCAACCGAATATAGGATTAGTAGATTGAATCTAAGACTTTACAGCATTTTGTTTGTGCATTTTGTTAAAACCACTTATTCCACGCAAAGAATGATGCCATATTCACTAGTGCTTCCTTGATAAGGAAGCTTTTTTTTGTTGTTGGTGTGGCCAGTGTTACGTTCTTTCGTGGTTGCATTCTGCTTTTTTGTAGCTTTTTTTTTCTCTCTTGATGCCGCTCCATTCTTCAACTTAGCTTTCTGAGTTGGGAGATCCTCCTCTTCAAATGAAACAATTCCATCCTCAAAGTTTGTAATTTTTCCTTCCTCCGTATGTGCTTCCTTCTGGACCTTCGCGACAATTGCAAATCGTAAAGGTGAGGAAGATTCAGACTCTGCAATAGCCAAATTTGACTGACTTGGCTGTTTTTCGACATCTTTTATTGGTGAAGCTTTCCCTCCGTTCATGACCACTGTCCAAATCTTCTCTGTCACCTGATGAGAAGTTGCACCATTTATCTCATAAACAGCTTTGGTCCCATTTTTCTCTAATGTTTTCTTATCTGTCTCATTCAGTGAGTCCTGAGGAAAAAAATGGTGAGCCTCCAAAATACTTTCTTCGTTTGGTTTTGTAAGAAATTTTGTTGGAGAAGACGATCCCCTTTTGTTCTGTTACATTCGCTTCTCTTAAATCACTACCGCTCCCACTGTCATTTGTGAACATTCCTTATATATATGTCCCCATGTTTGGCAATTTGAACATCGTAGCGGGAGCCATGGATAGGAAACAAGTATCTCAATGTCCGGATCCGATCTGAGACCAATATTTTTGGTAAAGCCTTCTCCAAATTAACAACCACCAACACACGAGCAACATTCAATCTGATGCATTTTTTTGTGTTAGGGTACAATTTCTTTGCCATCCCAATTAGGCCACCAAGAAAAATAAGTCCCTTGTAAGAGAACATATGGTCTGGAACTTTGTGCATATCAATCCAAATCGGCATCGAAGACATATCAGGAGGCAACGATGAAGTACTTGGATTCCATTCTTATACCACAAGAGGTATATCGGCAATATGCCAGAAGTGCCTCTTCAATACACGAGATCTGATTTGGTCATTCTCAATTCTAAACAAGACTGTTTTATGATTGAGAAACTGAGCATCCACTTTGGACGATTTGTCAGGCAGAGTCCATAATCTGTTAACAGTCGCATGGACTTTACCAATGTGGGGAGCATCACTAATGAAGTATCCAACAATGTATTTGGACCACAGAGGCTGAGCATTCTGAACAACTTCATCCGGGATTGAAGCATTGGCAACACCATTGATCACTTCGACAATAGAAGAGGGACAATTTTTTTTTTAAATTATGGAAACCCACGAGGACTTTCCCAATGGAATTGTCGTTTGATCAGTCGGGGTTGATGATGAATCGGCTTCCCCACCCTTCTTTGTCGTCGGATCCAGCGACTCCATGCCGTCGGCGACGAGATCTGAAAAGCTTGTGAGAGACCAAAAAGAAAAGTCTGCATAACGTTTTTTAGGGTTTCCGATAAATGATTTTGTTATCATTTTATTTAGAATTTGGTTCTCATTAATCCTTTTTTTTTTACAATTTGGTTCTCATTTTTCAATGGTTGATGTGAGAAAAGCATCGAGGTTGTTACCAATCGTTACATAACTTGACACACTATTTCGAACTTGATTTTGAATTTATGCTTGCCTTCTTATAAGGTTTCTTTTTAGTTAACGTCTTCTCATAAGATTATGAAAAAAATATATAATATATACAAAAAAACAATTAGATATTTCCGAAATATATTTTAAATATTTTTCTTCAACTTGGAACTTTTGAATGCCAAACTCGAATAATAATATTCAAAAATAAATTGTCCCAAAGCTTTGGTGAAAATGTTTTGAATTGCGCATAGGCGGGTTCATATTTTTTCGTAATGGGTTTGTCTTGAATCGCATTACATACCATAAGACAGTCACTTCAATATGTTTTGTACATTCACGAAAATATGGCTAGCTGCAATGTGCAAAACCTATCGGCTACCTCAATAAAGTTGTAATGTGCAAAGCTTACCGACTACTACGGTAAAGTTGCATGTGATCCGAATGATTGACGTCAAATGCCTTCTCAGGCAATCTGTTGAGCGTGTATATGACCATGGTTTGATTAGTGACTGGTGAGTCTACATTAGCATCAACAAAATCAAGAGGGTTTTGAGTTTCTGGAGTATTCATAAATACTCAAATCGCAGAATTTCATAGTATAGAGATCATTCACATCCTATAGGGCACGAACTTCCTAGTTATCTTGAAAGATATTTCAAAAGCAATCCACAATTCACATGCTAAATATTTTTTTAGCATCGTGTCGCGTAAGAAATCAGATATTTGATATGGTTATGATTGACAGCGACATACTTTTATTATTGCTCGTTTGAGGAAGAAACTTCAGATTTGCCGTCTAGATGTCTGAGCACATCAAATATATGGTAACGGGTTTTGAACAATTATCTTCATACGTCGTAGTTAAACTTATCTATATTAACATAAGAGGGATATATGCGTTGATGTCGAAGAGATTGTCCAAACCTGTCGCATCAATTCAAATATTAGCAGCTAAAGTAAAAAAGAGAACTGAGAATCGAATGTTTAAGATAATATAAAGTTTTGTGAGCTGTGACGTTATTCGATATGTTTATATAAAGATTACAACATAATCTTAACAGAAAGTCCAAGATATATACAAATACCTGATCTGAATCTAGCAGACTATGCATAGTAAACTCATCTAACTAAGTATGTACCAAGCAGGTGCATTAAGTGGAAACTTGTGTTTTGTCTTTTAATACGTGGAGACATCCTACTTTTTCGTTTTTATTTTCAAATATATTTTCACTCCTTTCGTTCTATAGCTTCTATTTTATATACCTTTTTTTCTTCTGTATTTGAAGTCATTTACTTTTCTATTTTTTTTTTTTTTTTTGTATAAGCCAACCGCAGAAAAAATACCACATAATTTTAACCACTTTGGACAATTGAAATTTTTTGAAAAATGCTATTTTTGAAAAATTACTTTTGCCATTCATATTTTAAAATGCCACTAAAATTATATCATTTATTCAAAATTTAATTTAAATTTGGGTTAACTATTTTATGTTATGATTTATTTTTTAAGTTTTAGGGTTTGTTAGAAGTCAAAACCCTTTTTAAGTTTAGAATTTTAGAATTTAGAATTTAAATTTTTTTTAATGAATAACATTTTTGAAAATTGAATGATGGCATTTTAAAAAAAATGCCACATCAAAAATAACATTTTTAAAATTTTCACATAATTCACTAAACAGCCCTGGTTATTTGTCCTTAAAGCAATTAGTATTTGCTTGTAAGCTTAAAACCAATCAGATGTAGTTTATTGGTACGTAATACAATTTATCTGCATTCAAACTAGGGCAATAATAATAAAAAAATGAATGTGGTACTAAAATAATTATTTTTCCGTACAATTAACCAAAATTTATGGATGGTTATTTACCACGAACTGACTAGTCCACTCCATCACTTGCCAACATAAAAACACTCAAATAAGTTAATGACTTTATAAAAAAAAAAACTTATTATAAATATCTACTAATTCTCAATACATCAAATGATGAAAACTCTATTTTCTGTAACACCCACGTGTAATAATCTACCCGGATACCACAGTCACATCACACACCAGCAAAAGAAATCGAACGGTGCTTGGTTCTTCAAAAATCTCCTCGATCCTAGAAATCAAATACTTATGTATAATACTTGGAAAAACAAATGTATAATATTTTGCTTAGAAAACAAATACGTAGGTGTTAGTAAATCGTCAAAGAAGCCGAGGATTACGGGTGTCTCAATTATGGGCCCACACAAGCACCTCTCTCTTTAAACTCTCTCTCTCTTTCTTGAGTCAAACAAGTCAACAAAGCAAAAATCTCTCTCTTCTCCTCTCTCTCTCTCTAGATTCTCTCATTTCCTCTAAAACCTCTGAGATTCCAACAATGGCGTCGACGACTTGCGCAAGAGAAGTGCATTACAGAGGAGTAAGGAAGAGACCATGGGGTCGTTACGCGGCTGAGATTAGAGATCCTTGGAAGAAAACTAGGGTTTGGTTAGGCACTTTCGACACTCCCGAAGAAGCCGCCTTAGCTTACGACGGCGCCGCCCGTTTCCTCCGTGGAATCAAAGCCAAGACTAACTTCCCTTCTCCTCTCTCCCTAGACCTCAACCACATCCCTTCCGCCGTTTCCGCCGCCACCATTGCAGATAACCAACCGCACCACCAACACCTATGGTTCTCCGCCGCTCCTCCTCCTCCTCCACCTCCAATCCACGAACACCACCACCACAACCACCGTATCTTTCTCCGAACCGGAGTTCTCAACGACAAAAACTCCGATTTCTCCTCCAACGAAGCGCCGCTTTACTTCGCCGCCTCGCCTGCCGCTGCCACGTCATCACCTGGTGGTGGTCGAGTGGTTGGGTTTCCGATGATGAGTTCGTCTCCTTCGTCCGCTACGGTGACGCGTGGCTTATCTATTGATCTCAACGAGCCGCCGCCGCTCTGGCTGTAAAACAAACGGACTGTTCTACACGATGCCGTTTTGACCATTTCTCTCGGTAGCAGCACTATTATTTAACCTTTAGTTTCTTTATTTAGAGTAGTATTATGTAGTTTTCTTTTAAATCTGTCATTTTTCTTTATGTAAGAGACTCAGATCAATTGTTATGATCCATGTTGCGGGATAAAAAAATAAACTTCTCAATTCACCAACAAAAAAAATTAAACACACTGCTAGTATGCATAAATTTTTATTGTTTTTCTGATCGATCTAAACAAAGTAAATTTTTGATGTTGTGGAATTGTTACGACCGTGCTTATGTCGGTTTGGAGGGGTTTGGTTTTAATCTTATCGTATTCTATGGCGTGTCGTGAAGTACGGACTGACTTGTGTTAGCTCTTTGGTTTTCGTCTCTGTTTGACTCAAGCGCCTTTCTAAACACGACAAAATAAAAGACTGAGAAAAAGAAAGGAAACAAACAAAAGAGATAGTGACTAGTGAAAGATGTAGAAACAGAGCAAGCGTGTGAGTTTGGACTCTCATTATTTCGTCACTTGCGGACAATAGTACTTGTATTATTTGTTTAGTAAATAGCTTTTCATTTTTCTTCGACAAAATCTTATATACTAAAGTTCGCCAACATGAATAAGAAAATCTTCATTAGGGATTTTTCAATAGAATATTTCCATTGAAGATTTTTAATGGAGTTCTTTTATTAAAAAAACTAGATTTTGATTCATGCGAAACGCAGAATTAAATAATTAAATAGGTTGACGAATATTTAAATGTGTATAACAAAATATATAATTTTTAATATCTATAAACGTACAAAATAATATAGATTGTGCATAATATAATAAAGTTAAATATTTTTGATCAAATATATGTTAATATCATTAGTTTTAATATTTTTATGTGTAAATAAAATATGCAAATGTTATTTATTTCAGTATCTTTTAAGTGTAAAATTGATCTTTATTTTTTCCGTCTAAATTGATTTTCTATATTATAAATATTTAAAAATAGATATGACAAGTCTAAATATTATATTTAATTGGGTTTAAATTTGTAAAACATGTATTAATAAGCTTATATTATAAAATTAAAGAGAATATGTAGAGATTTCCACCATGGCATATCTTTTTAATTGAAATGTTCTGATTGATTAAAATTAAATGATATGTCCCTTAAAATGTTTATTGAGTTACATATTATATTTTTCTCTCTAATGTCTCCTCTATTAATCTACTATATAATAACTAATAAGAGTCCAGCACTCTCTATTTGAGTGCCACGTGGCCTTCTAACTGTTCGACACGTGTTCAACTTTTTTTTTTTTTTTTTTCCGCTTATGTAACTCTTCCCAAATCGTATATGTGGGAGTGTAAATCCACATAATTGAATTTGGTTAGACTTTTAGAGGGATCTGAAACTTTTGAGATTAAAACCACAAACACGAAGATCCAAAGATGGTTATTTTATTAAGCTGTTTTGTAAAGCTTTTCGCATGAGAGCAAAAGTACAGAGTTTCTGCTAAGTAAAATTGCAGATCCTTTTTTCAAGGGAGGTACATGAATATATATACAAGTCTAAGTCGGCTAGGGCGACTAAAGAGATAAGGAAGATATCTTATTCCTTCGCATTTTTCCTCTCTTCATGTCTATCTTATTTTTCCTTCAGCCCACAAGATTTCTGGTACGACGCCTCGGCCCACTAAGACCCAACAACTTGGCTCGGCGATGCGAAGGTTAAGGCCCTTTAGCTTGTGGAGGATGGGCTGAGCCTTTTTCGGTTCGGGTGGCATGGTTCCGCGGCTCACATGGCATTCGGCTTGGGTGGCGGTTCATGTTCGGCTCGGGTGGCATTGTTTCGCGGCTCAGGTGGCATCCTTCCTCGGTTCGGGTGGCATTTTTCTAAGCGGCTCGGGTGACACCTTCCTTCACGGCTCGGGTGGTATTTGGTTTGGGTTGTCGGTCATAGGAGTTGCGTACCCGAACTGTTTTTCGAGTGACACCCAAACCGTTTTTTGAGAGACACCCGATCCGTTCTTCGAGCGACACTCGAGCCATTTTTGGCTGACACTCGAGCCATCTTCATGTGACACCCGAGCCGTTTGAGTTTGGCTCGGGTGTTCAAGTCACTTAGTTGACACCGAGTCGGTTTAGTCATTTTCTCATCTGTTAACTTCAGGTGGGTGAAAATTGACCCAACAGTTAGCCCTTCAGCTCGTCAGTTTCAATGTTGAAAGTGTCAAGGTAAAGAGCAGTCTGAAGTTAACATCCCTAACCGAATCGTCGTGGTGATCCCGAACTGTTTTGGTGGAATCGCCGAACCATTGAAGATGGGGTGCCGAACCGTTTAGGTGATTTGATAAAGTCCCTAAGGCATTTTATTTCAAGATGTATTAACGAGCAATTATGTTGCTTTGTTGGTTTGGGGTGACCTTTTACGAGAGTTTGGCTCGGGACTTATAGAAGACGCACATATTTTCTGATCCGTTTGTAATGTAACCCTATCCGTCGCATTGTTTTATCGAAGAGATTTGGCTCGGGGTTGCTACACCACACAAACTTTTCTCGGGAATCTCTATGACTTTGGAAAATTATCTCCTTTCTCGGGGAGTCTAAACGTTTCTGCTGATTCTCAAGGCGTATGACGTCACTATTTGTCTATATAGACTGCGATGCTTTTCAATCCTTCACATCTTCATTTCTCCGAAAAATTCTCCAAAACAGGTAACCCCTCTCTCTTTTCTCTCTATTTTTTGCTTAAGTTATTTTTGCTAGGACCTCCGTTATTCCACCTTTCGTGGCCGACCCATTTTGAGTTTCCTGATCCATCTTCAATCAGCCCCGCCGCTGTTCTCAAATTCTCCGGTGATCTGTTTGAAGATTTAGATCTCATTTTTAATTTACTTAGAGGATCTTGATCTGTTCTTCAACCCTTCGAAGGCTTCAATCCGTTTTGATAAGCTATTGAGAGCCCCGATCTATTTTCTAATTCTTCGAAGATTTGGATCCTTTCTCCTAAATTATCAGGGATCCCGATCTGTTTGTCTGTCTTCCAATGATCCCGATCTGTTTCTAAACCTAAGGGATGTCTCAGTTTTCTGCATACATGTCACCCGAGCCACATACCAGGTTGTTCGACAGCCCTAGCCAGTCGTCATTTCTCGAACCATCTTTGTCCACCGATCTGTTCAACTCCCGAAGTTGTAGTCGAGCAGATTCTTCGGGTGCAAATGCTTTAGAAGATTTGGACGATTCAAACGGTTCGGGGGTAAGACCTTCCATTCTTGGTAGGAAAGTCGTGTTCTCCGAATCCTCGAGAGCCAACAGTAATGCTGGGAATCCTTTGAAATTTGAAGTCCCCCACCTTCACGATTCTCCTTTTGACGATACGGTAAAATCCTTTCGCTGACACAGTGGATCCCGTGCAGGCAAAATTTGAACCAGAAGATTGGTTCTACGACCCTGTCGTGGCTAGGAAAGAACTAGAACATCTGGTTGGACCTATCCAGCGAGCCCCAAGGAAGAGGCAAGCTAAGAAGCGATCCGATCCACCTCGTTCAACTCTTTTTACCTTGGATTCGTTGACATTCCTTAGGTAGAGATTTAACGTCTTGGAAGAAATTGAGTCCGTTCTTCCCTCAACGACGGACCAAGCCAATTACCCCCCCTGATCACTTTACCCTCTATGAGAGCTTCTTCTACCGTTGCTTGCTATGGTTCCCGATCCCTGAAGTAATCCTGCGGTTTTTATGGTAGCATAATTTGGCCATTGCTCAAATCAACGCTCGGGGAATCAGACATCTGGTCGGCATTCTTGTCAGGGGTTACGAATGCGACGTTGAGGTTGGGGTTGAACACTTACGAAGTCTTCTTGAATTCAGACGTCGTAACAAAAAAAAGAGTTGAAGTACTATGTATCGGGTAAAGCCAAGAGGAAGATCATAAAAGGATTCCCGAGCAAGGATGATAATTGAGAAGATTACTTTTTCTCTGTTCCCGAAACCGAGGCGTCAGTGGGCTCAAGATGTCTTCGCTCAATTAAGACAAGCTGGGGAGAGCTTGGTAGCCAACCTGTAGCTTGTTTTTTGGGCTATGGCTCTGTTTTATTTTATATATTGATTTTGTTTGAGGTCTCTTACATTGTTTTCTTCTTTTGTAGCATGCCATCTCTAACTCTCGTTGCCTCCCGATCTTTCTACGGTTCACAAAGCGCTTTCAGCTCGAAAGTGTAATTGGAAGAGAGATTTCAATCTTCAGCGAGTGAAGAGAGCCCGAGCCCTTTTTGAAGGTCAATCATTTGGTCAATCATCTTCTTCCAACTCTTCAGACGACGCCATGGGAAGACCCATATTCAGGGAAAGAGCCACAACCTAAATAAAAGCGGAAGCTGAAGCTAGAGAGAGGGTAAAGCGGGCTGAGGCGTTGGGTCAGCTTCGACCCCCGAACACCCTGACTCTTGCTGCTCTTGTCCCCGAGCCAATCTCCTCTAACAATCCTCCCGAGTTGACTCCTAACTCAGTTCCCGAAGGGGTTATGTTAGGGATCCGTCCCGCAGATTCCCAGCTGTTGCCGCACAAAGATAAAGGTAAGGGAAAAGCCAAGGAGAAAAAGGGGTCGAGCCAAAAATGCCAGTCCTTGACAGATGACAGAAGTGATGGATTGGCCGAGGCGTCGAAGCGATAGCGACGCGTTGAAGTTCCTTGACTCATCCCCGAGGCAAATCCTCTATCCACTGCGCCCATTAATGCTGAAAGGAATTATAACGATGCTATGGCGTCAGCGGCTATCTTCTCCAAGATCACCTGCCTAGGTGATCATTTCCCTCTATCCGACACCTTGCTTAGGGATAAGGCCTACAACGAGGTATCTCTTCGGGGCGTCAAGGTATGTTTTCTGCTGTTTGAATTTTTATCGCCATGGCCCGAGCCATTTTCATTTGTCTTGTCACTTCTGTATGCTGAATAGCCTTTCTTATTTATACACAGTTCATATTCCATCTTAATAGGATGGTTCTAGGATACGAATCTGATGCTCGTAAGGACAGGGAAAGAGTTGAGGATGCCAGGAAGAAAGCCATCGAGCTGGATGGGAAGCTTAAGGAGGCCAAAACAAGTCATGCCTCTGAACAAGAAAAGACCCTTAAGAGAATCAAGTCTCGAGGCTAAAATGGACGGGCACGAGAAGCATCAAAAAGAAGCCGATAATCAGATCATGCGGCTGGAATTGGGTAGGGCAAAATGGGATTCTCACATAGCCAGCTTGACGAGGCAACTTGAAGCGGGGAACGAGCTCCACGAGGTCAAGAGGTAGCAAGCTGTTCTAGACGCGAAACATGAGATGATGTCGATGTTTGAAGACAAAGTCTCTCGAGCCAAAAAGCTTCTCGGCAAGATCAACGGCGAGTGAAAAGAAAATATGCTTGATCTCGCTCAGATCGAAGGCAACCTTCAGTTCATAGGGTTGCTTCAAAGCGACGAGCCGCCATCTCTTGACTCCGAGCGAAGAATTTGGCTGAACAAAAGGGGGATCTAGATGGAGCCCACGAGGTGTTTGCTAAACTCGTTGCCGAGATGAGGGAGATTTTGAGGTTGTCTCATGTGCGTTCTGACATTCTGAAGGAGTTCAATGTAGGTGAACCCATGGAGAAGGCTTAGTTATTCTAAGTTCGAAGAAAACTTCAGAGGATCCAACGTCCTCTGATGATAGCATGGCGTACTCCTCCTGTTTGAACTGGGGTTTGAAACCAAACTTCTCCTCAGGAGGATAGATGGGGCAATTCAAGTGAGATCCAATTCCTCTTTGAAGACGAACCCCGAACAGTGAAAAGAGAACCAAGCCAGAGAAGGTCGTGGATCCTGTCTTTGAAAATGAATCAGAGGAGTTTGTAGAGAAAGTATCTGAATAACGTGGAGAAGATGAAGATGAAATCAAGTGCTCCACTGATCCGGAGCACGAGAAGGCTGTGAATCCATAAGAGATAGAAATCTATGATCCTCTCTTCTTTATATAGTTTAAAATTTTAATTGGTGCTTGGATGGCTTTATCCACGTTTGTAGTCTTATTAAGAGTTACTAATTTTGTTTTGTCGCACCATAACTTCAGGATATCAGTTTTAAGGAAGCATCTTTTGAGTTTTGATATAAATGTAATGTGTTTTCTTTATTTGGCAACAAGTCTAAGTGCTTTGCTTGTATTGCCTTGATAAAATATAGATGTTTAATTTGGTCGAATGGATATGTGAATATGTTTGCAGGGTTGTGTTTGAGATGAATATTTTGGCTTACAGATATGTTACTGTAAACTTATCATCTCTGACAATGAACATAATTCTGCATAGTTTAGTTTTGAACATTTCGGTTTACGGATACGTTAACATAAACGTATCCGCTCCGATAATGGATATATGCTTGTATAGGGGAGGATGAACATTTCAGTTTTATGGATACGTTACCTTAAACATATCCGCTCTGACAGTGAACAAATATTTGTATAGCATGCTTTTTAATCCAAGGAAGGATGTGATAGTCTAGATCCGAAATGGATGTAGGAGCTCATTACTGTGGCCAGCAGCAATGAAGATGTGGTGAGATGCCTTTTGTAGCTTATGAATTTGAATATGTCTGTTTTGTTAAGACTTGGTGATCCTTGAAGGATGTAAGGTAAAATTTGTCTTTGAAGATTTTGCTTTGATAGACTGTAAAATTTATTACAAAGATTGGAGTATACGAGTATACGTATACGTACCCACTCCCCCCCCCCAATTTTTAAGGAGGGGGCAACTGAACCCATCCGAAGATGGGCTGTCTACGTATCCTCTGCAGGGATCAAGTCGCCCCGTAGTTCATGTAAAATGGCTTAGTGATAGTACTTCTTGAGATGCATGGCTTTCCATGATCTTGGTACCGAAACATCGGTCATGCTGGAAAGTTGATAAACACTTAGTTTGACTACCTCTGTGATCCTGTAAGGTCCTTCCAATTTGCTCACAGTTTTACGGCATTTTTTTCCGCCGTGTTTTGAAAAAGTTTTTGCAAAACTAAGTCTCCTTCGTAAAATCTCTGTCTTCGAACATTGGAGTTATCGTACTTTGCTGCCGCGTTCTAGTAGTTCCGGATCTTGATCAAAGCCTGATCTCGTTTTTCATTGACTAAATCCAATTCGTCAAGTAGTAACAGGTGATTGAGCCCTTGTTGTTTCAGAAGAAGTCTGCGGCGAACTCTGGGAAAATGTATTTTCGGTGGAATGACACACTCTGTTCCATAGACAAGGGCGAATGGGGTTTCACCGGTTGCTCATCTTGGGGTTGTGCGGTGAGACCACTTCACTCCTTCCAATTCTTCATCCCAACGTCCCTTCTTTTCGTCGAGACGCTTTTTCAGACCGTCTAAACCAAAAAATCGAGAAAGGGGACTTACATGGGCCCTAGATCGATCGATCTACTATTGGATCGATCCAACAAAGCGAGATATTTCAGATCGATCGATCTGTGTCATATAATAAAAGAGAATACCAGGGACTTCTTCCTTCGAAATGCATCGTCTGAAAATACCGTCTGAACACTGCTTGTACAAGTATGATTCATCCCAGAAGTAGTGTCTGATGTCTCTCAAGAACTTCTTCTTCCTATACCCAACACAGTTTTTGGGTTCCTTTTCTGCAGCCAAGTAGTTTGCAATGTCACCAAACCAAGGAATCTCAGGAAGTGTGGTGTCGCGAGAAGGTGTGTAATAGTCTATGTTCCCAAGGCTGATGGCATACACGTGCTCCTTAGGAAGGCAATCATCTAAAGGGACATCTTCCTCTATACGTAGTCGAGACAAATGATCCGCAACACCGTTCTCAATGCCTTTCTTGTCTTTAATCTCCAAGTTAAACTCCTGCAGTAGAAGAATCCATCATAGCAGTCTAGGTTTGGCATCTTTCTTGGTGAGAAGGTACCTCAAAGCAGCATGATCGGTGTGTACAATCACCTTAGACCCACAAGATATGACCGAAACTTCTCAAAAGCAAACACTATGGCAAGAAGCTCTTTCTCTGTGGTAGCGTACTTGCATTGAGCATCAAGAGTCCTACTTGCATAGTAGATGACATGAAGCTTCTTCTCCTTCCTTTGTCCCAAAACAGACCCACTACATAGTCACTAGCATCCGTCATTACCTCGAAAGGTAGCTCCCAATCTGGTGGTTGGACGATTGGTGCGCTAACAAGTGCTCCCTTGATTGTAAGGAAGGCCTCAAGACAAGCATTGTCGAAGTGAAACTTCACATCTTTGCACAAAAGCTGAGTCAAAGGTCTAGCAATCTTGGAGAAATCCTTGATGAACCTCCTATAGAACCCAGCATGTCCCAGAAAAATCCTAATTTCTTTGACAGAATCAGGTAGTTGCAGACTTGTCATCACCTCGATCTTTGTCTTGTCTACCTCGATACCATTCTCTAAAATTCGGTGTCCCAAAACGATCCCATCTCTGACCATAAAGTGACACTTCTCCCAATTCAACACAAGATGTTTCTGCTCGCAGCGTCGTAATTCCCTTCACAAATTAGAAAGACAAACAGAAAAAGAAGATCCATACCCTGTAACAGTATTAAATGTTTAGGGGATTTTTCGTCAATGGATTCAACCATTAGGGGACAAGTCTCCTACACAAACAATGAACACATTGAGGTTAGAAAACACAATGGTGAGGTGTTTTTCGCGGTTTTATGACGTTTGAGTAAGCAAAGAGAGAGAGAGAACAAAAAAAGGCAGAAAACCACATGATGAGGTCTGGAGAGACTGGAAAAAGTCAGAAAACGAATTGAAAAGAAATAAAATGACACCGGTAGAGAGAGGTTGATCCTCGGTGTATCAGCACATTTGTGGAATAAATTTAGGTGGTGAAACAGAGGAGAAACATAATATTTAGAGTGGAGAAAAGCCAAGTGTGACCGAGAAACTGATCATGTGATGGTCGAAAAAGTGACTGTGAGAAGTCGGAAGGAGACTAAGTCTAGAAGAAACAAGAAGAAGGCTCAAGAGTATAGAGAGAATAGTCACACTTAAAAGACTTAAGCTAGAAGTAAGAAAGAAGGATCAAATCCCCTTTCTTGTAGAAAGAAATGTATTTATAGAGTGCCTTTCACCTGCTGCCCTTGTCTTTATGTGCCAGCTACCACAAAACTTAAGTCTTTGGGCACAAAGTGACACTGTTACTGTACGAGGGACAATGGCCAGTGCGGCGGATCAGACGTTCGAGAGGTCCTCAGAATCAGCTTTGTCTGCTTTAATCGTTCCGTGGAGCAGTCGCTAGTTGTTTTACCTATCACATGTTAACCGTTAGATCGAAGAATAATTTAAATGTGTTTGAATAATTTGAGATCACATCGATAAAAGAATGAAAATTCATATCTAACCCGGGTTTCTGATACAAAAATTTGGGCTTCACGTTTAGTTTCCCGTCTACTCCTTTCCATGTACGTTTAACTACTCAGTTTTTAGCATGATTCATCCTTCACGGCGTAGCTACACTGTTCAGGATGAGAGGTGGAAACATGTGGCCTAACCCGTTGATTTACCTGGATCATTGTAGATCATGTCCAAATACCCCTACGACCGGTCCAACAGACCAACTATGCAAATGAGACTAAGAGATTATCTAAAATTTATTCCAAACCTTATATATTAAAAAAATGAAAATTTAAAAATTATACTCCTTCCGTTTCATAACATAAGATGTTTTGGTTAAAAGAACGCAAATTAAAATATTATTTTTCTTTCAAAAAAATATATTTAATATATAAACAAACCAATTCAGCTAATCGTGAAAGAGACTGCATAATACTATTGGTCACACAAATTATATAGAAATGTGAGAATATCTTATATCTTAAAATAAAAAATTCTCTAAAATATATTATATTATGAAATGAAACGGATGAAGTATTATTGTTACTATTATAAGTATATCAATAATTATAACTAATTAATATTATTGAATATATTTAAGATGTAATTTGACATGTTTTAAAATATATTAATGAGATATCCTTTAAGTTTTTCACCAATATAAATAAAAATTTAAGATAAAATTCTAAAATTAAAATATATTAAAATATTAATATTATATTGGTGAAATACTTATTGAATATTGAATTTTTTTTTAAAAATGCCACTTTTCAAAAATGCCACATTCCAAAAATATTTTCAAAATGCCACTAAAATTATATCTTCTACCCAAAATAACATTTAGGTTTGAGTTAACTATTTTAGGTTTAGGGTTTAGTTTTAAAGATTTAAGGGTTGTTAGGGGTCAAAATCTTTTTTGATTTAGGGTTTTAAGGCTAAACCTAGATCCTAAATCCTAATATCTCTAAAACCCTAATTTCAACAAATAAGAATAATTTAGTCAATTTACACTTAACTAGTGACATTTTTGAAAATAAAAAACTTATTATGATATTTTTGAAAATAGATACATCAAAAATAATATTTTTAAAATTGTCCATTGAATATCTTATCAATCGAGTGTTCTAAGACATTTTCATAATACTACACCGACTTTTGAATAACCAAAAAGCTCAAAATTAATTATCTTATGTAAAATTCATATAACTAGAGATATTGTATTATTATATTTTTAGGCCTAAGCAACGGATTGTATAATTCGAGTTAAAAAACATATATGCTAAGCTCACTATGACGAACCTCTGCATGTGTTTCTGCGGTGGCATTGAATTAACCAAATTTCCCTTTTGGCTCTTGTGGAGACCCCACGCGCCGTCGCCTGACATCGCTTGAGTTGTAAAAAAAAATCAATTTTTAAAATTCGGGTTACGTCTTTAGTTGTTTATTATAGGCTAAAAGTGTGTTATTTTGGTCCTCGTTTTGACCTTTATTGAGTTCGTTGTTGTCCCCCCTATCTCATAATTTTTTTTTCCGCAAACCTAAGGGATAAGGCTTATCTAATTATTTGACTAAAAAGAAAGTGTTTTTTAGTTATACGATTTAGTGCTGTTTTATTTGAAAGTGTGGCGGCAGTGGCCGACCATCGAATATGTCCAAAAGCAGTCGCAAAAAAAAAACAAAAAACAATCCGTGGTTTTGGGCAAATTTGATTTCGGACATTAATTTCTGACTATTAACCTTTAGGTCTTGCTTTTGTTGTGTGAATATTATGCCTCTTTGCCCTTCCAAAAAAAAAATCAGATCCGACTGGTGCCAAGTGATAGCATAAAAAAAAAAATTAGTCATAAGCTGGAATTATGAAAAAATTACTAATTTAGCTAGAAATTTTTTTTGAGAAAAATGTGAAATATCATTTTATCTTGATCAAAGAATAAATTAATTTTTAGTTGGGTCGTGTCTCATTTAGTTCAAGCCCAAATTTTTTTTCAAATAAGACGATCCCAATATCAAATTTGTTTAAAAGGGTTGTTGAGCAACAGATTCAGAGATAAATCTTTTACAACAATAAACAGAGCAACATAAAAAGAGAAAAAGTGATCGGCGATTGATCCAGGGTTTCTTCTCCGGCGAGTTGCTACTGTTCTGACGAAGATTCTTTCATCCTTTCAAGAGCTAATCCGATCAAATAAAGCTTCGGTTCAAGGTTCTTGTTACACCTACAAAAGAAGCAGATCAGAGTTAGTGAGAAAGCAAGAACAATTGATCAAGTATTGTTAAATAGATCGATTGTATACTTTTGATTCATAGTGGATGCTTGGGAATTTTGATCTCCCCCCTGAGAGGTAGATTCGGCGAACTCAGGGTCACCAATTTCTTGTGTCTTTTATGTTTTCTCAATTCCGCACAAATCAACACAAGAATCAACCTAAAATAGGACTTGGGATTAAAACCTTACAAGTGGTATCAGAGCTGTGACTCTAAGCACAAGGTGATTGCGGTTGAGTGATCATGGTCTGCGAGTTGATCTGAGGTAAGATTGGTCTTCGGTACAGCTGTGTGAAAGAAGAGGTTACTGCTTTGGTTTTAGGTGGAGTATCAGGTTCCTCGGTTGGTCAAGATCAGTGAAAAGGTGTGTACTCAGGAAAGATGGAACCAATTTCAGCTAAGGTTGAGATAGAGAAGTTTGATGGTAAGATGAACTTCGGTATGTGCATGGAAGTTCAAGATGATCATGCAGCTGGAGCTTCATGGCTTACATGATCTTATATCAGAACAACCAGCTCTAGAAACTTCAAAGGCAACAGGAAAGAAGCAGTAGTAGAAGATGTGGTTTTAAAGAAAGCTAAGGATCTAAGGGCAAAGAATCTCACTTGTTCTTGCCTAGGAAACATGGTGTTAAGGAAGGTTATGAAAAAACCTACTGCCTTAGCCGTATGGAAAGCTTTAGAGAGTGATTACCAAACAAAGATTCTGCCTAATAGGATCTATCTAAAGCAAAGATTTGCCAGTTTCAAGATGGATTAACACATGTCAATTGAAGAAAATCTTGATGGATTTCTCAAGCTAGTGGATGATCTAGCAAGTTTAAACATCATAGTAAGTGATGAGGACCAAGTTGTTCAGGTTTTGTCAAGTCTGCCTAAGGCTTATGCTTCATTGGTTCATACATTAAAGTATGGAAATGGCAAACAGACTCTTACCCTATATGAAGTGACTGGATCAGCTTATGCTAAAGAAACTGAGCTAAGGAAATTTGGTTTACTCGGGAAGTCACATAATCAGGCTGAAGGATTGTATGTGACTAGAAAAAGGTCAGAAAAGAGAGGTAATGGTCAAGCAAAAGGAAAATCGAAGAGCAGAGATAAAAGGTCTAAGTAAAGGCCTAGAACTAAACCTAGAGAATGCTGGATATGTGGGAAAGAAGGTCATTTCAAAAGAAACTGTCCAGAGAGGAAAGATCATAATGCATCAAGTTCATTGAACTTAGCTCATGTGCCTGAGCCCATGATATTAACTGCAAGTATCCATGATACAAGAGATACTTGATTCTGGTTGTACATTTCATATTACACCAAACAAGAATGCACTATTTGATTTCCATGAAATTGAAGGAGGAAAAGTGCTTATGGGGAACAACTCAGTCACTAATGTTAAGGGCATAGGGAAGATCAAGATTGTTAATCCTAGTAAGTCAATAGTGATTATGACTAAAGTAAGATATATGCCTAATATGGGAAGGAACTTGATATTATATGGTAAACTGGAAAGAGCTGGTTGCAAGTATGAAGGAGAGAATGGGATAGTTACAGTATACAAAGGAGATACAAGGGTTTTCTCTGGTAAGTATCATAATGGTTTGTATCATCTTCAGGCAACAGCTGAGAAAGGAATGGCAGCAAGAGCAATCCCAGAAGTTAATCTAGCAGAGGATATGACAGTGAGATGGCATTCTCGATTAGGTCATATGGGTCAGAAAGGCATGAATGTATTAGTAAAGGAAGGTTATTTGAGTGGTAAGGAGATTCACGGTATTGAGTTCTGTGAAGAATTTTATATTAGGGAAATTTCAGAAACTAAGTTTCCCTAAAGGTAAACATACTTCTAAGGAACCACTAGAGTATATCCATTCAGACTTGTGGGGTTTACCAAGTGTTGAGGAAAGCCTATCCGGATGCAAGTACTTCATAACATTCATTGATGACTACTCTAGAAAGGCTTGGATCAGGTTTCTAAAGACTAAAGATGAGGCATTCCAAAATTTCAAGGAACGAAAGCAGCTGGTTGAGAATCAAACAGAAAAGAAAGTCAAATGTCTAAGGACAGAAAATGGCTTAGAGTTTTGTAACAACCAGTTTGATAACATGTGTAAAGACACATGTATAAAGAGGCACAAGATATGTGCTTATACCCCGCAGCAGAATGGTGTTTTAGAGAGAATGAACAAGACCATTATGAACAAGGTGAGGTTTATATTGGCTGAAACAGGTTTTGGGAAATAGTTTTGGGCTAAAGCAGCTTCTACTATAGTGTATCTGATAAACATGTCTCATATTTCAGCTCTAGAGTTTAAGATCTCATAAGAGGTTTGGTCAGGCAGAAAAGTAAGTATAGATCATCTAAAGAGATTTAGTTCAGTGGTTTATGTGCATACAGTGCATGATAAGATAATTCCAAGAGCAGCTAAGGGTTACTTCATGGATTATCCACAGGAAGCTAAAGGGTACAGGGTTTGGATACCAGATGAGAACAAGTGTGTCATTAACAGGAATGTTAGATTTAATGAGGAAAATGTATTCAAAGATTGTGCTACAGAAAGTGCTTTAAACAGTGCTACAGAGACAATACCAAAGGCAAAAGAAAAGAAAAAGAAGAAGCCTGTCACCTTTAGTATTGATCTTATAAAAGGTCCATCGCACAATGGGTAAGAAATACTGATTCAGGTGTAGTATCTTCAGAAGGAGAAAGTTTAGGGTCTTAAACAGAATCTGAGACAGTAGAATCAGAGTCCCAGGAAGAAGCTGAAATCTTAACAGAAGGAGAATCTCTAGATGATTACTTACTGGCTCAAGACAGAGCTAAGAGAACTTCCAGACCACCATCTATGTTTGAGAATGGTGATTATGTAGCCTATGCTCTATCTTGTGCTGCCATGATTAACATGGATGGGCCCACTACAATGGAAGAGGCTATGAATAGTATACTGGAAGGATTGGAAACATGCCATGCAAGAAGAAATTGATTCTTTGGATAAGAATCATACTTGGGACATTGTGCCAAGGCCTGATAGAAAGAGAATTGTTGGAAGTAAATGGATCTTCAAATTTAAAGAAGGTATTCCAGGGTTTGAAGCTCTTAGATTCAAGGCTAGATTGGTAGCACAAGGATTTATTCAAGTAGAAAGAGTTGACTACAATGAGATTTTCTCACCCGTGGTAAAGCATGTTTCTATAAGGATTGTGTGTCTCTTGTGGTGAGTTTTGATATGGAATTGGAACAGTTGGATGTAAAGACTGCTTTCCTACATGGAACACTAGATGAAGAAATTTATATGAATCAACCTAAGGGGTTTGAGGAAAAGGGAAAGGAGAAGGATGTTTGTCTGCTAAAGAAATCGATGTATGGACTAAAGCAGTCTCCAAGATAGTGGAATCAAAGATTTGATGAGTTTATGATGGCTCAAAAGTTTGTGAGGTGTACAAGAGATCCGTGTGTATACTTCAAAGGAAACAACATTCATGATAGAATCTACCTACTGATTTATGTGGATGACATGTTGTGGCTTCTAAGGATGTTAGAGGAATTCAGAAGTTAAAAGAAAGCCTAATAGATGAGTTCGAGATGAATGACTTAGGTCCTGCTACTAGAATCCTTGGCATGGACATAATCATGGATATGAAGAAAGGAGTGTTGAAGCTGTCTCATGGAAAGTATTTGAGACAGGTATTGAGAAGTTTTAACATGGATGGAGCAAAGTCTGCTGTAACACCAGTTAACTCACAGTTGAAACTAAGGAGTTTAATAGAAGAAGAGTTGTGTTCAGAGGCCTCTTTCATGGATTCAATACCCTATGCTAGTGCAGTTATAAGTTTAATGTATGCAATGATTGGTTTTAGACCTGGTTTGGGTTATGCTATATGTCTGATCAGCAAGTTCATGGCAAAACTAGGAAGGAATCATTGGACAGCTGTGAAATGGGTGTTAAGATATCTAAGAGGGGCTGCAGACTTATGCTTGACATTTACAAAAGATGAAAATTTTGATGTGATTAGATTTAGCGACTCTGATTATGCAGCTCACCTAGACAAGCGTAGGTCAGTCAGTTCCAGGTTGGTGGTAACACAGTGAGCTGGAGGTCTACACTTCAGCATGTGGTGATATTGTCAACCACAAAGGCTGAGTATATGGCCCTCACTAAAGCAGCAAAAGAAGATATTTGGTTGATGGGTATTTCTGGTGAATTGGGATTCAAATCAGAGTGTTTTAAACTACATTGTGACTCACAAAGTGCAATATGTTTGGCTAAAAACACAGTGTATCACGAAAGGACCAAGTACATGGATACTAAATACCATTTCATTCGGGAAAAAGTCAGTGAAGGCAGGTGTACACTACAGAAAATTCACACTAGCCTAAACCCAGCAGATTTCCTAACTAAGAGCGTACCTGGCAAGAGTTTTGAGCAGTGTCAAGCTACGCTGAAGCTTATTTCCTAGAGCATGGAAGAAGGCTGCGAGTTATCCTTGTCGATGGTACCTCGCAAAAGCCCGAAGAAGAAACTCGAGGTTAATGGAGTTTCCAAGTAAAGGAAACCGACTAAAGAAAGAAGCTAGACGATGTAGTCAAGCAGGTGGAGTATTAGGATAAAGTAATACGGAGAAACCAAAGAGAAAGGTTCAGAGGTTACCTTCTGATATAGTAGAGAAAATCAAAGTCTCTGAGAAGATTTCAGGAGCGGCATGAGTATGTAGAGGAAAGGATTAGTGCTCAGATCGGAGATCTATGGTAAATCGGAAGAAATCGCAGTAAGAAGAGCAAAGGTCTGAAATTTGTTTGAAGAACTGAAAACTTTTAGAGAAAAATATGCTTGTTTACCTGCGTTGAAGCCTCTGAGGGTCATCGGTAAAGATGATGATGCAGCGACACTCGACGGTGAAGTCGAAGGTGTGTCGGAAAAGCCTCCACGGCGGAATCGGAACAAATCTAGGGTTTTGTCTGAAAAGAGAGAGTGACCATGCGACAAAGGTGGAGATTGTGAAATATCATTTTGTCTTGGTCAAAGGATAAGTCAATTCTCAGCTAGGCCGTGTCTCATTTAGCTCAGGCCCAAAAGTCTTTTTAGATAAAAGAGCCCAATATCGAAGTTGTTTAAAAGGGTTGTTGAGCAACATATTCAATGACACATCTTTTACAACAATAAACAGAGCAACATAAAGAGAGAAAAAGTGATCGGCGATTGATCCAGGGTTTCTTCTCCGGCAAGTTGCTGATGTTCCGACGAAGATTCCTTCATCCTTTCAAGAGCTAATCCGATCAAGTAAAGCTTCAGTTCAAGGTTCTTGTTACACCTACAAAAGAAGCAGATCAGAGTTAGTGAGAAAACAAGAACAATCAATCAAGTATTGTTAAATAGATCGATTGTATACTTTTGATTCATAATGGGAGTTTGGGAGTTTTTACCCCCCCCCCCCTCCCACTTTCCGACGAACTCAGGATCACCGATTTCTTGTGTCTTTTACGTTTTCTCAATTCCGCACAAATCAACACAAAAATCAACCTAAAATAGAACTTAAGATCATACTGATTTGGGATTAGAACCTTACAAAAAATATTTATATTTCATTTCGTTATGTAAGCTAAAACAACGAACATTGTTGAACCAAAAAATAAAAAACAATGGACATTTTTTTTTATTATTATTTTATTTTTTTGTGTGGAGTGGAGCAAATTCCAATAGACATTACGTTTCCCTTTTTTATTACAAACTCTTTTCTTACAATTTTATCGAAACTATCTTCTTACAATTTCAAAATTAAATGTGGCTACATGTTTGGGCCAAAAGATCTGATGGGCTGTTAGGCAATTAAGGTCCAAATACAGTTCGTAATTTATCTTCGTTTTAGGCACTTACAAGTTATTTCTCCCGTAGCAAACAAGTCCAATCTTGGTGGCGAGCCGTCGAATTTTCGAGTCCGCGAGCATCAGGCTCCAAATTAAGCATTGGTCAGTGTGTGTTTTTTCCAAAGCGTTAATTTTCATCTTCGTTTTCACCAGTGTCTTCTTCGTGGCCTCCTTCGATGGTCATTGTGTGCATGATGATCTCTTTTAAAGATAAAGATCACAAGACTTCTAATGTGGAAGCTGTTAACTCCGGCCCACTAGGATTAAGATAAAAGATTATGTTCTGTCATAATTTAAGTTAAGACACGGCTCGTTCGTGGAAAAATTTCTATTGGATTTCTCCGAATTTTATAACATGTTTTTTTTTTTTTGTTTGAAGATGTCATTTCGTTTGTTCTAGTTTATAATAGGGGTGAGAAAAAACTCGGAACCGAAAAATCGCTGAATTATCCGAACCGAACTGGAAATCGATTCTCTAAAATACCGGAATGGGTCCTCAATATCTAGTACCGAAAACTCTGAACCAAACCCAGAACCGAACGTAGAACCGAACGGGTACCCGAAACATAAATTAACCTAAAGATATTTAGATTTAAGGTCGGGTATGTTCATGTAATTTAGGTAACTTTTATAGTTTATCTTCGTTTTTCCGATCAATTTGGGTATTGTGGATATATTCGGATAAAAATAACCAATTTAGGTATATTATTTGAATTTTTACAATTTTGTTTTTGTTATTTTTCGGGTATTTTCTGATAATTCGAGTAAAAAATAATTAAATCGAATCAAAAATCCAAAAAAAAAAAATCGGATAATTATGAGTATTTTTGGGTATTTTGGGTAAAAAATCCGAAAATACCCGAACCTAACACATTTCGGGTATTAGCGGGTTTCAATCCGATCCGAATCCGACATACCGAACCGAACCCGACCCGAAATTTTTTAATACCCAAATGAGTCTTATATTCCTAAACCCGAATTACCCGATCTGAATCCGAACGGGTACCCAAATGTCCAAGCCTAATTTATATGGATTTTTTCAAAAAAAAACCCAAAACATTTAAAACAAAATGTTAGATTTAAACTTCATCGCGATTCATACATGGAAAAACAAATGTCTATTGGATTTCTTCTTTGAGTTTTATAACACAAAAACGAGATTAACACAGAGATAATCTTAATTAGCCTTATAGAGCTATTAGTTATAAGTTTCCACAAGAAGAACAAGATAACTTTTACTATGTGCCTTTATTTGAGGCAACAAATTCTCTTTTTGACCAATAATCCCATTGTCCTAACTAAAGTCTCTTTTCTCCATATTTGTTTTTTGTCAAAAAGATTGATGCCAAAACAAAAGTATTAATTATTTTTGTTGATCAGAAAAAAAAAAAAAAAAAATTGGCACCACTTAAGCAACAAACTTCTAGTTTCATAAAATACTCGAATATTAGAACATTTAATTATCTAAACATACAACTTTCATATAGAGTTAGTTCTCAGGCGGAGGAGGGAAATTGAGATCCAAATCTAAGAACACACGTCGTCTCTCAGGACTAAGATCCATCACCACAGATGATGATTCCGATTCACTGGTTTCGTTCAACATGATCATCCCAGATTTAACCTGAATCTTCGGGAAAGGGAATCTGGAATCAACACATCCGAGATTAAGATCAGGAATCGAAGATGATTCGTCGACGATGCTACTTTGGCTTGGACTCTCGTTGTTGTAATAAGCGAAATTGGTTTTGGCTTTAGCTCCACGAAATCGAAGAGCAGCTTTGTCATAGGCACGAGCCGCAGCTTCAGGTGTGTCGAAAGTACCGAGCCAGACTCGTGCCTTCTTAAATGGATCTCTGATCTCGGCTGCGTAACGACCCCATGGTCTCTTTCTCACTCCTCTGTAACGCTTTTCTTTGATTCTGATGTCGCCGCCGTCGCTGGTTTTGACGGCCGCCGATTCAACTGCCGGCGCCATTAAAAAAGAAAATTTGAGTTTAACGAGGAAATCGAAGAGGTTTTTGTGAGTTTTGTTTGTGAGAAAAAAAGAGAGAGTTGTGTGGGTTTTTATACAGACAGAAACAGTCAACCGCGGTTTTGACTTAGGGGCGGCTCGAGTGGCAGTTTTCGTAATTTACATCTAATTACGTGGCATCTTGTTTTGTCTCCACGAACCGGGAAAGTGCCCTTTTTCTCTTTTTATTTTTCAATAATTAATTATTTTTTTTTGTAAATGATTTATTCTTATCAAGTAATTTAATTTCCTGATTTTTGGGTTTTTATATGTTATGACTTTAATGGATTTATCATTTTATGGGGGTTTCCATAATTGCGTGCCGTAGTTTCCAATCAGAGGAGCCCACGCGGTTATTCGGCACGTGTCATTTAACTGCGAAACACTAAACTTTAGCACACCACTTATAATATTTTCTTCCTCTATTGGTTGAGCAAGCTTGCAAATAGACACGACGTGCGAAATTATTAAAATTATAAAGTGAGAGATAATTATACTGAAATTTGATTAAAGCAAATGTAAATTTATTACTAAAACCAGATATATTTTTAATACATTTTAATATATATTTTTTAGAGAAGTAAGTATTAAAAACTATCACTAAATTAAGATAATATTGTCTTAATTTTTTTTACCATCTAATGAAAAAATTTAAATTTTGGATTTTTTCTGTAAAAGTTTTGTTTTTATTTTGGAAAATATTTTTGGATACCAGGAGGTTTAGGTACAAATAACTACGTGTAGTATGAATTTTACTTTGTCCAATATATGTATTTTTAAAAAATGGCATATAAATTATTTTTATTTCTCATATTAATTTTTAAATATTTAAAATTGATTTCTTTCTATACAAATAATTTTTCAAAAATTCTTATAAATAAATCGAAAAATTATTTTATTTAAACAATTCATATTGGATACGAACATCCAAATATTTTTAACCGTCATAGATATTGAAATATAATATTTATTCGGATAAAATTCAATCCACTCATATATATACATAACATTTTTTCTCTAAATGTATAAACTAACAAAATTAAGACATAAACTGACTAATTATTAATAAAATTTTAATATGTAAAGTCAGTGACATCAAATATATATTTATAAAAATAGAATTTATAATTTCAAAGTAAAAAATTTAATATATTTAAATAAAATAAGTTATATATAATTAAATGGATTAAAAATTAAAAAATTAAATACGTCAGTAAAAATATAAAAATAATTACTTATCTTCTTAATTTTTAATATTAAATTAATAAACGATATGTCATGAGAAAATCTTATGTCAATTTAATCCTTTCTATATCATATATATATATATATATATATATATTTTTTTTTGTTATTTTAAATACATCAAATCTAATAAGTTATATAAAACAATTAAAAACATGCTAACAAACCTATAATAAATATTATAGCTAAATATAACGTTAATGTTATACTTTACATTTGATTTATTTTGTTAATCTTGTTTAAGACTCGACATAGTCTAATTAGTTGTTTATTTACTAATAAAACAAATGGTAAGAGAACAAATTTCAGTTTCCAACCATTCAAAATTAACCAAATCACTTTTATAAATTCATTCTATTAAAAAGATTTAATTTCGTTTCTTGTAAATGCATTTTATTAAAATTTAATAAAAATTAGATTTAATCTTATTATTCCTCGTACACATTGTTAAGTTACACTTCTTATATCTTTGTTGATGTATTTATTTGTGTTTATGTATTTTTTAGTATTTTTATTTAAATGTATATGTAAACTCTCTTTAAAATTGATAAAAAAATGTTTTTTTTTTAAATTTATTAAGCAATAAATAACACGTCATTTTAGTAATTTATAATTGGATATATAAATTAAGTTACACACTCAGTTCGAAGCAAAAAAAAAAATTTATAGATTTTGTTGGGGAATAATTTCTCCAGGCCCAAAGTAAAACCAATACGTTCGAAACAGTTCAGCCGCGATCTTAAACAGATATTTATTGCGCCGAATCTACTCACAATGGGTCGCATTAAATATTGAATTGCTTGACTCGTGCGTAGGTTGCAAAGCATGCGCCGCACCAAAAAAATATAGAGCAAAAGAGGATTTTCAGAAGTCATGATCCCATTTACAGGGCATGTAATGTACAGACGGATCGGGTCAGCTCAAATTAGACCCGCCCCGATAATTAACTCATGTATGTCTATAAACACCTCTCTGAAATATCATCTAAGGGAATCAGAAGATTAAATCTTGACCCTCGATACTTCATCTTCGATAAGCTTATTAAATCACAGATTCCACCGGACCATTTCAGATCGGTTGGAGAACTCTCCCCACATAAACATCCGTCTTACCGATATTTTCTTTTTCCGTCCAGTTATGTGTTTTATTCTGATTTGAGCGTCGGAGAATAATTGGGAGGACAATCTTTTGCCATCCAGAGAAACTCTCAATTTTTCTAGTGATTTAAAGTTTCACTCATCCTCCTAGCGGCCGAACCTGCTCACTAGATTTACGGAACAAATCGTCAGCATACGTCATCATTTCGAAAATCACCCCGAACAGATCTATTATACAAATTCAACATGATCAAAATAAGATCCCTCTAGTATAACTAATAAATTAACGATCCCAATTATCAGCATGAATTTTTTTTTTTTTTTTGTGAGAAATTTAATTGTTTTCCTTGATCATATTAAAAAGAGAAGTATAATATTCATAATCACAATAATATTTTAAAAACAAAAATATTGAGCCAATGTTGCAAATACTCAAATTGGTCTCGCACGCGGGATGGCTTGGCTAATAATTGGTAGAAGAACTGAACCATGTCATAAAAAAAAAATCTATTTCAAAACAAGTATAATTACTTATTATTTTATTTTTTTTGGTAAAGATAATAATTACTTATTTGTTGCTCCAAAACGGACACATTTTGAACAAAATAAATAAATAATGGACACATTGTATAGACCAGAGAACATAAAGATCGGGTTGAAGCCAAAGACACGGTACTGCAAAAATGTCGGAGAAACAAACGCAGATGAGAATGATAATTTATATAGTTTACAGTCGTATATAATAAATTAAAAATGCTAATTTTTATATAAAAATTTGGAGGGGATTAAGAGAATAAAATATAAAATGTGAAATTGTTGGAATTATGTTATCGGTTTCCCGGCGTGCCCACCGTTCAGATGCAATGCATTCAAATGTTTGATAGATTCTTGTCCTCACAATTTCACATTATTTAATTGCATTTGGACTTTGAGGCGAATGGACCATAACTACTCGGTCTTCATGAATATGTCTCTTTCAGGATAATTAATCCGTTTACCAAAATTATTACGAAAATAATTGTTTATTCTAATAAAACTATATTGATAAATGTGTTTTTGTTTATCTCCCACGTCGTACTACGGAGGCCTTTGAGAGGCTGTGTGCAAAGCAGGCTGAGGCACTTGCAATCCCTCTGATATCACACTTGGTGGAGTTACAGTTGCTTCAAAGAAATGGCATCATTTTATGGATATCGAAGAGCAATTTTTTCGTCAGAAATCTCGAATCCAATGACTAAAATATGGCGATCAAAATACAAACTATTTCCACAAAATAGTTCAGGACAAAGCAGCTAAGAATGCCATCAAACGTCTTATAGCAACTTCGGGAGAAAGCCAGACTGTTATAGGATCGATTAAGAAGGAAGCAGCTGTGTATTATCAGTCCATCCTACAAGTGCAATATGAGGAGGTTGTAGAGGTATCAGTGGATCATATTGCGCAGTTTGTGGACTACCGGTGTACTGAGATAGAAGCAGCCTCGTTACTAACTCTTATTTCAGATGTGGAAATTAAGCAGGTCTTATTTTCAATGTCAGTAGACAAAGCTCCAGGGCCAGATGGCTACACTCTTGAATTTTACAAAAAAGCTTAGCCGGCATTGGAAAGGATCTTGTTGTCGCAGTGCAGTCTTTCTTCATCTATGATTTCTTGCCAAGGAGTGTGAATGCTACAATTCTCTCTCTAGTTCCGAAAACAACAGAGGCAGAAAAGATGTGTCATTACAGGCCCACAGTGTGCTGCAACCTATTGTACAAACTAATATCTAAAGTTCTTGCCAACAGGCTCCAAGAGACGCTACCCAAAGCTATTGACCTCAACCAATGCACTTTCGTAAAGGGATGTCTCCTCCTGAAAAGGTGTTGTTGGCCACTGAGTTAGTCAAAGATTACCCTAATGGTACCACTGCATCTAGTTGTGCCATTAAATTGGACATATCGAAGGCGTTTGACACTATCCATTGGTCTTTTATTGTCACCACCATGCGAGCCATGAATTTCCTGGAACAATTCATCCAATGGGTGTATGTTTGCATATCCACGTCTACTTTTTTGTCGCGATCAACGGTGTGTTGGAGGAATTTTTTCCGAGCTCTCGAGGAATCAAGCAAGGGTGCTCTCTTACTCCTTATATCTACGTATTGGTCAATAATGTATTTCCTCGGCTACTTAATCAGGCAGCCTCAAAGGATAAATTTTTCTATCATCAATCCTGCCATTTGGTGAAGCTTACTTATCTTAGCTTTGCGGACGACATTCTAATCTTCACAAATGGGATAGTGGAATCATTGAATGGGATGTATTCAAGGACTTTGCAAGGATGTCTGGGTTGAATATCAATATTGCCAAGTCTATGGTACTCGCAGCGGGGCGAGAAAAGACTGATCTCGAAGCCATTGAAACAGAGGTGGGACTATCGATAAGCGCTCTTCCGATTCGCTACTTGGGATTGCTTCTCACAACTAAAACTATGTCAAGACTCGATTATGAACCTCTAGTGCACAAGATCATATCCCGATTTCTGAGTTGGACCAGTACGCATCTTTCGTTTACACAACTCATTAATTCGGTAATTTCCAGCATTACTGGTCCGTTTCTGAGTTAGACAACACATTGTTTGGTTCTCACAAAGTGTACCCCGTTTCTCTTTTATTACTTGGCTTGCGGTCCTTAACCGTTTCTCGATAGGGGCTAGAGCTCGTTGTTGGGGACATACTCAAGCTTGTTTGATGTGTGGTGAACCCGATGAAACATGCGATCATTTATTTTTGGCTTGTCCTTACACGTACACCGTTTGGTTGGACATTAGTGGTGATCTTTTTGGGACTCAAGTTGATCCCAATTAGAACATCACCATGGACCAACTTACGAGTCAACCGTATGGTGCAATCACCTTCATACTTCTCCGTCTAGCATTCCAAGCAACGATATACCATGTTTGGAAAGAGCAAAACACGAGGAAGCACACAAACGTCTACCAATCGGTGTCATCCGTGCCATTAACAAAATGGTCCTAAAAATATTGTGAGCTCACTCTATTACCAGGATAATCCGAAGCTTGCCACTCTTCTCCAAAGGTGGTTCAAGGCTCGAAGTCACAACTCTACCATACCCGTGTAGTTTTTCCAGGAATTTACCAAATGTTTTTTTCGGCTCTTTCAATCAAATTCTTTTTTGTGCATAACCCTCTTTTTTGTTGATTAATAAATTTGACATTTCAACAAAAAAAAGTTTTGTTTGTTATATCTTTACTACATAACTATTTTTTTTTTTTTTTGGCAACTCATCTACAACATAAATTTTTGGAAAACTTGATTTACTTGCAAGTAGTTAGATAGATCTCAATCTGTCCAGAACATTTAGCTATTCCTCCTCATCTCATCACTTTTTTTCTTTTTGCAAGCCACAAAGGGTACATGACCCGTTGATCCGAAATTACATATCACTACATCATCATGCAATACACGGCCATGAGAATGACCCAGGTAACCCTCCGTGTCTTAACAGACTTAACCGATATGTTGTTCGATTAAGTCCACAGTCTCTGGGATAGTAAACAACCCTCATCCTACATAAATCGGTTAGATTACATTCACCTAACTCTTTCTCATCACAGAAAATATGAAATGCATGGATCGGATAGACCACATGTATCCACTTTCTCCATATCACACAAACAATACTACAAATACACGGGTCGGAAACTACCTGCATCACTCACTCATCAATAATTATTACAAGCTACAATAACTTAGTAATAATCATGCATGAATTCACCACATCTCAACACAATTCAACATGTATAAACTGTAAAGTAATATGCATGCAAAAAATTTAACTCCACAATAAACTTCAAATCAGACATGTATGTACTATTACGTAACATGCACTCATACTCAAACATCAAACATCACCGAACTCAGTGTGATTTGATTCTGAAAGTTTTCCTAGATTCGATCTCTTCACCACGAACCAATCTTAGCTCCTCGTCGACGATCACCTGAGCCTAGAACGAAAAGTATATCCTTAGAAAATTCAGTTAGAAACTAAGATAGATTTGAGTCTAGAATTCTTATCCACCGACTTACTCTCAACAGTCACGAACACTTCTAGGTCCTAGCAAAGCTAGGTAAAACTCTCTATTATTCACGGTTACATTTAGACAGAGTTTTGTCTAAGGTTTCGGTTTCTAAAGCACACAATAACTAAGTGCACTTCTTGTTTATAGGAAAAGATGGCACATGCAGTAGTGGAAAAGGTGGCAAAGTCCCTAGATAAGTGGCAAGTGGAAAATGCCAAGTGTTTTCACTAGTGGACAAATAGCCAAAATAATCTTCTTGGGTTAACACGTGTCCCACTACACTTTTTAGATAATTTTGGTGTAGACATGTGTCCCACTCATTCTTGGCTTCTTTATCTCGCTGACAAGTTTCCACTACTAAGAAAATTAATCTGATCCAACAAATGATCTACCCGTCTCGATTCCGATGGTACCGTCTTGACAAATGATTTTTCCTTGAACCAACTTTAATTAACCTAGACCAACTTAGTTTTATTGCTTCTTATATATATATTTTTTTATTGTTTAGGCTGGCTTGACCCCTTCCAACTTGTCCCAACCAATTTGGTTCGTGTAACATCATCTTCCGTGAACCAATTCTATATTTCCACGTCCCAAATGAAAATCTCTTCGATCATTATACTTTTTTAAGTCCCCTTATTCCTTTCTTGAGCTTATTGAATCCTTCTTGATACCCTTGGACATGTCTTGACTCTTTTGGACCGTGCGAATGTTCGTATCGACCATCAAAAGGTTTATTTCGACCATCTCTGGATTCTCTTGACCAAATTGGAAATTTCTTCGACTATAAGTATCCTTTAGGATTCTTTTACCTTCCTTTAACTCAAACAAGCTGATTAAATCCTTTTAGATGTCCCATCTTATTTGGCTCATGGCATGTCCTATCGCTATTCGGTGCAAGTTCCTCAAACCAAAATCGAATTCCTCCATCCTATCTTAGGTTTTCTTCGACCCTATGTCCTTTTTAGGTTCATAATGAATTTCTCAATGTCACTTGAATTTTTTCCTCTACTTAGCTTTGGCTCATTTCTGGCATACCCGTCTCGATTCATTTCTCAACCATTCGAATGAAAAATGAAATCCACTCAATCCAATTGGTTTCTGTCTCGACCAAAAGACTTGTATTGCTATTCTTTGGCATTTCCAAACCAATTTTCCCTTGGTCGTTCTTAGCTCCTATCAGGATCATTACATTCTCTTCCCCCCTCCCCCCAAATAGATTTCGTCCCGAATTCTTAAGGTTCTGACGATTCTCCTTCTTCTGTGAAAATAACTTGGTACTCATCTCGATACTTTTCTTCACCTTCCATGTCCCAACTTTGCAATAATGTCTTCCCTTTTTATGTGATTACTTTCTGATATAACGCCTTTCCATCTTCCAATCCAAAGATCAAATTTCTTCACCCTTGATTTGCATA
The DNA here is from genome assembly GCA_900406555.1 of Pseudoturritis turrita. NCBI lineage: Eukaryota > Viridiplantae > Streptophyta > Magnoliopsida > Brassicales > Brassicaceae > Pseudoturritis > Pseudoturritis turrita. The sequence goes on from OVBL01000384.1 coordinate 77,461, forward strand.
TTCTTTTCGGTGATCCTGAGCTTCCATAATGTTGGCCCAAAATGACTTGGAGTTGATCCCTGGTTTCTTTGGTTATTCTTGGCTCAACATCCCACTTTTTTTTCCTTTGGTTCCACTCATTATGCATACCCTTAGCATACCTTCAGTGGTTCAGATCGTCCTCCTTGTTTGACCATCCATCTCAAGATGAAATATCACACCTATGCATTACTCCGTCTCAATATTGTTTTGGTAACATATCCAAACTGTTTTATCTGATATGTACATGATCCTTCTGTAGAGCAACAAAGTTCCATCATTCACCATATGATGAATAATTATGCTCCTTCCATCTCGGTCCTCTAACTCTCTGATGTTCTTCCATAAATTCTCATCTGTCTTTTCTTCCCCTTTGATCCTTTACCAGCCTAGTCCACCACTTATACTCCCAATATCTCGCTTCTCTATCCATGGATGATATCCAACTGTCTCAAGTTTTCCAACCAATATTCTTAGATCCTTTCCAGTGTTCACATTCACCTTCTAATGCTTACATACTTCTTTGTCAACATCCTTGTTTGCATGATCCATCTTCGTTCCTTGTGGCAATCTCCTTGGCATTCTTGGTTTATACGTCTTCTATTTCGCTCTTCATCCAGCTCACAACCGCTTGGTCCGGTCACTTAATGTACTTCCTCTTTCTTAGTCTTGGGACTACTCATTGCATCTTGACTATTATACTTCTTAACCATTCAGCGTTGTCTCCCTGGCTTCTCGATTTGTCTTGATACTCTTGGTGCTTTATTAAAATAGCACATATTCTATGTGTTGTCTATTTAAAACAAAATATCACTTTTATAAACCCCCTGATAAACATTATAATTTTTTTATATAAACGACTTTATGAAACTTTATAAAACTTTATCAAACATCTTACAAACCTTATAAATATCTTATAATATTTCTTATAAAACCTTATAAGATTTTATAAAATATATTTTATAAGTTGGTTTATAAATTTTATAAATTTGCGTTTTTATAAAAAAAACCTTATGAAACTTATAAAAGTGATATATATTGAAAATAGACAGCAAAAATAGTATAAAAATGATATCATAAAAATAGTATTTTCAAAGTTCCCCTAATTCATATCAACTTGATGAGTAAATTCAGGTAAGAAAAACTTAAAGAAATTTTTAATCAAATACTATGTTTGATGAATTTTTTTTTGTTTTTTTTTTTCAAAAATAGCATCAAGTTAAATACTTTTAAAACTACTATTTAAAAAAAAATTATAGCATCTACTTATCTTACAGTTACTGAAACAGATAAAATATTAGTTGGCGGTTTTTTAATTAATACATTTTCATTTATTTTGTAATTAAATTAATCAGCTAATTACAAGAGTAAATTGATTAATTGGTATATTAAATAGTGGTATTATAAAAAATGAGTAAAGAGTTGTTGTATTTTGCAAAGTAATTAGTGGTATTTTTTGCATATTCCCCTAAATAAAATAAAAGAATTCAAGTATCATTGCTGATAACTGAGTTACTTGCACATATTACTTACCACATTCAAAAGGTGCCGATATTTTTTTATATGTAAAAATTATTCTCTGTGTTTCATAATAAGTGTCATTCTATTTCTTAAATTTTGTTTCATAAAAAGTATAATTTTGTATTTAAATGCATTTTTTAAAACAAAAATTCGATTTAATCCCTGTTATTATAGATTATTAATAAAATAGATTGTGTATTAATCAGATGTATAACAGTAATATTCTTGGTTTTTAACCATTTTGACCCTTATATTTTCATAATTTCTTTATATTTATCTTGTTTTCATTGTATTTTTGTTGCATATAGAGTCCAAGCGAATCTTGATACATTTTAGATGTCATAGGTTGTCTTTGTGTTCTTTTTGATCTATTTGTGTTCATTTGAGTGTTTGTGAGTAGCTTGGAAAAAATGGAATGCATGGGGTTTTAAGAAGAACCAATAAGATGTCAAAATGAAGCAAATACAGTGATCGGTCACCAACCGATCATGAAAGCACAATGTGAACATCTCCCCTGAAACAGTGGTGATTGGGTATGCCAATCTGTTTGCAATTGGTCACAGAGTCAGAGTGTCTCATCCATCTGTTTGAAACTGATCACATCACTCGATCACTGCAACACAAAGCAACACCCAATTTGGAGTGTCCCAGCGATAGGATTGCAACCGATCATACTATCCAATCGCGGAGAGAATTCTTTTAAAAGCTTTTGGATTCGGCCCGGTTAGTCTCGGGTTGATTTGATTCGTTTTATTTTAGTATTTAAGCAACTTTGTGTTATTTTTAACCAAAGTTTTTTTTTCCTGTAAGTTAGTTTTAGCTCTAATCTTTGTTCTTTACATTTTGGGCATGAAGATTTCTTTATCCATTTTTTTAATCTTTTATTTATCTAATTTCAATATGTTTATGTCTTTTTCGTTGTTCTTCATCATGTTTAATAACTAGTTTTTAGTTGGATCATGGATAATGTTAGATTAAAACGATTTGATGGTTAGATGATGGTGATTTAAGTTGCTTCTTGTTAGATTCTTCATTTCTGTTGAGTTTAATACTAGTTTTGACTTGATCATTCAAAATCGAGACCTTAAGCATTTCATGTCCTGAAGATGTTTATGAAAATGGTTGAACCGAACATTTATGAGTTTTACATAACTAACCAATGAAAATTGATGACTAGGATGTTTAGTGAACTAATTAGACTTGTTTCTTAATGCTCATTGATTATCTAATTGCAAACGGAAGTTTGGCTTAGTTAGGTAATTAGTGAAGTGATTAGTGCAATGAAAGTGGATTAATCATATTTGGGAGTTCCATATTCTAGGATATGATAGGATGCTTAGTGAACTAATTAGACATGTTTCTTAATGCTCATTGATTATCTAATTGCAAATGAAAATTTGGCTTAATTAGGTAATTAGTGAAGTGATTAGTGCAATGAAAGTGGATTAATCATATTTGTGAGTTCCATATTTTAGGATAGTCTTTAATTCAATCTTTGGAATCATTTTTTATTTGTTAATTCATTCTTATGATAGTTAAGTCCATTGTCCAATACTTTTATTTTGTTTTATTTCTTGCATTTTTACTTCTTTGCATTTTTTATCTTTTAAAATCAAACAAAAACACAAAAAATCCAATTATGCTAGATTAGTTTGTTTTTCGCATTTCTAGTATTGCAATCTTTAGTCTTTGTGAATCGATATTTAAATACTATCTCTCGTTTTCCATGCACTTGTGGTCACGATGTTTCAGTTTTCAAATTTTAAAGATAAATTCTAAGAATTCTAAAAGGAATCTTGAATAATGGAGGCCATATCTTAACTCAGGAGGTCAAAATTAACAAATCCCAATAGTTTATATTCGATTCTGAGCATGGTTAATTTTCGGACATGGTACTTCGAAGAGTCTTTACGACCACATACATTAGTAAATTCTAAAAGTAGATTTGGACTCCTCGTCGTCAGGGATTCATTTTGGTATATAATTTTTCATGGTTTGACAAAGTCGGATTTTCTGGTTAGGATTATGGTGTTATTAATTTGGTTGATTCAGATGAAAGGAAGAAGAAAGACGAGAAGATGTCGAGTACATATATATCTGTTTGTATATTCATCAAAATTATTGTGGCACAACTGGTAGCATATATATATATGTTCAAAACCGTCTTTTATAACTTTGATTTTTTTTAATGTCACGTCGTTTTGATAAGTTATATACGGTTTTATATAGTTTGCAAAATTTATATAAGTTATATTGCATGTTAAATTCGATTTGGTAGATTTGATATGCATTTTTGGTAAGTTAAAAGTAAATTTATAAAAAATTTGTTTTGAAAAATATCATTTTTGAAATGTTATTTTTCAAAAATGCCATATTTTTAACTTTAAAAAAAAAAATACAACTAAAATTATATCATTTACTCAAAATATCATTTATGTTTGGGTTAATTATTTTATGTTAGGATCTAATTTTAGGATTTATGATTTGTTAGAGGTCAAAACCCTTTTTAAGATTTAAGATTTTAGGTTTAAATTTTTTTTTAATGAGTAGTATTTTTGAAAATAGATAATTTATCATTACATTTTTAAAATTTGATAAACCAAAAATTGCATTTTTGAAATTTTTTCTGGAAACAAAAATCACTTAGTGTTTTGGCGGGAAACTTTAAATTATCGTTTTTCTAATTTTAATAATTCAACCATGGACCCACCTGACACACGGTAATCGAATCATTATTCGGTATTTATATATCTTTTGGACAACTTATTATTCCGAATCAGATATGTCTTACGCGCTTAGTTTTATTAAATTAAATTTTATTTACGGGCGGTTTTGGATGAGTCTAATAAATGTCTAATGGTGAAATGCAAGCATTGGAATATAATAAGAATATAAAGTTAATTGTTCAGAAGTAGACACAACACTGGTTTGATGCATGAATGGGACTCACATGTGTGATAAAAGTATCTTAAGAACTAAAAATATAAAACTAATTCATTAATTAATTTATTGAACGTGCCGGGAAAAAGAACAAAGGAGGGAGACTTTGGATATTTTGGAGGTCAAGGTGGGGACATTGGAGACATTTTGGATCAAACCGTGTCCCTCGTTGACTAAATCTCATTTATATGGTTCGTATCGTTATGGTACACTAAAATCATTCAAAAAACATGTTAAATTAATTTTATGATTCATGATGAAACTAAATCAAATCTAATTCATTTTTTTTTCTTCTAAAAAATATCAATTTTTTATGGATAGGAAAATTGACCGATAAACCATACGTTGAGAAGAAGCTTTGTTCTATATATAAACTAGGTTTACACATTACGAGTAAATGGTTGAGTAAAAACGGTAAAACTCGGATAAAGATATTTAGAGTATCAAAAATCACTATTCAAATGAATAATTTAAAGATAAAGCTCGGATAAGAGTCGGATAAAGATAATACGAATAATTAAAATAAATATCCAAACAGGTAATGTTGACAATTAAAATTGTTATTCGAACGGATAATTATGAATAATTCGAATAATATTAGAGATTTTTGTTGAGTTTTGAGATAGTTTTTTAATTTGGAGATTACTTTGTAGATAATTTTGAAAAATGTTCTGAAAACCCATCTCCAAAATTATCAAATAGATGATCTTTATTATTTTTATATATAGAATTTAAATAAATTTATATAATTAAAATTTTTTAATTATCCAAATAGGTAATCGAATATCCAGAGTAATTATCCGACTCTTATCCTTATCCATTAAAATAAATTATCGTTATCCGAACGGATAATATCAATTACCTTTATCCAAAAAAATCAGGTAATTTGAACCGGATAAAGATAAGATCAGGTTACCCGACCCGAAATAGACAGATCTAATATAAACAATCGTCCTAGATTTATCATGTAGCATGTACTTATCCATTTTTTTGTATGTGTTAGAAACGGATAAAATTAGCACAACCAACAAATGACAAAAAAGTACAAACCATATGAGTAAGAGGTATGCAAATAGTTGTTACATGCCTATGCATCTTGTGATTCACATTAGAGACAAATGGTGCAAATGATAACAAAAGTAGGTGATTATATTCGATTCGATAAAAAAAAATCTTATAAGTATATATTTTTCCTTTCTGTATTACAACATAAAAATTAAAAAATTTAAAACTATTAAATTTGTTATAGTGAATTAATACGTTTGTTCTATTCACACTTAAATTAAAATTGAAAATAAATGTGTGATTTCACACATACAAATATTTAAAATTACAAAATCATGTATATACTAAAAATAAATTAAATATTTAGTAAATGATTTTTAAAATACCAATTTGAAGTATTCTAATATAATATATATATATATATATATGTATATATATATATATTTAAATAATGAATGAATTTTAAATACTAACAGTACTAAAATTGAAGTTTTTTTGTCAAAATATAATTCAACTAAAATGGTTCAGAAATCCAAACCGAAGGTACAAAGGTTACATAATGTATATCATATAGATATTGTCTAGCATTCTGTGCTATCCGACTACAATTTAAATTACGAGGAATGTAAGAAAATGAGAAAGAATAAAATAAATTCTTGATCTTCATGAACTCATCTAAATATGTCGAAAAAACTGGCCAATCCACCGATGTAGTCGTCATTTTCACCCACTCGGAGAAATCGGTTGCAAAAGCCATGGTCATCCGCCGCTGCTTGATTTGCAGGTCATGATCCAAATAAGTGTTTCCAATTCAGAGTGCAACGTGAAAAGACTTCTCAGTTCTTAGCCCCCATGATAGGTCTTTCCATATAGTCCTGAAAGAAATACCAGCCAAACCCTAAAAAAATATGATTTTTCCACCATCTGTGTCGATGTAACATCGACAACCAATAAAGTCAGGGATCAAGGAAGAGATGATAGTTGTATGATAATCCATGCACTGTTCTTTGACCTAGGCTGACTCACATGTTATACCTTTTCTTTTCGATATCTTGAGAACCTCTTGCAGGTCTCTATCCCAAATTTTGAAAACTTTATCATTATGTGCTTTACAAATTTACCAAATAAACCATAAAAACTATGATCTCGATAAATCTATGAAATTCTTCAAAATAGATAATCTAAATTTCAAAAACCTGAAACTTCCAAAAATATATCCATTGGCGATGGTATTTTTGATATAGATAATGTTTGTATCGCTGGAGAACATTCGAAAAGAGCATGATTAATTGTCTACTATTACGCCACGCAACATACACATTGAGAATCACAATGAATAATTCTATTCCTGAGGTTTGATATGACCACAACACAACCCATTAAGGTTAGTCATATAAAATGTCTCAGCTTTAGAAGATCCTTTAGCTTCAAGGTATGAGTTTGGAATGGTCGAATGTTTGGTCTGTAAATCGGCTAAGGAGTTTCAGATGAAAACTTCATTATGGACTGTCCAATATCTATATATAACTGTATATTTACTGGAGTTTGTATAGTATCATCCTAGATTTTATGTAGATATTTACTAAAATTTAAGGGGGTGTTATTGAATCAATGATTTAAAATCAATTCCATCACTTTTAAAATCTTCAAAAATTTAATTTTTGATAGAGTCTATGTGTGTCGGATTCTAAAATCTCTGCAGTATACCTTGGATTTTGTTTCTAATCATTTGTTCATTAAACTCCATCTACAAGTCATTTCAAATCCATTAAAAAACAAAGATTTCCAGAATCTTTTTAGTGTTGAATAACACTGGATTTTAATGATGAATTAAAAATCTTTTATTGAATAACACCAGATTTTAAAATCTTTAAGACATGATTTACAAATACCATATCCAATAACACGAGATTTTAAAGTATGATTTAGAATCATTGATTGAATAACAGTGAATTTTTCTTAGATTTAAACTCTATTAAAATCAATCATTGAATAACACCTCCTAAGTATCGAACAAATCTTTATTTTTGTTTGCCTTTATTTTATTAGAACCAAGTCCAATGGGCAAAACAGCAGTACACATAAAGTTACGAGCCCAACAAAAGCCCAACACGAGACAAAACAGACTTGTTACATTTTGATCATGTCAACAACACGTATAAGCCAATGATAAGCCTCTTCTGCTATGCGGCAGCCATGGGAGTAACATCGAAGATCTTCGAAGTCTCCTTCACCGATGTGGCCTTCTCGGCTACAACCGCCGGCAAACGTTTTCCGTCCACCGCCAGCACAAAGCTTCTTGATATGTCCATCGTGCAACTACTGCCCAATCCTTCCTCCAAATCCACCGAAACTAATTGATCGAAACAAGCCTTTACCACCGGAAGAACACCTGGGAAATCGTCAAGAGATTGAGAAACAAAACATTTGGCGACAAAGCCTCTGCTGATTTTGACTCAAAGTTATCAGAATTTCTTCACAATCCTCAATCCTATAGAGAAACTTTGCCCAAACCTAATCCATAGGCCCAATCAAAGGGAGACGAAGAATTACGCTTGTAAGAAAAGAGAGTCATGCAAACGGTGGATGAAGAAACTCTCTCAAAAAGCTATCGGAATTTGACAATAGATCTACGGAGGGGAAGGCGAAAAAGAAAACCTAAACAACAAAATCCGAACGCAGTCGGAATATAAACAGATCCGGTCATAGCCGGAAGCCGAAATCCGATTATAATCGGAAACACAAAAGGATGAAGCTTTATCTCTCTCAAAAATTGTAGAGAGAGAAAGCCTCTCCGACAAGTATCGAACAAATCTTGTATATGGCTTTCCTTAATTTCACTATATTTTCTATGTGTGAATATAATATAAATGATTAGAAAAAGAGAGCACCTATGCTAAAATCAATGTTCAAAAACTTGTTAAGCGTTAATCGGGCGGTTATAATCATCTAGTGCCTAATCAATTATTTAAAAATTAATCGGAGATTTATTTTAGACAATTTTTATGGAAATATACTATATATAGTAGTTTTGCTGAAAGATAGCAATAAATAACCTTGGCCCGGTGGTCGACAGATAGATATACGTCTGCCAGTTCGTGAAACCAGACTAATTTTTTCTCATTTTCTCGTATTTACTTTTAATAAACGGTGAAATGACAAAATTAGCCTCATCTTCTTCACGAAGAAGGACGACTTCTGCAACCCTAGCCGCCGCCTCTCTTCGTTTTCTTCATTATTATTTTTTTTCATTTTTCTGTATTTTTTTATTATTAACGACAAAATATGACAGATCCATCAAGTTACTATTGATTTTAAGTTTCAAATGATGAAAAAATCGAGTTTTTTCAAGATTTCCGATTTATAGTCCGAATAGCACATAATCATGTCGGCCTCCTTTCGCCGAGCATTTCACCGCCGTGGAATCGGTCTCCACAGCCGCGTTTTCGAACAGGGATTAAAATAAACAAACTAACTTTAATATATATACATATATATATATATATTAATATATTATATATATAATTAAAATAATATGTTGGCAAAAAAAAAAAAATATATATATATATAGAAGTTAATAGTAAACAAATAACGCATGTCAATATAAAAATATAGAAATAGTTTAGCATATTTAAAATCGCAATAAAAATTTTAAATGGAAATAATTTGTTTTTAAATTATTTTATATAAAATAAAGCAAATTTTTTAAAGATTAATAAATAATATGTTAAAATATAAATTCAAATATTTCTAATATATCTCACATAATAATAAAAAATAGAAATACAACTAAATTTAGAAAACACAAACAAACAAAAATTAATTTATATAATATTGTATCACAAATTATTAATACTTTGATAATAACCCCAATGATCAAAATATAGTGTTAAACATAAACGGGAAAACATTTGAAAAAAAAACCCTGTGCAATAAAGTGGAAAGAGGAAGTTGAAACTCTTTCTCCTCTAAATTCGATTTCCATTAGAAACATTTTTATTTTCATTTGACTAGTTAAAATTGTGTCATATTTTAAGTCGATTAACAAATTGGGCGAGTAGACTATTTGATGGCTACACTATTCGATGGCTACACTCTTCCTAGGAAAATTAGTCTGGTTTCAATCTGGAACATCCTGATTATTAAAAAAAAAAAAAGTAATAAAGAGGAAATTAATTAAAAAAATTCTGACAAAATAAAATAAAATAATAACAAACAAATGACAAATCAAGCCATAAGTCATCATGACATGTGGGCCTTATCATACTACTGGGCCTTGCTCTATTTTTGACTTCAAAAGAATCCATTATATTTTCTCAAAAAGTCTAATTAGAATCAAAACCAACCATTGATATCTACAAACCGTGATTACGTTTCCAACTGTATAAGCAACAAAGTACATGCAAACATCATGACATTTTTCATTCAAATGACGTGATAAGCAAAACCAACCATTGAATCTTGAAATGCACTTTCTTAATTACATTATACGTCTGATATAAAAGCAAGTTAATTTAACAATTTAACCTAAAAAAAAAGAATTAATTAAAACAAGCCATATATGGGCTGTAATCCTCTATCTAACCTGGTTTTAAATAGCTTAGAAAAGGTAGGAACATCATGCAGATCCTAAGAGTCTTGATGATGGTTCCTCATGTTTCTAACATGTCTATGTTCCTCATAACTACCCTCGCTATTTTCATCATCTCGACCGTAATGGCAAAACCTTCTCTCCCTACTTCCAAATCTCCATCTCAAGATTTAGATTCTCCCTATACGGTGAAATCAAAGAGTTTTTTACCAAAGTTATATGGCGATTACGGGTTTTGGAACCCGAGCCCGGTTTATGGAGGAGGTTTCCCTTACCCCGGACCAGTTCCTCATGGAAGTCTAGGTCCGAAACAGAGACATAAGAAGCCGGAAGGATGTTAGATATGCTCTTCAACTTTGCTACTTATGGGTAAAGCTTTTGATATGGGACCGTGTTCTATAAATAAGCTAGTGCTAACGCTTGTTTATTTACTGCATATATATGAATAATCTCTTCATTTGTGTTTCTAATAGATATAAATAGTTTTTTTTTTTTTTGAAAATTATATATAGATATAAATAGTTAAATATATATATAGATAATAGATCTTGTTCCACTCTCCACAGCCATGCATATGTGTAATATAATCTTAAGAACGTATCATTATTCAAACTGATGAGCAAGAATGATTCATATAAAAAAAAATATGGAGCATAATATGGAAAAATTGCAATGAAAAACAAAAAAATCAGTCTATTGGGTTCTCACCTAAAAAAATCCAAAAAAAAAAGGTGTATTTTAAAACCTAACCTATAAACTACACAAATAATAAATCTTAAACACTAACGGGTTAAGTAAACGACCAACGGAAAGCAAAATGCATCAGTTTTTAGGCAGAAAACATAATAGAAAAAAAAATCAGAAATTTGAACCAGAGACAAAAAATAAATGATTCATAACATGTACAATGTTATCCTATGACTTCGAGCTCAAACAAACGAACCGAAGAGAAAACCGCTGGTGCTTGATGCTACTAATTATGGTTGGTGGAAAGTACATATCAAGGGAATAATCAAGGGTATTAATGAATATGTCTAGACTATGGTTGAAAAAGGGTGGACTCACCCAACTCATCTGAATGTTGATGGTGAATCGGTACTGAAACCGAAGAAAAGTTGGACTGTCGAGGAGAAAACATTGTCAAAATTTAACTCAAACGCTCTGTCTGTGATATGGATGTCCCTGACCAAGCATCAATTTAAACATGTTCAAGGCTGTTCAACTGCCAAGGAAGCCTAGGATATGTTGCAGACGTCATATGAAGGCACTAATAACGGGAGGAGAATAAGAATTGACATGCTCGCATTGCAGTTCGAAACACTCACCATGGGTGATGAACTGATGATGAGTATATTGAAGCGTACATTGAGAAACTGAACTCCATAGCTAATGAAGTCTTGGTTCTTGGAAAGAAGTACAAGGACAAGAAATTGGTCTTCAAAGTCTGCCTGAGAAATTCCAATCTCATAAGTATGCAATTGATGTGTCTCTTAACTCTTATGAAATGAATTTTGATCAATGTTGCATGCTTATGAACGCTCAATTTTGATCAGTGTCTCACAACGTGAATAGAAAAAGAAAGAAGTGGCCAAAGGAAAGGGTGTTGCTCTTACTGCCAGTAAGGTCAACAATCATATTGAAGACTTAGATGAAAAAGTTGGGTTGATTGTGAAAAAGTACTTTAGGAGTATGGAATGAGAACATCGACGAGGGTCAGTCATTCAGACAATAACCGATCATGAGAAGGGAGCTAAGAAGATAGAAGGACAATGTCATGAATGCCAAGGATATGGCACTTCAAAGCTGACTGTCCAACAACCAAGTAGAGTGAATTGCTGAAGTGCTCTGAGTGCAAAGGGTACGGTCACACTAAAGTTGATTGTGTTGGGGTGATAAAAAGGAAGGAAACATCATATGCCACCTGGAGTGAAAGTGATTCAGATGACGATAATGGAGAAGAGTTGTTGAACTTTATGGCTTATCTTGGAGTGACAGGAGAAGATTTAGAGGCTGACTCAGAATCAGAACAAGAAGATGATGTAGAACTATCATTGTATGATGAAAGCAAAATTATGTCAAATTCTTATCAAGACCAATGATGACTTAACAATGGTGGTTGATAAGCTGCAACAGGAACGAGAAAATTTTGATCTTCTGGAGAGTCAGCTGAACGAACAGCGTCGCAATATCAAAATGTTAAGCAAGGAAGCAAAGGAGCTGGATAAACTAATTACAGTTGGAAGGACCAGTTACACTAATTACTAGGGTTTAGGTTTTCATGGTAGTTTATCTGGTAACAAAACTAAATTTCTGAAAGCAACACCTGCTGTCAAATAGATTGGTGTGGGACAGAGCAACCTCAAGAAAAATATATTCAAGTACAACCCACCAATGAAAAAGTAGCCGAGTGTTACTATTACGGAAAACCAGGTTACAAGAACATGCACTGTTATCGATTCCATGAAAAAAACATAAGATGCTAAAAAAGAAACATATATAATCAAGTCTGGATGAAGAAACAATATCTATACTATTACGTTGTCTACACTATTGATATACCATAAACATGTATAATCAAGTCTAGATGAAGAAACAATATCTATACTGTTATGTTGCCTACACTGCTGATAGACCAGAAACAAGAACATAAAACACCCAGTGATTACTCAAGGCACATGAAAAAGAAAAAGGTACAAGGAAATCTTAAGAGTTACGAGGACATATCAACATGCAAGGTTACTTTTGGAGATTGTCAAAACCATGATCAAATTGGTTAATCAAGAAGTAGTTCGAGGAATTTTCAAATTTGGCTCATAATCAAATTTTATGTGTGGTTTGTGTAGGGCTGGGCAAAATATTCGGAACCGTAGAACCGAACCGGAACCATACCGAAATTACCGGAACCGAATCCGAACCGATTTTTCAAAATACCCGAATGGATTCTATATGCCTGGAACCGAAGAACCGGAACCGAACCGAAACCAACCTAGAACCGAACGGGTACCCGAAATACCCGAAACATAAATTAACCCATAAATATTTTGGTTCTAGGTTGGGTATGTTCGGGTAGTTCGGGTAAATTTTACCATTTTTCTTTGTTATTTTTCGGTTAATTCGGGTATTTTTAGGTATTTTTGGATAGTTCGAATAAAAATAATCAATTTAGGTGTATTATTTCAATTTTTATAGATTTTTTAAAAACTATTTTCGGGTATTTTCGGGTATTTTTAGGTATTTTCGGGTAGTTTGGGTAAAATACCCGAAACCGAACTGAACCCGAAAAAATTTTGGTTCCAAACCGGTTCTCCTTCGAAGTATCCGAACCGATCTGAAGCGAAGGAGAACCGAACCAGAACCGAACCGAACCGGAACCGAACCAAAAATCATTCGGTTCCCATATGGATCCTATATGCCTGGAACCCAAGAACCAAAGAACCGAACCGAAACCGAACCGATTATCCGAATGCCCACTCCTAGGATCGTGTATCAAAAGAAAGCAAGTGAAGGTACAACAAAAATCATTCAAGATATCCAGTCTTAGAAAGCCTTGGATTTGGTTCATATGAATATGATGCGACCTATCCAAGTTGAGAGTATTACATGTAAGAAGTATGTGTTTGTGCTAGTAGAACTTTGGTTAGATTTCAGAGGAAAAAATCAGAAACACTTGACAACTTTAAGACCCTGGCTTTATAGCTGAAGAATGAGAAGTGGAGAAGCAAGACAATCATAAGTGATCATGAAAGAGAATTTCAGAATGAACTGTTTGACAATTTCTGTGGGAATAAGGGGATTATGTATGCATCATGGATCTTCCTTGATTGGTTTATATTGTTTATTCGTAATATTTTGATGTTTATATTTAGATAATCATTATGTTATATTTAATGTTACTTAACAATAGTCAGTCTCATATTTTGCTTTGATCCTAATAATTGTTTTTGTTTACTCGAACTATATGATCAACGTTTCTTTGAACCTCTTATATGTTGCTCAAATTCAAATTATTACATTCCCCTGCTGCTCGAATCTTTATATGTCTACCAATAAGTTTTTTTTTGTCAACACTAAAATTTTGAATTAAACAAAATGCATGGTTAATCAAACCGGAACTATAACATTTACATGGGTAAAATCTAAAGAGTGTGATAATGCACTACAAGCCATGCAGTCTGCCTTACCATTCAAACTACTGCTTAAGTGACCAATAGCAAAGTACCAATACATGTTTTTAGGCTGGTAAACACAAAAAATAATGTGGAGAAAACAGGCCAAACCTTTTGGTCTAACACCATCTTCACTAATTCGGAGCAATCTGTTTTAAAAGTGATGGCCAACACTTGATGCATCACCATGCATTTCATTTCCCAAATCAAGGTTTCCAGCTCTACGTGTAGAAGGGTTAGGCTTTTTCTTTGTCCCTTCGCACCTACTAAAGAAAGCACCTCGTTCAGCTGAATCATGCACCATTCTAGTCTTGAATATAACTTATCGTGCTTCTATATGAACCATCCACTTGGCATATCGATCCCTGGATGGTCAAGGAAGGTGAATGAACTTGATGAGAAGGGATTGGAGACCCCATCACATCTATCCATAATTGCGCTTGCCCTCGTGTTGAAACTTCTCCTAGTGCCAATTTTAAAATATTTGGTGCCTAAGACCTATTCCTGGAATGATTTATCCCTCTCGTTGTCCATTTATCAAAACCTTATAAGTCATCATACTAATACAACGCATAAACCATGTAATCCATTGATCATGAAAGCCTTATTTACGAAGAAGATTCTCAACAAATCTCCATTCTACCCGGTCATAAGCCTTACTCATATCTATTTTAGTTGTCATGTATTTAGATTCACAAGATTTATTAGTACAGAGGGCATGTAATATCTCCTGAGCAACCAGGATATTGTCCGATATTAACCTTCCCGCAACAAAGGCTGATTGAGTTTCCGATATGAGTAAAAGGAGAATTTTCCTTAATCTGTGACAAAATAACTTGGATATGATTTTATAGCCTATATTACACAAGCTAATAGGTCTGAATTCCGTCATTTTCCGTGGCTTATCCGTCTTGGGAATCAAACAGATTTTTGTCATATTTAATCGTTCATCAAAAATCTTAACTCTTAGAAAATCATTCACCATGTTGACCAAGTCCGTTTGACGTGCGATGATTTCTAAAAGAATAGGGTTGTTATAAAATCGGAGCTTGACGCTTTTTACGGATGCATAAGGAATAAAGTTGTCCTCGCCTTCTCCTTCGTAGACTGTGCAATTAGAACCCTGTTCATTTCCTCGGAAACCATCGGTTGGACTTCTTGTAAAACTGCCTCAAAATCCGATGAGTTAGAGATCACAAACATGTCGTTGAAATAAAAACCCAAAATTGTCGTTATATCTTCCTCTTCCTCTCTAGACCAATGATCCTATTCCTCACTCTCCTCTTTTTGGTCACCGCATGGAAAATTTTAGAATTATTATGGCCTTCCTTGAGCCATAAGTTCCTACTTTTTTGTTTCCAGAATATTTCCCCTTTCCGATAGGCTTCCTTTAACTCCTTGTGATCTGATTTAATTCCACTTGGATCATCCTCTTTTGCCTCTTCTAATTCCGCTTTTAACATATTAATTTTGTCCTGATCATAAGGTTGCTGATCCTTTTCCCAATGCGAGATGGCAATTCTACATTTCTGTATCTGATCTACAAAGTTCAATTTCATATCTCTATAAGTGCCATTCCTTACGTTTTCAATAGCTTCATTCAGACCTTCCTTACCAATCTACTTTTTGTCAAACCTGAAAACGGGTAAAGAATATTTCTTAGACTTCGCTTCTTATAAGCATACATTACTGTTGTTTTGGTTTGGCGAGGGCTACCTGTTGTTAATCATGTTTAGTGAAAACCAATTGGATTTTAGCTTGCATCAAAGACAACAAACATTAAAAAAACATAAGATCGATAATGATTTTTGAGAGTATATGATTTTAGATGATCATTTTGGTACAATCTAATTTGTTTAGGACTATATGGTTACTTAAGTTATGTATATATTGCATTTTTTAAGTTTTTGAATACTTTGTCTCATATAATATTTATCTTAGCATACGAGACATAGTCCCCCAACCGTAGATAATTCTCTAGAATTTTCGATTAAATTTAGAAAATAATTAGTTCGCTTATAATTTACCGAAAATATAATATTCTTGATAAATTTTTGCTCTCTATATAAATCTCGGTAATTTTTATTCGATGATTATCTCACAAATATATTTGTATGCTGGCTCCGGAGAATACGAGAAAGAATAAAAGCCAGAAGATAACAAAGAGAAAGATGAAGAAGTAGTAGATGAGGAAAAGGCGAATATGAAGGCAAAAAAATTAGGTGAAGGTAAAGAAGAAAAACCAGAAGAAGAAGACGAAAATGAAGAAAAATCGAAAAGAAAAAGATCAGAAGTCGAAGAAGACAAAGACAATGAATAATAAATAGGAATAGACGAGGAAGAAGAAAAAATCATATAGTTTTGGTTCACTTCTTTCTGCATGAAGTACATGTATACCTTTATCGGTTTATTCGCATTTAGAGAAATTCTAATCTTTGCATCCCATGTAATAATCAAACTTTAAGAGTTTTGAATATAAACTAATCCCTGTAAGAGAGAAAGAGATGTTTCACACGAATCCTAATTCTTTTGCAAAGCAAAACAAAAAAAAAACTTCTAATTTTCTTTTTTGGAGTGGAATTATTGAAGAGAAGAAAATGAGAAAACATCCAATATGTTTGTTTGATGGGGTTGGGGTGAAATTTTGACAACTTTTCTAGGGAGAGAGAAAACTCAGAGCTTTATAGAGATGGAGGCAGATCGGATGAGGATGAAGTTTCATACTCACCAAGTTTTTTCTCCTATGTTCAATCGAGGGTTCTCAATCAACTGAAGCAATTAGTCGATACGTTAACAATAAAAAATCAATTGATGAGTCATTGCCGTCTTCGGTTGCGGCTGAGCTTATGTCTGCGCAAAACATGCCGGAGAGTCCGCCATGTATATCACCACCATTGAATGTGGAAGTGATTTACAATTACTTCAGAAGGTTTTATAGTTTAGAAATAGTGAAAATCATATTCAAATCCGACATTAACGCTTTTCACATCGCCACCAAGTGAGAACACTTGGGTAGTCTCTCTAATTTCACACAAATTTTCTAGGATTTGTTTTTTTAGATTTTATTATGAAAGTGATTTTAAATCCTTGGATTAAAATTTGAAATAGCAATGTTTTTTATGGTTTCTATTTTTATAATAAAACTTAATACCGAAAATCTGAAATGAATGCAAAGTGTAAGCCGGATTGTCCAGCTCTATGTAATTTTTTTTCGTCAACAACTTTTAATTAATTAAATGGTTCAGAATTCCAAATCGGGAGAGCAAAGTTTACATAGATAATATCATACGAGTAGAGTCGAGCACTCTTGGCTAAACTACCCGCCTTAGAGTTTGAGATGCGGGAAATGAAGGAAAGAGAGAAAAAAAACAAATTTTTAATCCTCACGAATTCATCTATGTGTCAAAAATGCAGGGCCAATCCACCGGTGTAGTACTATCTTCACTAGCTCGAAGCAATCTGTTGTGAAAGCTAATGTTGTCTGCTGCTGATAGATCATGCAGGTCATGGCCCATATTACTGCTTCCAATTTGGAGTTTAGAGGAGAGAGATTTCTGCGTAAAATTATGAGCCTCCTCCTCAGCATCTTGAAAGCAAACGAAGCCCAAACCTAAAAACAATATGTTTCCTTCCAAGAACCATCAATAAAACATCTAGTTCCGCTAAAATCTGAGAGCAACGACTACTTAGAGACTAAAATAAGTAGTCGCAAATTTTTGGTCGCAAAATACAATAGTCGCAAAGTAGTCACTTATTTCGGACTATTTTGTGACTACTAAACTTAGTCGTACATAAACGACTACTTTGTCACAACATTTAGTAGTCGTATATTAGAGACTAAATTGTGACAACGTGAATTTAGTTACAAAACCGTCACGTATTAGCAACTTCTTTGCAACCATCTTAATATATATATATTAATTAATATATTTATACATATGTTCACATTATATTCTAAACACATGAAAAATGCATTTAAAATAAGGGAGAAGATGATGAAATGTTTGTCTAGGGTGAAGTGGCGAGTGTCTCGTGCAGTGTCCTTCAAGTAAGTCAACCCACACTTTCTCTTCATCGGTGAACATTTCAATGCCAACGGCGGCAAGAAAAACCTTAGGCTTAACGGATAGTAGCAGTGATCTTGACCTGCTAACTTGGATCCATGGCACCTAGAATGGTATCATGAGATAAACATTAAGTTCCCAAAAAACTAGGTAAATGAAATAACAAAGTCAGACCATTTGAAGTTGCCAGAGAGGAAGAGGTTAAACAATAATGCAATGGTCCATTTATCCTTTAGAGTTCCCAAAAAACTAGGTAAATGAAATAACAAAGTCAGACCATTTGAAGTTGCCAGAGAGGAAGAGGTTAAACAATAATGCAATGGTCCATTTATCCTTTAGAGTCATACCCATGACTGTAAATATGGTTTCTGCTATTTGATATAAGCTTTGGATTGACACATCAATGCCATGGAATGTTGTACTCTCAAACTATGATAAATATCATACTGGAAAGAAGAAAGTTCTAACTATAGGCGAATAAAATGCCAACATTAAGATTCCTGCAACAAAGAGAAACTCCAAGGCCCTACCATATACGACTTAAGAAAATTATTCAAGGGGTTTTAAACAATGGAAGACTAACATTTTAAATCTTACCAAACTGAGGTAGATTGCGTTCATTTTCGAAAAGAGTTTGCGGTTATTGTCAACAAAGTTTGCGAAACATGTATCACACATTTTCAACAAGAGATTCTACATAGTCAGAATATTGGCAGTGATAAGCAGATATAATAAAAAGAATTATTCTGATCCATTATCACCTTACAACAGAATACATCACACTAGCAGTCCTAGAGGTATACATCTCATGGTGCAATGCTATAAATAGGCCTCTTCTTGAGTAAAACCTAGAGATTTAGAAACAATAACTCGAACATGTGACTGATTTAAAAGAACTTTGTAAAACCTCCACATTCAAGCACTCAAAATCTGCCACATGCAATTGTCCCGGAATATAAAGCATAAGTGGTATAACCTTAATTGGTCGATTTATCATCTCTATGACAAGTAAAAGAGCTAACAACAAAAACAGAGCAGAAGACAAGCTTACATGTGAAAGTATGATCTAGCTAGAAACAACCTGAATAGATTGGGCAATCTGAGTGACAAACGCATGAGGAAGTTTCAAGTCTTTAACAGTCATTTTGGCAAAGACAACGACCTCATTATCCGGGTCTTAATCCAAAACGAAAACACACAGAAAAAACAAAAATCAGCGAATCACACATACAACAAAGCGCTTCTACTGTCGAAACGAGAAGATGACAAACAACAAAAGGTAGGGTTTTTGAGAGAGAAACCTGAAGGGTTCGAAGTGAAAGCATCTTTGTAATGCTAACCCTCGAATTGAATGTACAAACGAATGGGTACCTAGCTCCGAACATGGATTGATTCATTGGGTTTTAGCAGAAAACATTCAAGTCCCGGAAACACATTAAGATGATACAATTTCAAACGAAACTAATCGAAGAAGTAGAGGAAGAGACGATACTTACATCATGAATTTGACGGGACCTTTCCAACCAGTAGACCCCGGCGTTGGCTCGAAGACCTCCGCCTGAGAGATGAACATATTCTAGGAAGTAAATCGAGAGAGATAGAGATGAAGATTCGGAAGGAAATCGAGATAGAGGGATGAATAGATGCAGATTCAAACCCAAATTGAGAAGGAGAGTTGAAATCGGATGAGAAAGGTGAAGAGAATCGGATTATCACTTGAATCGCGATGAGATCGAGAGAGAAAGATGAAAAGTTAGGGTTTGCACAAGGGATCTGGGACTCAGATCTTTTCGAGTACTTGTTTTAACTAAGTGTCCCTAAAGAGTCTGTAATTAGTCGCAAAAATAATTTTAAAGGGATTAATTCGCCCCCAAAAATCTAAATTATTTAACCAAAAGCCCAAATTATTTAAAACCAAACCGGTTAGCAAATTCAGTTTGTCACAAAATAGTCGCAAATATGTGACGATAGGAGCAAAGTAGTCACAAAGTGTGACTGTTTTGTCACACTTTGATACGAGTCACAAATCTATACCCTAAATCCTATCAATTTAGATCCATAAAATTGATACACATGCTTAACCAATTAGTTTTTTATAATTTTTAAGTCTATGCTTTAGTATATGGTGTTAATTAATGCTAATTAAGTAAAGTTTGAAATATTTACACTTTAACAATCATTAGATTGCAAACATATGTAATATAAAGTAAAATATTATGTAAGATGCAAATATTAGATAAGTTAAAGTTTATGAAATTTTAAGTTAAAATTTTTCACTATAGATAATATATTTAGTGTAATTAGTAGTTCAAATCTATCTAGATACTTAAAACTAATCTATTTACAATTACTTTTGATGAATTTCAAAAAAATCACACGGATTAGTCGCAAATCGGTTGGAAAGTAGTGACACTTTCAGAAAAGTAGTCACAAATTAGTGACATTTTTGTGACATTATTTTTGAGTCACAAAGTTATACCCTAAACCCTAACAATTTAGAACCATATAAGTAGTCCACGTAATTAACCAATCAGTCTTTTCCTATTTCATGAAGTATATGCGAAGATTAAACCCTAAACTAATACTAATTAACTAAATTTTGAAAAAATTTAAACTTAAACAAGCTTTACCATTGAAAACATATGTAATATATGTTAAGATGTTTTGTAAGATGCAAAGATGTTTCATCAAATCCAAAGTTATAAGTTTTCAAGAAGTATATTATCTATTTAGTGTAACAACTAGTGAAATCTATGTAGATACTTAAAACCACATATGTTCACAATTTTCTTTTGTTGGTTTTTTCAAAATCACATGGATAAGTTGGT
This sequence comes from Pseudoturritis turrita, assembly GCA_900406555.1. Lineage (NCBI taxonomy): Eukaryota > Viridiplantae > Streptophyta > Magnoliopsida > Brassicales > Brassicaceae > Pseudoturritis > Pseudoturritis turrita. Next base: position 98,594 of record OVBL01000384.1, read on the forward strand.
AAATAGAAGCAAATTAGTCACACTTTAACAGCATCGTCGCAAATTAGTCGCTTGTTAGTGGATATTTAATTACGGTTTTGTGACTATCTTTAAAAATAGGTGAAAATCTAAAAACCGGTTTTGTGACTAATTTGGGACTACGCTTCCTGACTAATAAAAGAGTTGCTAATTCGTCACACTTTGCGACTCTTTTTCGATTACCATTATACGGTCGAATAGTAGTCTTAATTCAGTCGCTAATTTACGACAATACTTTTCCGTCGTAAATATGCTACTATTTTGCTTCTAGATATTCTTTAGTCGCAAAATGGTCACAAAGTAGTCGCAAAGTTTTGCGACAAAAAAACAGTCACAAAAGTAGTCACTCATCCAGTGTTTTCTTGTAGTGGACTTTAGAGCTGTCGTCGGCCTCCTTTTCTGTATTGTGATGTACTTCGTTTTTACAACTTTCTAAGTCTTTATCGAGTCAAAGCGTGTGTTTTAGAGTTTTTAGTCCTTTATTGAGTCATTTCAGGTCTTATGATGCTTTTGGAGGAAAACAAGTCATTATGGGTGCAAAGAGATGCATGGTAGAGGTGGTTGAAATTTGTCATTCGTTTAAAGGCTTTTCATTGTTGGATCAAGCTTAAAGTTGGACACAAGATGGCCAGTTGAGTTAGCTTTCATTTGGTAGTGGTTTGAAGTCGATCGGATAAGTGGAGCACAAGTTATACTAATTTTGGTGAAGACATATTTTGCTGGAAACTGCCATCGGACACCTCCATCAGGCAAATAGACCAATGACAGAAACCAGATTTTACCAAGAATTCTCACTGCTGAAAGCTGCTAGAAACTGCCATCGGACATCCCCATCAGGCAGACACCCCGATGGCAGAAACCAGATTTTTTATTTTGCCTGCAGTTTTTCAGATCCGACCCGACTTGACCTGGATCGACCCATATCCGATTTTTAGACTAATAAAACTCTATTTTCAGCGACTTTTCAGAACACACTTTATTTTTCATATACTTTAATCTTTTCAGACTTTTGGCTATTTTTCTCTGTAAGTTTTGGGAAGACGAATCTCTAACTTTGTATTTCTAGAGAAGATTTATAAACCCCAGTTTTTATTCTTTAACCTAATTATGCAATTCATTTTATATTGGCCTTGTTTTTGGTTTTTGGTTCTGCTTCTCTACTTTGCCTTCTCGAGTTATCGGTGTTAAGAGTAAGGGTAGTTTTATTTTGTGGTTTCCTTTCTCGGATGATATATTGTTGCAGAGACATCTACTAATTCTTCTCTAAAATTTTTCTGGTTTTGGGGTTTAGGCTCATGACGATGCAAGTTTCAACTTTCAGTTCTTCTCTTATGAGGAGTTGACTGGTCTTTAGCCTGTAAGTGGCTGAGGCTGGTTTGCGAATGTCTACGTGTAAGAGTTGGTAGTCTAACATTCTCAGGATAAGATTCCAGTTTATCCAACTATTTAACATTGTTATATTAATAAACTATGTGGTTTGTCCGCGTCCAATGCATACATGATTTAAAATCAGAATAATAAGTGATTATTCATTATCTTCATTTCTAAATAAATATGATAATCTGATCAACATGACTAACCTAAATTAAACTTAAATATATGAAATATAATATAAACATTGTACACGAAGCATATAGAGTAATTCTATTAATTTTTGTGTTATTAAATTGTTATTCGGTATAATGTGAAAATCTTGAACTAACAAAATTTTATTTATTTTAAAATGAGGCGTTGCTCATTTTTAATTTGTAATATATTACACATTTTTTTTATATACAATGTGTTCAAAGATAAAAAAAAGTTAATAATACATATTATTATCATCTTAATACTCTGCAATTTTTCCTTTGTCCGCAATACTCTACATATTATTATGTAGATAATTTCTGTAACCCAAAAATATGTGCATTTTCCAATAAAGTGAATTTTCGTGATCCTCGTTGTAAAAGCTTCCTTCTTTTTGATCTTATGTGACTATACTAACAAATCAACGTCTAACTTTTAATATAAAAAAAATGCTCCTGTTCAGAACAGAATCAATATGGGTAGTTTGCATCCATCAGAACGTTATCAAAGATGAAAGCATTTGGGAAATCAAGGAAAAACAGAAACACACTTGGATCTTTAAAGAGATTATAAGACTTAGAGAAGTGATGCAACAATGGGTGAGGATTCTACCTGGTAATGGAAGTACTTGCTGGTTCTGGTACAATCCATGGACTCCATTTGAACCTCTTATCTCCTTCATTGGAAATCAGGGACCCAGGCAAACTGGAATTAACATCTCAGCTACTTTGGGCTCTCTTTGGAGAAGAAGAGGAAGCTGGAGCCTACGTCCTGCAAGATCACCAAGGGTTGAACAATTAATGATTCATCTAACAATTATTAATAAAAAAGATGATGAATTGATGGTGGAATCGAAACCTGTTTTCGTCAAATTTTAATCGGTATGATATTATAACCGACAAAAAAATATTATCCGGTTGACCTGACATCGATCAGACGGGTCTTATATTGTGGCTGAAAATATTTGTATCTAATGACATCAGATTAAGTTTTTTTTTTTTTTTCAAAATCTTATATATTCACCTTCTTCTTTCTTTCATCAGATTAAGTTAGTCTTAACATTAGATAACTTAATGTGATGGCAGATCCCTTCAGATTATTTTACAGAAAAATAAAAAGATTTTGAGTAGAGCTGGTTATATCACATTAAATGTATATTTACTTGAATTTATTTTTCTGTAAAATAATCTGAAGATTTAGATTAAATGTATATCGAATTTACTTAAATGTATATCGAATTTATTTATCAATGAGAGCTGGTTAATGTGCTCATAAAAGGAACTAAAGAAATCTATATCTTGTTTAATAGATTCTATTGATGATTCTTTTCTAGAATAATAGAGAAAGCTTTGGATGAATATAGACATAACAAACAAACTAAACCATAGAGAGATAAAAACAAAGTAAATCAAAGTGAGAAAGAGCAAATCCGGATGAGACTATTGGAGAAAAGCCCACTAAGCCAAGATGAAAGAAGATTAAGTTAATATATTTGTGTATATCACATTAAATGTATATTTACTTGTTCTTCAAGTAGAATTATGTCAGAGATCTTTGTATACATATGTAACCCTTTCATATGAATAAATTGAGAGAAACTATTATATTACTTTGTTTCCTCTAAATTTATTATGGTATCAGAGTTTAGATCCAAATTCTATGGGTTTAGGGTTTTCTAATCTTCCCCGAGAACAAAAACATTGCTTTGTTGGTGGATTTCGTAGAGTATTTTATGTGATGAAATTCTTTTTGAATTAAGAAGCTGCCGTCCTGTCAACGATACCGAAGATGGAGCCGGAGTTGATTCATTTAAAACCCCTTGAAAGAGACAAGGAAGTTACTGGTGTCATCAACAAATTCAATGATGACATGGAAAAAGATACACTCATGGCGATGGCATGTGGTTGTGCTTACGTCATTGAGAAGAAATCAGCCATGATTTGGCTTTTATGGAGAGTTCATGTTGCCACTTTGATACAAATAAAAGTGGTGGAGACGGATCTATAATCTCATACATTTTTTTTTATACATGACCGTGAGATTTACCAAGTTGATGCTAATGATGGTAGGCTCACACGATCTTCCATGATGAAGATGGTTATGCTACGATGGAGATACACGATGATGTATTTTCCACCGATTTGATCCTACGATCGGGTATAAACGTCGATTTGATCCTACCGCGGGGTGTTGCAGCCGATTTGACCCTACGACCGGGTATAAACTTCGTTGATGACCCAATAGCTGGATGTGTAGCCGATTTGACCCGATGGCCGGGTATAACACCGATATTTTGAAGATATGTCCAATCTCATACGTGTTACCACGTATGAGTTTGCCGGAGGATATTGGGAGATCGAGAGGTCGAGATCGACCGAGATTGAACGGTCAAGATGACTAACCGAGATTATGGAAATCATGAAGATAAAGATCTAGAAGATTGTTGATATTTGTCAATATCCTAGTTTAGAAAATTTAGTTTTATCTTAAATATATTATTTATATTTATATTTATCTTAATTAATGAAATTATGTCTAGTTTATTCTATATATAAATCAATGTGATTCTTACAATTATTCTCAAGAGAGTTTATTATAAATTCTTCCTAAACACTTTTGTGTTCTTACTTTCATCAATTTATCATGGTATCAGAGCAATAGCCACATGCTAAAGGCTTTGTTCAATTCTTGGCCGTTTAACCGGTTTTGTGACTAATTTGGGACTACGCTTCCTGACTAATAAAAGAGTTGCTAATTCGTCACACTTTGCGACTCTTTTTCGATTACCATTATACGGTCGAATAGTAGTCTTAATTCAGTCGCTAATTTACGACAATACTTTTCCGTCGTAAATATGCTACTATTTTGCTTCTAGATATTCTTTAGTCGCAAAATGGTCACAAAGTAGTCGCAAAGTTTTGCGACAAAAAAACAGTCACAAAAGTAGTCACTCATCCAGTGTTTTCTTGTAGTGGACTTTAGAGCTGTCGTCGGCCTCCTTTTCTGTATTGTGATGTACTTCGTTTTTACAACTTTCTAAGTCTTTATCGAGTCAAAGCGTGTGTTTTAGAGTTTTTAGTCCTTTATTGAGTCATTTCAGGTCTTATGATGCTTTTGGAGGAAAACAAGTCATTATGGGTGCAAAGAGATGCATGGTAGAGGTGGTTGAAATTTGTCATTCGTTTAAAGGCTTTTCATTGTTGGATCAAGCTTAAAGTTGGACACAAGATGGCCAGTTGAGTTAGCTTTCATTTGGTAGTGGTTTGAAGTCGATCGGATAAGTGGAGCACAAGTTATACTAATTTTGGTGAAGACATATTTTGCTGGAAACTGCCATCGGACACCTCCATCAGGCAAATAGACCAATGACAGAAACCAGATTTTACCAAGAATTCTCACTGCTGAAAGCTGCTAGAAACTGCCATCGGACATCCCCATCAGGCAGACACCCCGATGGCAGAAACCAGATTTTTTATTTTGCCTGCAGTTTTTCAGATCCGACCCGACTTGACCTGGATCGACCCATATCCGATTTTTAGACTAATAAAACTCTATTTTCAGCGACTTTTCAGAACACACTTTATTTTTCATATACTTTAATCTTTTCAGACTTTTGGCTATTTTTCTCTGTAAGTTTTGGGAAGACGAATCTCTAACTTTGTATTTCTAGAGAAGATTTATAAACCCCAGTTTTTATTCTTTAACCTAATTATGCAATTCATTTTATATTGGCCTTGTTTTTGGTTTTTGGTTCTGCTTCTCTACTTTGCCTTCTCGAGTTATCGGTGTTAAGAGTAAGGGTAGTTTTATTTTGTGGTTTCCTTTCTCGGATGATATATTGTTGCAGAGACATCTACTAATTCTTCTCTAAAATTTTTCTGGTTTTGGGGTTTAGGCTCATGACGATGCAAGTTTCAACTTTCAGTTCTTCTCTTATGAGGAGTTGACTGGTCTTTAGCCTGTAAGTGGCTGAGGCTGGTTTGCGAATGTCTACGTGTAAGAGTTGGTAGTCTAACATTCTCAGGATAAGATTCCAGTTTATCCAACTATTTAACATTGTTATATTAATAAACTATGTGGTTTGTCCGCGTCCAATGCATACATGATTTAAAATCAGAATAATAAGTGATTATTCATTATCTTCATTTCTAAATAAATATGATAATCTGATCAACATGACTAACCTAAATTAAACTTAAATATATGAAATATAATATAAACATTGTACACGAAGCATATAGAGTAATTCTATTAATTTTTGTGTTATTAAATTGTTATTCGGTATAATGTGAAAATCTTGAACTAACAAAATTTTATTTATTTTAAAATGAGGCGTTGCTCATTTTTAATTTGTAATATATTACACATTTTTTTTATATACAATGTGTTCAAAGATAAAAAAAAGTTAATAATACATATTATTATCATCTTAATACTCTGCAATTTTTCCTTTGTCCGCAATACTCTACATATTATTATGTAGATAATTTCTGTAACCCAAAAATATGTGCATTTTCCAATAAAGTGAATTTTCGTGATCCTCGTTGTAAAAGCTTCCTTCTTTTTGATCTTATGTGACTATACTAACAAATCAACGTCTAACTTTTAATATAAAAAAAATGCTCCTGTTCAGAACAGAATCAATATGGGTAGTTTGCATCCATCAGAACGTTATCAAAGATGAAAGCATTTGGGAAATCAAGGAAAAACAGAAACACACTTGGATCTTTAAAGAGATTATAAGACTTAGAGAAGTGATGCAACAATGGGTGAGGATTCTACCTGGTAATGGAAGTACTTGCTGGTTCTGGTACAATCCATGGACTCCATTTGAACCTCTTATCTCCTTCATTGGAAATCAGGGACCCAGGCAAACTGGAATTAACATCTCAGCTACTTTGGGCTCTCTTTGGAGAAGAAGAGGAAGCTGGAGCCTACGTCCTGCAAGATCACCAAGGGTTGAACAATTAATGATTCATCTAACAATTATTAATAAAAAAGATGATGAATTGATGGTGGAATCGAAACCTGTTTTCGTCAAATTTTAATCGGTATGATATTATAACCGACAAAAAAATATTATCCGGTTGACCTGACATCGATCAGACGGGTCTTATATTGTGGCTGAAAATATTTGTATCTAATGACATCAGATTAAGTTTTTTTTTTTTTTTCAAAATCTTATATATTCACCTTCTTCTTTCTTTCATCAGATTAAGTTAGTCTTAACATTAGATAACTTAATGTGATGGCAGATCCCTTCAGATTATTTTACAGAAAAATAAAAAGATTTTGAGTAGAGCTGGTTATATCACATTAAATGTATATTTACTTGAATTTATTTTTCTGTAAAATAATCTGAAGATTTAGATTAAATGTATATCGAATTTACTTAAATGTATATCGAATTTATTTATCAATGAGAGCTGGTTAATGTGCTCATAAAAGGAACTAAAGAAATCTATATCTTGTTTAATAGATTCTATTGATGATTCTTTTCTAGAATAATAGAGAAAGCTTTGGATGAATATAGACATAACAAACAAACTAAACCATAGAGAGATAAAAACAAAGTAAATCAAAGTGAGAAAGAGCAAATCCGGATGAGACTATTGGAGAAAAGCCCACTAAGCCAAGATGAAAGAAGATTAAGTTAATATATTTGTGTATATCACATTAAATGTATATTTACTTGTTCTTCAAGTAGAATTATGTCAGAGATCTTTGTATACATATGTAACCCTTTCATATGAATAAATTGAGAGAAACTATTATATTACTTTGTTTCCTCTAAATTTATTATGGTATCAGAGTTTAGATCCAAATTCTATGGGTTTAGGGTTTTCTAATCTTCCCCGAGAACAAAAACATTGCTTTGTTGGTGGATTTCGTAGAGTATTTTATGTGATGAAATTCTTTTTGAATTAAGAAGCTGCCGTCCTGTCAACGATACCGAAGATGGAGCCGGAGTTGATTCATTTAAAACCCCTTGAAAGAGACAAGGAAGTTACTGGTGTCATCAACAAATTCAATGATGACATGGAAAAAGATACACTCATGGCGATGGCATGTGGTTGTGCTTACGTCATTGAGAAGAAATCAGCCATGATTTGGCTTTTATGGAGAGTTCATGTTGCCACTTTGATACAAATAAAAGTGGTGGAGACGGATCTATAATCTCATACATTTTTTTTTTATACATGACCGTGAGATTTACCAAGTTGATGCTAATGATGGTAGGCTCACACGATCTTCCATGATGAAGATGGTTATGCTACGATGGAGATACACGATGATGTATTTTCCACCGATTTGATCCTACGATCGGGTATAAACGTCGATTTGATCCTACCGCGGGGTGTTGCAGCCGATTTGACCCTACGACCGGGTATAAACTTCGTTGATGACCCAATAGCTGGATGTGTAGCCGATTTGACCCGATGGCCGGGTATAACACCGATATTTTGAAGATATGTCCAATCTCATACGTGTTACCACGTATGAGTTTGCCGGAGGATATTGGGAGATCGAGAGGTCGAGATCGACCGAGATTGAACGGTCAAGATGACTAACCGAGATTATGGAAATCATGAAGATAAAGATCTAGAAGATTGTTGATATTTGTCAATATCCTAGTTTAGAAAATTTAGTTTTATCTTAAATATATTATTTATATTTATATTTATCTTAATTAATGAAATTATGTCTAGTTTATTCTATATATAAATCAATGTGATTCTTACAATTATTCTCAAGAGAGTTTATTATAAATTCTTCCTAAACACTTTTGTGTTCTTACTTTCATCAATTTATCATGGTATCAGAGCAATAGCCACATGCTAAAGGCTTTGTTCAATTCTTGGCCGTTTAACGCCGCCCATCTATCATTCGAATCTTCTTCTTTCGTTTGACCTCTTTCTTTCTTGTTTTCTATTTGACATTTTTCCTCATGTTTTATTGGATCTAGGCTCTGATACCATAATAGATTTTGGAGAGTTAATATATTTGTGTATATCGCATTAAATGTATATTTACTTGTTTTCCAAGTAGAATTATGTCAGAGATCTTTGTATAAATATGTAACCTCTTCATATGAATAAATTGAGAGAAACTATTATATTTCTAAGGTTTCTCCAAAATCTATCATGGAAACAGAATATAGATCTTAATCCTTAGTGGGTTATGATTTTCTATCGATTTTTTCTTTCTTTCTTTGACCTTGTTTTCTTCGATTTATTTTGTTTGAGCTTTCTTAATATTTTGTTCCAAATTTATTTTGCTGATTTTTGGTTTTGATCGATTAAAAAAAAAAAAAAAGAAGATGAAGAAGGTTTTGATCGTCTCTTACATCGAAGAGAAACTTGGTGGTGACTTGTCAAAGTCAAACGATGAAAACGTTGTGATTACGAACATGAACCTTATGATGGTTCGTTCGGTGATGATATTGATTTCATCCTTTTCTCTTAACCGTGAATTATCCTATGTCGATACTATTAGTGTACTCACACGATCTTCTTGACGATGAAGATGGTTAAGAGAATGACTATGGCAATGATTCCGACAGATACGATGCTGATCCGGCGATTGAGACATGATAGTGTTTTTGACATTTATTTAACTTAAGACACAAGTTTTTTCATGGAAAAAAAGTTCGAAGAGCGACCAGACCTGTGATTTTGGTTCAAACGATTTGAGAATTTCAAGTTTTTTTTATCTCAACGGAGGAGGTTCTGTTGATTTTAAGTTTTTTATCTCAACGGAGGAGGTTCTGTTGATTTTAAGTTTTTTATCTCAACGGAGGAGGTTCTGTTGAAGACTTACGATCCATGCGATATACGGTGGTATGGATTTTAATGATTGTCCAATCTCATACGTGTTACTACGTATGAGCTTGCGGGAGGGTATTGGAGAGAAACTCACTAAGCCCATATGAAAGAAGATTGACATGAATATTGTATTTAGGAAAGTTAATATATTTGTGTATATCACATTAAATGTATATTTACTTGTTCTCCAAGTAGAATTATGTCAGAGATCTTTGTATAAATATGTAACTTCTTCATATGAATAAATTGAGAGAAACTATTATACTTCTAAGGTTTCTCCAAAATCTATGAGAGAGAGAGAGATAAATTATCTGGAAAACCTCCTTCTAAACCCCTACTTGCACACTGATTTTTATGGGTTCCAGATTGTATATTTTCAGCAGTTTCTTGGCCAGGAAGCAAAGCCTTCACACGACGTCTCCACCGTATCTAGGTTTCAAATTTGACACCACCGTACAGCCGTGACCTTGATGGCCACATTGGTACCTCCGACGATGAAGGTCCACAAACATTACCTTCAAATTAACTGGTGTTTCTTCTCTCTTTTTCCATTCAAGTCCAACTCTCCCCCGCCTCTGGCTGCGACACGGGTCCCTGCTGCTAGACCGGAGGACATGCCCTCACCGAATATCTCTTATCCACTGTGAGCCACCGTCGTTCCCCTCACCGAATATCTCTTATCCACTGTCCTCTTCACGTCGACTCTCTCTTCTGTCACCTTCGGGACTCTCAAGACAGATCAGGCGTTGACTTCTTTTCCTCTGATGATGAAAAAGACAGCTCCTCCATCACCATTCACCACTGCCACGCCGTCGTCATTGTCGGAGCTCACCTCCACCACCAATGACTTCGTCTCCACGTCTCTGTCCACCGTCAACATCTTCTTCTTCTCTCCTCTCTCTGTTTCTCTCTCACGGATCTGAGCTTTTTCTCTGCACCTCTGCCTCTCCTCTCTCTCTTTTATTCTCTTCTCCGATCTGTTTCACATGCACCTAACCAAAATTAAAAATAACAACATCAGAAGCTAGGTCTCTACAATGGCCGTATGTATCATCCAGCATCATTTCGTGATAATCTCAATTGAAGAATTTATATATGTTTTCACTCTTTTGCATCTATTAAAGTATATAGATCATTTGTCTATAGCTCTTAAATTCTTGTTTGATTGTAGAGTTCTAATACATCAAGCATCCATTGATATAAGAAGGTATGTGGCTGAAACGTTTTGAATTAGTAAAAGGCTCCCACTAATACCATTTTTTAATGTTTATTTACAAATAACCGAAAAAATGGAACGAACAGTGGTGGACGATACTTAATCCAACAGTATATAGATTTTCATCTAATAGTCGATTTTAGAGATTATGTATAGCCATTTATATACTACTAGATAAAAGAACCCGCGTATATGCGGGTTTGTAATCTAATATTTTATAACCTGTAAAAAAAGTTAATCAATTAAAAGTAGAAATCAAAATTAAATCACCCGCAAAAATAAATAAAATAAAATTAAGAACGCTGATGCAAAACCACTAATTCGGAAGTCTAACATTTATTTATTTACTTTGATTATTTTATTATTTGATTTTCAATTAAATTTTATCACATGTTTTCAAATTATTAGTTTTTCTATTCTATTTGAATTAATATTATTTTTAATCCATTTTTAAAATCTTGATAAATTTATTCTCATGTTTTAGTTGAATTATTTTGAATTTTTTAATATTTTATAAACCGCACAAAAATGAAAAAAAAAAATCATATGATCCGTAAAAATAAATAAAATAAGATTGAAAACGTCGATGTAAAATCACTCATAGAAAAGCCTAAAAATTATTTATTGATTTTGATTCTCCTACTTTTTTTTATATTAACTGAATTTTCAATTATTTTTTTTTCACATATTTCTAAATTATTAGTTTTTTCTATTCCTATTTAAATTATGTTTACTTTTTATTATGTAACTACTCATATTTTTTTTTTTTTAACTCTTGACAAATCGATCTAAGTATTTTTATTTGAATTAGACTTACTCACATTTTTTAATCATATTCGAATTTTTCTTTTTTACTTATGAATCAAGTATTATCTTTCTTCCAATGAAAAACGAATTATATGTGTTTCATCACTTGGTTTCTTACTTTTTATAATTTTCACAACATGCAAAACTTTCAAAATAATTTTCTTCTCATACATCAATTTTAAGAGGTAGGTCTTTAAAAAACCCGCAATACAATGTACATTTTTTAGTTTGATTTCAAAATATAATGATAATACTTGTACATTTTATTTTGACATGTGGCTAAAGTTAATTGGAAACAAAAAATTTAGAAGAGTTTATTGAAATTTTAAATTGTTTGGTGGGAAGATAGAGAGTAGAAAATTATTTAAATAAAGGTGAAATATTATAATCCTTAAAGATTTTGGTATGTAAACATAATTCTATTCAAAAGATTTTTACACGTGTAATGAGAAAACGTGTTTGATTTTTTTGTCATATCTATTTTCGTTTAAAATCAAAATATATGTAAACATGTATATATATAGTTTATTTACATTTTTTTAATGAATTACTAAAATAAGCTAATTGGAAAATGTTGAGATATGTTGTTTTTATCGAATAAGAGAGTAATCGATGGTTTTTTATAATAAAAAAGCTGAAATAAAATTTGTGGAAGAGATTACTGAAGTTTGAAATTTTTTTGTGAGAAGATTGAGAAAGTACAAAAGCTTGTTATATAAAGGCAAAATATTATAATTTTTGAAGATTTGGGTATGTAAATCTAAGTCTATTTGAACTCAAAAAATTTTTACACGTGTAATAATTAATATTCTAATGAGAAAATTTTGAAACCTAATTCATCTTAATAAATATAAAGGAAAAGAGGGAAAAAAAAATAATTGTACGAAAAAAAAAAAACCCGAGACATATAATAAAGTCATTATTTAAAGGAATAGACCATGTTTATCAACTAATTATTCTAATGAATTATTTATTAGAAACTAATTAATTTTTTTTATATATGTTGATAAAAATAATCTACTTGATAAATACAAATATATAAGTTTAAAAAGAAATAAGATTTGTATGATACATGTCAAAATCTAATTAAAAAAAAAATATATGTGTCAAAATCCGATCGATCGGCTGACACGTGTCACGATCGTGTTAATTATGAAGTTTGACGCATGAAGTTTTATATAATAAGATACATATTTAACTATATGGTCAAATTCAGAAATTGGATTTAAGTATATTTTGCCTATGATTTCCATGATTTCAAGTTAACATCACAACTCGATGATTATTACATTAGAGTTGGATATATTATTATATTGTACTAAGTGAGTACCTGTACGTACGCGAAGATTTTGATTAGTAAATCAGAAACAATTTTATCTTTTTAGCCATATTTCCAGTCTCAAATAATGAAGTTGGAGAATTATAATTCTTTATAGGCTAGCTCTAACTTCTAAATATTTTCACATTGTAAGTGTTTATATTTTTTAGACCAAATTACTATAGTTTCATATGAAGTAAGGTATTAAATTGCAAATGAGATTTAACTCTCACGTGAACAAGGTTTGCCTCTCCATGTTTGTTATATCTTATCCATGTTTTGGAAATCATCCGAATTATTTGGGTTGTATATGTGAAATGTGGCAAAAGGCGAAAAAGTACTTGATCCATGACAAATTGCAAATACGCAAAGAAGATAGCAATGAAATTTAGAAGTAGAGACAATTCTTGAATCAAAGAACAGGAAAAAAAAATGCATTACTTAGAATACTTTTAGTCAAAAAATCCTCTACGAAACAACCAAGAGAAATAAATGCACAAGAATAGAATTCGTAAGTATAAAAACGTGTGATAAAAAAGGTACATAAACAAGGATCAATAAACAAAACAGTCCCACAACTTACTTCACAACCTTCTCGTAAACTCATCATGAGAGCAATAGCAATCCTCGCTTGAGCCTCCTTAGTATGAGGTATGAGGGTTTGAATTCATTTTTCGCTACACGCGGAGGTTTTGTTGTTCATAATTGAATTTTTTGGCATGACGTTGTACAATATTTTCTGAAATCTTATTTGTCTGTTTTCTTGGGTTTTATTTGTGTGCGATCATTTTATTAACCAAATCTGAAATTGATTTTAAAATACTGAAACTGATCATGTATATGTTAACTATAAAGTTGAAATTATTTGTGATTGAACTTATAATTGGTAGTGTTGATTGATAAAAAAAAAACTGTTTGATTTTTGTTTTCAATTTTGTTGAGCAGAATCATTTATTTGATCTTGGTCCATAGAAAAATAATTTTAAAACATTTGGTCAGCCAAAATAAAGAAGCATATAATCTATACATTCAAACATTTGGTTAGCCAAAATAAAGCCAAAATAAAGAAGCATCTAAAACAGAAAAAACCAGTCTATGAAGAATCATCTTTGTTCTTTAAAACTCGGGCTAATCTATACATTCAAACAAATGTGGAAGCTTATAATAACAATGTAATAAAATTGGCAGTTGATTACACTCCAAGAATATCCTCGGTAGGCTTATATAGTACTACTCAAATACACTGGACGGCCATAAACAATGTTGCATGGAAAATGTTACGTACCACAACTCCATCCATCTAATATACTTAAGTAACTCAACGTATCATTTAGTGACAGGCTGAATCGTTGTGATTAAATACATGGTAATGTTGGGATTAAAGAAAGCTTAAGGAATTTGATGGAGCTCCTCTTACTCCCCCTTACAAACCCCAAAAGGGATAAAACCTCTTTTCCCCAAGATATATATTATAGATACAAATATTGAAGAGCATAACCTACTAAAACCGTTGTTACTTGAGAGTGACCAGACTAACCCTTAATTTATTTTCAAACACTTATCAAATCGCAATAAAGCCTTTGGGCCTCTAAACTCACTAATTATATGTATCATATCACTTGCCTTGTTTCATCAATATGAAACACGTAACCCCTAAGCGAGGACGAACATGTATATCACCATTCAGACTCCACATAAGAAATAAGTTTTAAAAGTACAAGTCTCCATACGATCAAATGTCAAACTGTCAAATTCCCAAGAGGATGTAGGATACTTACAGCTTCACCTTTAATAATGTGGTTTGATGAATTCATAATGCAAACGTTGCTTGTGGCACAAGCAGTTGAAATAAAATAGCTTGGCCCATCCAGCCTTAACACTGGTGGTGGTCATCCATATTTATATTACAGAAGATCCAAATATATCAGACCATGTCCATAGAAAGCATAGGATAACCCATGTTTGTTGTCGCAAAAGGTACACAAAAAGGATTCATCTTCTTGTAAGATCTTCAGAGCTTCAATAGCATCGTGAAAGACCTATATCAATATATTGTTAAACATGCAGCGATTACAATGGATTTTCCAAACTTTGGCATCAATATTCATGTGACCCCTTTGCTAGTGAAAGCATGGTTGATATGAAGGAACAATCAGGTGAAATTCTAAATAGAGACCTTGAGCTGCAACTCTTTTCATACTTTGTAAATGTTTAAGTACGAGATTGATGTATTGCGTTTTTACGCACTCTAACATATGTTTTTAACAGTTTTTCGAGTCGTTTCTATGGTTTTAGTGTCTTTTCAGGGTCAGAACATGTTTGGATGAGAAAAGAGGCATAAGGAGTAAGGATTAGAGCAAAGCAGCAGAAAAAGACTCAGATCGATCGATCCAACTCTCCAGCCAAAACATCGTAACATATTTGGATCGATCTGATGAGACCAGATCGATCGATCTAGACTGGATCGATCGATCCATGTCTAGATCGATCGATCCAATATACCCAGACTTTTTGGATCGACGTGAGAAGCTCAGTTCGATCGTGCCAACATCAGATCGATCGATCCAATCGTGGATCGATCGATCCAAGCTATTTTTCGACCAGAAAAAGGAAATTTTTAATTTCCTATTTTCACAGGGTTTTGCCGTTTTTCTCTCCAATGTTTTTGATTTAGATATATATTCGAGTTTAAGCCATTGTTTAGGCTAAGCTTTTTCATACTCTTCCATACTTTTGAGATTTTTAGTTTTCTGCAATTCTGTAAGCCGTGGGAGACAAATCTCTGACTCTTCAATCGTTGAGAAGATTTATGAACCCTATTCTAATTTATCATGAGTTTTTCTTCTTCCTCGATTGCTTTGATTCTTCCATGTCTGAGTAGATCCTTAGTTGAGTTTAGGGTTTTCAACGGAGTTTATGAATCATTGAATCAGACATAGATAGGGATTATTATCGTCTTCACCTATTGTCATTCTTATTGCTTAAATTAAATTGATCACTTAATCTCTGATTTAGGGTTTAATCTATTCATCAAAAGTGCTATAGATTGCTTGATAAAACATAGGTGAGCAAATTGTCCTTAACCAACGAAAGCTGATGTTAAGGCAATTTGTGAACATATCAAACCTGTTCGTTAATGCTTGTTTAGAATTTTAAGATCAAATGACAGTTTAGATTCTTAGGTTGTGATGTATTGCATTTTTACCCACTCTAACATATGTTTTTAACGGTTTTTCGAGTCGTTTCTATAGTTTTAGTGTCATTTCAGGGCCAGAATATGTTTGGATGAGAAAAGAGGCATAAGGAGTAAGGAATAGAGCAAAGCGGCGGAAAAAGACTCAGATCGATCGATCCACATATGGATCGATCGATCCAACGCTCCAGCCAAAACACCGTATACATTTAGGATCGACCTGATGAGACCAGATCGATCGATCTAGACTGGATCGATCGATCCAAGTCTAGATCGATCGATCCAAGATACCCGGACCTTTTGGATCGACATGAGAAGATCAGATCGATCGTGCCAACATCAGATCGATCGATCCAATCATGGATCGATCGATCCAAGCTATTTTTCGACGAGAAAAAGGAAATTTTTAATTTCCTATTTTCAGAGGGTTTTGCCGTTTTTCTCTCCAACGTTTTGACTTAGATATATATTCGAGTCTAAGCCATTGTTTAGGCTAAGCTTTTTCATACTCTTCCATTCTTTT
>OVBL01000385.1:0-70851 GCA_900406555.1 Pseudoturritis turrita
TCACAGCCTCAACTGGAGGATGATCGAGTGCCAGACTTCACTGCACAACAGACGTCTCAGGCACAGGTTACGACGGAGCAGCTGCTTCCTGCTTTATACTGGTCAGTATTATATTCCCCCTTTACCTGCAGATGCTATAGATGAGGCTCGTTGGACCTGGATGGTTGAGTCCCAGAGGACCAACAACTCCATGATGCAGAGGATTTGGGGAGCATTCTCTAGGCTCACATGCCCGCGGCCACCATCATGTTTCAGAGCCTCCACCTCTAGTCGTCCCGCACCCACTACTGCAGTTCCTGATGTTGCTGGACACAGGACCACTGATGAGGATGAGTCTGATGATGGACCATGCCTTCAGAGGCGTAGGAGAGCACCAGGAGTACGAGAGAGTGTCAACCCTATGACCGCCCTTGATTGCAGTATCCTCTCTATCTCCCTTGTACTTTTTCCCTTTTTCATTTTTCTTTTTATGTACCTTTTTGCGTAAGTCGTCTCCTTCTTCTGATTTATTTTCACACCGGAGACGGTGTGAAGTAAGTCTGGGGGAGGATATTTGCTGGGACTAACGCCATTTTTCTTTGTTTTGTTTATCTTGAGTCATTTCAATGTTTTTATTGAGTCAGTCCAAGATGTTTTATTGAGTCAAAACTCTGTTGGGTATTATGATATTTCTCTTGATTTGTTGTCTGATTTTTCTATCTTAGTGACCATTATTGCAAAATCCATTCAGATTTGACCAATGAAAAATCTAAAAGCTGACCAGCTAACTAGAGATATCCACATTTCCAATAGAATCCACTAAGCCCGAACTAATTTCTGAGCTCTTCCTTTTATCCCATTAGACGTGATTGATGCCAAGGGTCCGACTCCTTGTTTGTTGCCTGACAAACACATCCTTGTGAAACATAATGGTACTCCTCTCCCTTATTCTAAAAATAATAAAGCAGAAAAGATGAAAGGATTTCCTCTTAGGTAAAGGGCTAGGAAAATTTCCTATGATCCCATTATTTTACTTTGAGAGGAATGATCACACAAGGGTTGGAAGCGAGGTTAGGAAAATTTCCTGTAATACCATTATTCGCCTACGCCCTTGAAATAAAAAAAAAAAGAGAAAAGAAAGGATGAAAATAAAGAACAAGTCTGTGGGAGAGAAAGAGTACCAATGATCGTGTGGATGGTTGTCATAGCATTGGACGGGAATGAGTCTATAAGATTCTTGACATTGAGATCACTGATGAGACCCATCGATGAAAGGCTTATGGACAACGTTGTGAAATTGTGGGTTGAATCTGGAAGGCTGCGAATGTGTGCGGAGAAGTACATGGTGGTTCGGTTAAGATTGGTTCTGAAATATGTGGATTATAAGGTGAATGATCATTACAACATTTTAAAGAGAAGGTGAGTTCCCGTGATTTTCAAACTTTGACTCTATATTGCTTGAGGACAAGCAAAACGCTAAGTCTAGGGGAGTTGATCTATTGCGTTTTTACGCATTCTAACATATGTTTTTAACAGTTTTTCAAGTCGTTTATATGTTCTTAGTGTCTTTTCAGGGTCAGAACATGTTTGGATGATAAAAGAGGCATAAGGAGCAAGGATTAGAGTAAGTAGCAGAAAAAGACTCAGATCGATCGATCCACACTTGGATCGATCGATCCAAGTCTCAAGCCAAAGCATCGTAACATTTTGGATCGATCTGATGAGACCAGATCGATCGATCTAGGCTGGACCGATCGATCCAAGTCTAGATCGATCGATCCAATATACCAAGACTTTTTGGATCGACTTGAGAAGCTCAGATCAATCGTGCAATCATCAGATCGATCGATCCATATTGGATGATCAATCCAAGCCTTTTTGGGCCAGAAAAAGGGAATTTTTAATTTCCTATTTTCACAAGGTATTGCTGTTTTTTTTCTCTCGAACGTTTTTAGACATATATATATGAGTTTAAACCATTGTTTAGGCTAAACTTTTTCATACTCTTCCATACTTTTGAGATTTTAAGTTTTCTGCAATTCTGTAAGCCGTGGGAGACGAATCTCTGACTCTTCAATCGTTGAGAAGATTTCTGAACCCTATTTTATTTTTATCATGAGTTTTTCTTCATCTTCGATTGCTTTGATTCTCCCCATGTCTGAGTAGATCCATAGTTGAGTTTAGAGTTTTCAAAGGAGTTTATGGATCGTTGAATCAGACATAGATAGGGATTTATATCGTCTTCGCCTGTTGTTATTCTTATCGCTTAGATTAAATTGATCACTTAATCTCTGATTTTAGGTTTAATCTATTCATCAAAAGTGTTATAGTTTGCTTGATAGAACTTAGGCGAGCAAATAGTGCTTAACCAACGAAAGCTGATGTTAAGGCAATTTGTGAACATATCAAACCCGTTCGTTAATGCTTGTTTAGAATTTTAAGATCAAAAGACAGTTTAGATTCTTAGGTTGCTAGATAAAGTAGTTGATACCACGAAAGTGGATTGATTAATCATTCTTGTTTGAGTTGAGACTGCGTTTTATCGTTCCCTGAATAATTGTCTGGTTCATGATCTCTGAATTCCTGCGAAACGCCCTAGACTTAACGCTTGTTTTTAATAGATTTTCACACCGTTTAAATTACTATTTTCATTTGTTATTGCTATCAACATTATTTCTACCATCTTAGCTTAATTTTATTCAAAAGAATTCGTAGTATTTCACTTGGTTCTCGTGGATTCGATCCCTAATTACTATTTCGTTTGCTGTGCACTTGCAGTGATATTTAGGGTTAAAGCTCATTGTATCATAGAGTTACTTGTAGATAAGAAAATTTAGAGTTTTGTTAAAAATTCCAGTCCATAAATCTTGATTCCATGGTTACAAAAAACAAAATCAAGAAGAAACACTAGGATTTAAAGAAAAGTGTAACGCCCGTGTTCGGGAAAACGGACCATGGGATGATTTGACCGATCATTGGGTCATGTTGGATCGAAAGGGGTCGAGTAGACTGGCTGATGGGAATCCGAATGTGTGTCGATCAAAATGATTGAACTGAATCCGAACTGCTTGGTCAGTTTTAGCCGAGAGAATGGAAAGGATAGACTTGAACTGAGCTGGGCGGATTATTCAAGTACGCGGTCAATATGGACAGTCCGGATGGGATAGTACGCGGTCAATCTGGACAGTCCAGATGGGACAGTACGCGATTAGTCTGGATAGTCCGGATGGGACAGTACGCGATGGGACTGACTGATCCAAACTGGATCGAATGGGAAATAATCTAAGTGTTGGGTCAAAAACGCGGGTTGACTTATGTTGACTTCGGGTAGACTTGTGTTGACTTATGTTGACCTTAGTTGACTTGACCTTTGGAATATCCAGAAGCATATTCGTTTGGAGCATATTCTGCAGGATATTCTGGAGCATATGCTAAGCATATTCTGGTCGGATTATGGGCAGTTGGCTCATATATAAACATGAAACCTGCCCATTTGCTCCCTCCTAGATGCCCAAAAATACAGAGAAAGACATAGAGAGAATTCAGAGAGTTTTAGAGAAAACTCAATTCTGTGGGTTGTTGGGGTCAAAACCGACCCAGCTGTGATCAATGGGAAAATTGCTAAGTATGAAAATATGAAGAATCGGACAAGGCCAAAATTGTGCCTAAGTCATTTCTGTACGAGTCCACTTAGGCACAAGAGAGGCCATTCTGGCCAAAGCAGCTCCATTTTCGGCCGAGGAAGCTTGGCTCACTTCGGCAAGAAAAGAAGGAGACATCGGCAAGATTGGCTCACTTCGGCATGAAGACTTCGGCGAAAAAAGAAGGAGACATCGGCAAGCTTGGCTCACTTCGGCATGGAGACTTCGGCGAAGAAAGAAGGGGACATCGGCAAGATTGGCTCACTTCGGCATGGAGACTTCGGCGAAGAAAGAAGGGGACATCGGCAAGATTGGCTCACTTCAGCATGGGGACTTCGGCGAAGAAAGAAGGAGACTTCGGCAAAGCCTTGTCTCCACTTAGGCAAGCGTTGTCTTCACTTAGGCAAGCCTTGTCCCCACTTAGACAAGCCTTGTCGTCACTTAGGCAAGCCTTGTCTCTACTTAGGCAAGCCTTGTCCCCACTTAGGCAAGCCTTGTCGTCACTTAGGCAAGCCTAGTCTCTACTTAGGCAAGCCTTGTTTCCACTTAGGCAAGCCTTGTCTCCATTCAGGCAAGCCTTGTCGTCACTTAGGCAAGCCTTGTCTACACTTAGGCAAGCATTGTCTCTACTTAGGCAAGCCTTATCCCAACTTAGGCAAGCCTTGTCGTCACTTAGGCAAGCCTGGTCTCTACTTAGGCAAGCCTTGTCTCTACTTAGGCAAGCCTTGTCTTTACTTAAGCAAGCCTTGTCCCCACTTAGGCAAGCCTTGTCGTCACTTAGGCAAGCCTGGTCTCTACTTAGGGAAGCCTTGTTTCCACTTAGGCAAGCCTTGTCTCCACTCAGGCAAGCCTTGTCGTCACTTAGGCAAGCCTTGTCGTCACTTAGGCAAGCCTTGTCTCCACTTAGGCAAGCCTTATCTCTACTTAGGCAACCCTTGTCCCCACTTAGGCAAGCCTTGTCCTCACTTAAGCAAGCCTGGTCTCTACTTAGGCAAGCCTTGTTTCCACTTAGGCAAGCCTTGTCTCCACTTAGGCAAAACTTCAGCCAGACATTGTGCCTAAGTCCTTTGCGTACGAGTCCACTTAGGCACGACTCACATCGGCAAGAAGGGAGAAACTTCGGCGCTTCGGCCGAAGGCCACTTCGGCAAGAAGGGAGAGACATCGGCAAGAAGGGAGAGACTTCGGCGTTCGGCCGAAGGCCACTTCGGCAAGCAACCTGCGGTCTTCGGCAAATGACCCCCGGTCTTCGGCAAATGACCCGTGGTTTTCGGCAAATGACCCGCGGTCTTCGGCCATGACCCACGGAGACTTTGGCCATGACCCACGGTCTTCGGCAAGCAACCCGCGGCCTTCGGCAAATAACCCGCGGTCATCGGCCATGACCCACGGTCTTCGGCCATGACCCGCGGTCTTCGGCCCTGACCCACGGTCTTCGGCCATGACCCGCGGTCTTCGGCCATGACCCACGGTCTTCGGCAAGCAACCCGCGGTCTTCGGCAGACAACCCGCGGTCATCGGCCATGACCCACGGTCCTCGGCCATGACCCACGGTCCTCGGCCATGACCCGCGGTCTTCGGCCATGACCCACGGAGACTTCAGCCATGACTCACGGTCTTCGGCAAGCAACCCGCGGTCTTCGGCAAGCAACCCGCGATCATCGGCCATGACCCACGGTCTTCGGCCATGACCCGTGGTCTTCGGCCATGACCCGCGGAGACTTCGGCCATGACCCACGGTCTTCGGCAAGCAACCCACGGTCTTCGGCAAACAACCCGCGGTCATCGGCCATGACCCACGGTCTTCGGCCTTGACCCGCGGTCTTCGGCCATGACCCACGGTCTTCGGCAAGCAACCCGCGGTCTATGGCCACTTCGGCCATGGTCCATTTCGGCCACAATCCACTTCGGCCACGATCCACTTAGGCACGATACGAGCTCGTTTCGGCCAAAGTCATTTTTATACGAAACTGTCTGGCCGAAGACAATCCTGGCCGAAGTGAAATCTATACGAAACAGTCTGGCCGAAGTCATTTCCATACGAGACTGCCTGGCCGAAGTCAAAACCATACGAAACTATCTGGCCGAAGTCATTTCAATACGAGACTGCCTGGCCGAAGTCAAAACCATACGAGACTGCCTGGCCGAAGTCAAAACCATACGAAACTGTCTGGCCGAAGTGAAATCTATACGAAATAGTCTGGCCGAAGTCATTTCCATACGAGACTGCCTGGCCGAAGTCAAAACCATACGAAACTGTCTGGCCGAAGTCATTTCCATACGAGACTGCCTGGCCGAAGTCAAAACCATACGAAACTGTCTGGCCGAAGTCATTTCCATACGAGACTGCCTGGCCGAAGTTAAAACCATACGAAACTGTCTGGCCGAAGTCATTTCCATACGAGACTGCCTGGCCGAAGTCAAAACTATACGAAACTGTCTGGCCGAAGTCAAAACCATACGAAGCTGTCTGGCCGAAATCATTTCCGTACGGAGCTGTCTTACCAAGGTCAATTCTGCACGAAGCTAGAAGACGACGTGGCCGAAGTCATTTCTATACGAAGCCAGAAGACGACGCGGCCGAAGTTATTTCTATACGAAGACAACAAGCCCATCTTCGGCCTACAACGTTACAAAGGCCCACGAAGTCAAGCCGGCTTAGCTAAAAAGGAAATCCCAAAGGATTAGGAAGTTTTTCCTGATCTCTTTAGGATTGACCTGGCCGACTGAAACTAGTATATATATATCTATGTACATCCTTTAAAAAAGGGATCCACAATTTACTTAGCAAAAAATCCTAGACTTTTTGCTCTCGAATTCTTGTACGAAAACTTTTCGACACAGCTTAATAAAAAACCATCTTTGGATCTCTTCGTTCGTGGTTCATCCGCAGAAATTTTATCCCCCTTAACAAATCTCCGACAAATTCTAATTGTGTTGATTTCGACTCCCACAATTTGGCGCTAGAAGGAAGGGGATTTGAAATTTTCTTACTCCAAGGAACCACCGAACGAACGATTCGAAGAAGATGACTAGCGACGGACGAACCGACGACCCGCAGGACATGGGGATCGATGGATCTGGAGCAACAGATACACCAACGCCTGCAGTCGTGGAGACGAGCCCAGAGGCCCTATCACAGATCAAGACGATGCTGGAGACGCTGCTCAAGAAGGCGGAGGAGCAGGACAAGCTAAACACGACGATGACGGATAAGCTCGAAGTCCTTACGACAGCGAGCCGAGCCCGTGGTAGAGGCTCAGGAGTTGACCTAATGAGGCGCCCTCTTCAACGTCTCAACCCAACGGCCCTCGATTTCTCAACACCCCACTATACGATGAGAACCCAAGGCGGATTGCTCCCTACAAACCAACCAACCACGACCACTGAACTGAACGCGACACCGCAGGAGGCAAACACGCAGACTATGGGCGGAATGAATCCAGTGATCAACCTGGAGGATAACCCAGAGGGTGAACACGACTCGGAACACCGCCGCGAAGCTGAACTCACGGGTGCGACCCAAAATCGAAATGAACAAACCAACACCAACCTTGGACATGACCAGGACCTCACCGAAGAGGAGGAGAACATCCTCTGGGCCCAACGAGCCCAGATCGAGGAAGAGCGCAAAGCGATGATCCGAGCCCAAAAGGAGGAGATGGCCGAAATCCGGGCAGGCATGGAGCGAGCTGCCACTGAGATGAAATTCGTTCGATCTCAGATGCATAGGGCTACTAGCAAGGCTCCCGAGCTCGACCGAGTGCTTGAAGAAGCACAGAACACCCCATTCACGACTCGAATCACTAAGACAAGGGTTTCTGATCCGGGGAAGATGAAGATACCAGTAAAACTGATCCAAACGAGCACTTGACCGCCTTCGCAATAGCAATGGGACGAGCAAACTTCAGAGAAGGAGAAGAAGACGCTGGACAATGTCTCTTGTTCGTTGAGCACCTTAAAGGCCCAGCTCTCCAATGGTTCTCCAGGCTGGGAAGAAATTCGATCGACAATTTCAATCAGTTGTCGTTGGCATTCCTTAAACATTATGCTACATTCATGGAACCCCGAACATCCTATGCGGATCTGTGGACCATGGGGCAAGGACAGAACGAGACATTGCGAACCTTCATCGGACGGTTCAAGTCAGTGTTGTCGAAGGTAGAAGGAATAAGTGACGAAGCCGCACTGCAAGCGTTAAAGAAAGCCCTTTGGTTCGACTCCGATTTTCGGAAGGAGATTGCGCTGAACGCACCAACCACGATCCAGGATGCATTGCACCGAGCGACGGACTTTGCCTCCAACGAAGAAGAAGTGAAGATCCTAGCCCAGAAACACGGAAAGACGAAGTCCACGAACCACGCTCCCTCTGCTCCAAACCCACCAAACAACAGAAAGGGCAACCAAGGCCCTGGATACATCCAACACGAAGGGGGATTCAAAGGAGCCCATAATTACCAAGTTGATTCGTCAAGCTATGGGCAAGGACGAGGTCAAGGCCGAGGAAGAGGTACATGGAGTAGCACGTGGACCAGAGGCCAAGGAACTTACGACGAAACGGCTTATTGCGAACATCACCATATCATCGGACACTCGACTGCAAATTGTCGCATTCTAGGTTTGAAACTCGCTGCTAAACTGGTGGCTGGCAAACTCAAAGGCGATATTAGCCTCAAGGATTTTGAAATGGATACCAACGCAAACCGCCCCGGACAGGCAAACGAAAATCTCCCTAAGCGAGGGAGGCAAGACGACGAAGCGCCAGTATCTGGCCCAAGAAGACGGATCAACATGATAATGGATGGATCTCACTATTGTTCGGATATCGTCTCATCGATTAAAGTTTTTCAACGACGAGCCGATGTCAGCGTTAACTGGTCCGCACCCTCCAAGTTCCCTGACGACGTAATCTCATTCGCAGAAAGGGAAACAACGGGAATCGATAAACCACACGATGACCCTCTCGTAATTGAGTTGATCATCAGTGGCTATGATGTAGCCCGGGTGCTGGTGGATACGGGCAGCACAGTGGATATAATCTTCAAAGAAACTCTCAAAAGAATAGATATCAATCCGTCCGATATAGTGGTTCCCCTAAACCATTGACTGGATTTTCCGGAGAAACGACGATGACAATCGGGACGATCAAGCTGCCTGTAGAAACTGGGGGTGTCATCAAGCTCGTCGAGTTCTCGGTAGCCGATCACCCAGCAATATATAACGTCATCGTGGCACACCTTGGTTAAATTCAATGCGCGCCGTAGCCTCGACCTACCATCTCTGCGTCAAATTCCCAACACCGAGCGGAGTCAAAACAATTTTGGGAAATCAGAAGGAGTCCCGCGTATGCTTCCTCGCTGCACACAAGCTCAGGAATCCTGTCACCGATCCAATAGCCAAGTCAGAACGCAAAAAGATGAAGACAGACAGGGAGCCAGTAAAAGAGCTCTCCAAGCTCTTATAGCAATTACAGATTGCGGAGGATCGCGAAGAAGAACCAGTCGAATAGCCCTGCGACCCCATAATATCAGTTTGTATCGACAACGAACACCCGGAACGATGCGTAGAGATTGGATTCGCCCTCGACGAAAAAATCAAGGACGAAAAGGTTTCATTCTTAAAAGAAAACGTGGACACTTTCGCGTGGGCAGCAGAGGATATGCCCGGAATTGATATCGGCGTAACCAGTCACGAATTGAACATCGACCCAACCTTCAAACCAATCAAGCAAAAACGGCGAAAGCAGTGAACGACGAAGTCAAAAGACCCTTAGGAGTCGGGTCGATAATGGAAGTCAAGTACCCGGATTGGCTGGCGAATCCTGTTGTAGTCAAAAAGAAGAACGAAAAATGGCGGGTGTGTGTCGATTTCACCGATTTAAACAAGGCATGCCCGAAAGACAGCTTTCCACTACCACACATCGACCGACTGGCAAAGCAACGGCCGGTAACAAGCTCTTATCTTTCATGGACGCATTCTCTGGATACAATCAGATTCTAATGAATCCTGACGATCGTGAGAAGACAGCCTTCATTACGGATCGTGGAATCTATTGCTACAAGGTGATGCCTTTCGGCCTCAAGAACGCCGGAGCCACATATCAGCGCTTAGTAAACAAGATGTTTGCTAATCAACTCGGAAGAACGATGGAGGTTTACATAGACGACATGCTGGTGAAATTGCTAGAGCCTACGGCTCACGAGTTACATTTGGAAGAATGTTTCCGACAGCTCAACTCGCACAACATGAAGCTCAACTCGACAAAGTGTAGATTCGCAGTCACGTCTGGCGAGTTTCTTGGTTACTTAGTTACCCATCGCGGAATTGAAGCAAATCCAAAGCAGATCTATGCCCTCATCCAGATGGCTTCCCCAAAATCAAAACGTGAAGTACAGAGACTGACTGGCAGGGTGGCTGCACTCAACAGATTTATTTCGCGGTCCACCGATAAGTGCTTACCGTTCTACGACACTTTACGAGGAAACAAGAAATTCGAATGGACAGAGAAGTGCGAAGAGGCTTTCCAGCAGTTGAAGAAATATCTCGCCAGTCCCCCGGTGCTTGCAAAGCCAGTCGAGGGAGAGCCACTCTTCCTATGCACCGCAATCTCCACCACGGCAGTAAGCGGAGTGCTCATTCGCGACGAACGGGGCGAGCAGAAACCAATTTTTTACGTCAGTAAGACCCTCACCGACGCAGAGACAAGATACCCGCAGATGGAGAAGTTGGCTCTATCGGTGGTCATGTCTGCCAGGAAACTAAGGCCGTACTTCCAATCACACTACATTGTGGTCCTCAGTCCTTTACCACTACGATCGATTTTGCACAGCCCAAGCCAATCCGGGCGATTGGCCAAGTGGGCTATCGAGCTCAGCGAGTACGACATCGAGTATCGCGGACGAACCTGTGTAAAATCGCAAGTGCTTGCCGATTTTTTAATCGAACTTCCGGAAGAGAGCCCCGCCGAAGGAAACCCGAATTCGACTTGGTAACTTCACGTTGACGGCTCATCATCCAAAAATGGTTCAGGGGTTGGGATACGTCTAACGTCACCAATGGGCGAGATACTTGAACAATCCTTCCGCCTAGGTTTTCACGCTTCCAACAACGAGGCAGAGTACGAAGCCCTCATTGCTGGAATAAAGCTTGCGTGAGGACTCAAGATTGACTGCATTCACGCGTTCTGCGATTCACAGTTAGTCGCGAACTAGTTCAGCGGGGAATACGCAGCTAAAGATGATTGTATGGAGGCGTATCTGAAAGTCGTCAAAGACTTGACTGCACAGTTCAAAGAGTTCGCACTCATGCGTATTCCACGAGGAGAAAACACTTCGGCCGATGCACTTGCCGCCCTCGCATCCACTTCTGATCCATCCTTGAAACGAGTTATTCCGGTGGAATTCATCGAACGCCCGAGCATCACTCTTCCAGAAACAGTGAGTATGGTTACGTGATCCCAAGCCGCCAGGACTGCAAGGGAGAAAGCCTGCACACCGGAAAATGCTGGAGATGACACTGACGAACGAGAAGCAGTAATCAACGGCTCAATGGTCCAGGACGAGACATATGCGGCAGACGAAAGACAGGCCTCTCGGATGGAAATAGATGCAGTCGTCGAGGACGAAGATCCTGCGAATGCTGCAGAAGAAGCAACGTCTATGGACGAGGACTCTACGACCCTCCCTTCCTATGTCGACCCCTGCCACGAAACTGGATTCGTCAAGATGAATGGAGCGTGTACGGGCATACAGTATGGCTGCGACAAAGGGTGGCTTGACGACATCCGTGGATACATCTGCGATGGAATTTTACCTTCAGACAAATGGGCAGCCCGAAAGCTTCGGGCGCAAGCAGCGCGCTACATCTTGCTCGACGGTAATGTTTTGAAATGGCGATTCTCGGGGCCAATACTCGCATGCCTCGAAGGAAAGGAGGCAAGGGCAATCATGGCGGAGGTCCACGGTGGCTCCTGTGGTAACCACTCGGGAGGACGAGCCTTGGCAATAAAAATCAAACGACACGGCTATTACTGGCCGACCATGATACAAGATTGCGAGAAATACTCGTCCAGGTGCGAGAAGTGTAAACGTTACGCACCAATGATTCATCAGCCGACCGAGATGCTTTCTTTGATATCATCACCCTATCCATTCATGCGATGGTCCATGGACATCGTCGGACCTTTACATCCGTCAAAGTAGAAACGATTCTTACTGGTCCTGATAGACTATTTTTCAAAATTGGTGGAGGCAGATTCGTATGCCAGCATCAAGGACGCACAAGTCGAAAGTTTTGTATGGAGGAACATCATATGCCGACATGGAGTCCCATACGAGATCGTCACCAATAATGGATCAGTTCATTTCCACAAGGTTCGAAGCTTTCTGCGAGAAGTGGAAGATCCGGCTAAGCAAATCCACCCCACGTTATCCACAAGGCAACGGCCAGGCCGAAGCAATAAACAAAACAATTCTCGACGGTCTCAAGAAACGCCTCGACCAGAAGAAAGGCCGATGGGCCGACGAACTGGAAGGTGTATTGTGGTCTCATAGAACGACACCGCGACGAGCAACCAACGAAACTCCGTTCGCTCTCATCTATGGGACAGAATGCGTCATTCCACCAGAGATAAATTTTCCTGGAGTCCGCCGAAGACTACTCCCAGAACAAGAAGGACTCAATCACTTGTTGATGTTTGATGAGTTGGACTTGATCGATGAAAGACGGGATCAAGCCTTGATCCGAATTCAGAATTACCAGAACGCAGCGGCAAAATACTACAACTCTCATGTACGAAATCGACCGTTCTACGAAGGAGACCTGGTCCTACGGAAAGTTTTCCAGAATACTGCTGAGCGGAACGCCGGCAAACTCGGAGCAAACTGGGAAGGACCTTACAAAATCACGAAAGTAGTCCGACCCAGAGTGTACGAACTCGCCAACATGTCTGACGTCCCAATACCAAGATCGTGGAACGCAATGCACCTCAAGAAGTACTATACTTAGGATACTTCATATGAACTGCGGGGCGGCTTGATCCCTGCAAAGGGTACGTAGGAAGCTCGTCTTCAGATGGGTTCAGCTGCCCCCCTCCTAAAAAAAAGGAGGGGGGAGTGGGTACGTATACTCGTATACTCCCACCTTTGTAATAGACTCCGCGTCTACTCAATGCAAGCTTCTCAAAGCAATTTTCTTCATATCACACCCTCCACGGGTTACTAAATCCTTAACAAAAACAGGCATCACATACGCACCTTTCACGAATAACTTAAAGTCCTAACTAAAACAGGCACCTCTCTTTACCCTCGTTGCTGATGGCCACAGCAACGAACTACTACATCCTTTACGGATCTAACTACTACATTCTAGCGGATTAAAAGCCCGCGCTATATAAATAACATGTCCATTGTCGGAGCGGATATGCTTATGGTAGCGTATCCGTAAACCAAAATGTTCATCCTAAACCCAACAACAAATCGTTGGTCCTAACAGTACTACATGTTCATTGACGGAGCGGATATGCTTACGGTAGCGTATCCATAAACCGAAGTGTTCATCCTAAACCCAACAACAAATTGTTGGTCGCAACAGTACTACGTGTCCATTGTCGGAGCGGATACGCTTACGGTAGCATATTCGCAAACCGAAATGTTCATCCGAAAACCCAACTAACAAATCGTTGGTCAAAACGCCTGTGCTCATAATCGAAGCAAGTATGCTTACGCTAATGTAATCATTCAAAACAAAAAAAACGAATCATCGGTATTAACACTAGCACAAACTATAGAAAAACGGATCAGTCCTCCTTGGATAAAAAAGCATTCAAGCAACAAGTTTCAATAACAAAGAAACGACACAACCAAAGCCAAAGCCACAAGGCAAACATAACAAGTCAATATGGATAAAGCCATCCAGGCACCATGTCCAAATAACGTCAAAGCATAATTAAAATGATGACTTGGGCAGTTCCCCATCATCATCATACCTTACCCCCTGAAGATGCACCCTAATCATCGTTGAAGGATTCGGCCGTCGTCTCGGATTCAGAGGCTTCGTTCGAACCAAGCTTACCCCTGTTGGATCCGGAGAATACGCGAACGCCGACATCCGCCGCTAACGCCTCAACAGACTCATTACCAAGCGCGACATTGGCCGAGTCTTTAGAGATCGGCGAGACCACTAGGTCGTTCCCCAATGAGGCGACCAACTTGTCAAACTCGTCATCGGCACCAGCGTACCTCGCTCTCCATCCCTCGAGTTTCTCAGTTTTGGCATCCAGCGAAGGTGGTTCGTCACCGCGGAGCAGTGCAAGGAGTTCAAGGTTCCCGTCAACTTGGGCAAGATCGACGATGCTGTTCTTCGACGATTCGCCCAAGATCTTGATCTTCTCCTTGGCTCGGTCGACTTTAGATTGAAACTTCTCGGCCAGTCCGCGCATCGCCCCCTTCTTAGCCCGTTCAACCTTCTTGTCGGTCATGGCCCTCTCCGAGCTCAACATCCGCTGGAGCTCGGCCACTTGAGCCTCTTGCTGGACCCGATAGGATTCCAAGTCTTCCTTCCATTTCGACGCTATCTCCATCGCAGCATCGCGCTCATGCTCGGCTTCGGTAAGCTTTGATCGAAGCCCTTCGGCCACTTTCCGTGCACGCTCGGCCCTCCTCGCATTCTTACGGACGTCCGCCTCATAACCGGACGTCATCTTGTTAATAGAGGCCACGAACTGAACGAAGAGAAGAAGAGAGATCAGGCATTGCATTTTCAACAAAGTACAAAAAAAAAGAGGTCGACGCAAACTACCTTAGCACCACGGCGAGACATTTCGGCATATGGCTTGCTCCGGGATAGAGTATCGGGAGGAGGAAAGCAATCCCCCTTGGAGAGAATCTTGGAGAAGAGAGTGGCCGAGGCCGACGCATCGTCACAAAACATTTCAGAAGCAAACGGCTGAGATACAGGTTGCGAAGGTAGCTCGTGCTCGGCGGCACTACTAACCAATGCATTACGCCTTTTTCGTCCAGGAGCGTCATCCTTTCGAGGGTCTTTCCCTCTGTCAGCCTTTGCCAGGACACGTCTCCGGACTGGCCTCACCTGATCGGCATCCTCACCTGTAGCCGCAGCCTTGCCCTTTCCGCGGTGAACCGGAGGCAAGTCCAATCGCCCAAGACCCAACACGACCTCTCTCACGATGGGGATCGACGGAGCCAGCGCGGACGGTTCAACAGACGAGTCGCCCGAGGGAAAAGCAAGGGCAGCACTTAGCTGCTCCGCAGTAATCTCAGTTCTGCCGACCTCTGCCTGCTCCATCGCGGCGCGGCTTTCGGCCTCCATCCTTTCACGAACAGATGGTCTTTTCCCCATGGTTCTCTTCGTACTGCTAGAAGAACACGAAGGTGTTGAACTCGGAGAATAATACCCGAAGTATCATGCCCGCGCTCTCTCTACTCTTTGAAGAGTAAAATCTCTTTGCCAGTCGCACTCACCGGAAGCTAGAGTCTCACAAAGCGTAATTATGTCCGGAGGACACGTCGGGATCGGATTAGGAACTGCAGAACCAACAAATAAGGCGGAAGGTCATGACATGTTCAACAAGACAGAAAAGCTCGTAAAGCTATGGATTGGCTACCGATTTTTCTCCATGTGGTCCTAATTTTGTTAACCCAATCTGCACCGACCGAAGCCTCAGAGATGGGCACAAAGAAGAAGTAATCCTCCCAATATCTGTCTTTGCTTGGGAATCCTACGATAATTTTGCGGTGAGCCTTGTTCGAAAGGGAGTAAAGAAGAGAATCCTTGGAACGAAATGTCTGGAAGGATAGCAGGTTCAGCAAGTGATCCACGGTGACTTCTTCGCCGCACTCGAAGCTGCGGACCACGATCCCAACCAGGTGTCGAATTCCCCGCGGGGTTATTTGTGCCAAGGCCAGTCTATGTTTCCACAGATACCCAAGGCTGACCCCTGGTATTGGGAACCACATAAAGCACATGTAAAAACAACTCTCGTATAAGGTGAAATACCCTTTTGGAGGCTCGCCAGCCCGATCCGATGACAATGGAAGGATGAACTCAATTTCTTCGGAAAGGTTAAACCGGTTCCTGAGGGTCTCCAAAGATTCAGCAGTGGAGAGAGTGGATCCTAGTGGATCAGGTGCATCGTGCTTGTATCCGCCCTCAGAAACTCACCGTTTTTAAGAGCACGCCCGAAGACCCGCGTCTTGCCTCATCCTAGCACAATCAGAGCTCCAATTCTCTATTTCGGCTTTTATGTTGAAAGGATTCTCCGTTTCATCCATAAAAGGGAATCACTTCGGCAATGGGGGAGGTCACTTCGGCAAGCAAGGACTTTGTTAGGGGAGGGGTCTTCGGTGAAACCACACTTCACTATGGTGCGGGCGTCACCTCGGCAAAAAGATACGTCGGCAAGGGCAACATCGGCAGAGAAGACTTCGGCCGAAAACAATTTAAAAAAAACAACCAAACAACCTAAAAAAAATCTTTAATAGGAGGAGAGAGAAGGGAGGAGAGAAGTTACCTTGAGGTTTTTGAGAAGTGAAGAAGTGAAGAGGAAATGATGAGAAGGGAGAGCATATATAGGCTCATAAAGCAAAAGATAATGTCATCATGCATTGGGAGTTGTGCCGAAACACAGTTGAATGAAGAAAATTTCTACTAGGAAAAAGATTATCAGTCTGAAGACAGAGAACCTGGCAGATACCAAAAACAACGGACTCAGTGTCATGTCGGCTCAGCTCATACCAACCGACACGGCACATTGATCCCAGCTTGGACTTCCTCTACCTCGGCACTATCATCACTAAAACTACCGAGCTGGGGGGCTAACTGTTGGGGTCAAAACCCACCCAGCTGTGATCAATGGGAAAATTGCTAAGTATGAAAATACGAAGAATCGGATAAAGCCGAAATTGTGGCTAAGTCATTTCTGTACGAGTCCACTTAGGCACAAGAGAGGCCATTCTGGCCAAAGCAGCTCCATTTTCGGCCGAGGAAGCTTGGCTCACTTCGGCATGAAGACTTCGGCAAAGAAAGAAGGGGACATCAGCAAGATTGGCTCACTTTGGCATGGAGACTTCGGCGAAGAAAGAAGGGGACATCGGCAAGATTGGCTCACTTCGGCATGGAGACTTCGGCGAAGAAAGAAGGGGACATCGGCAAGATTGGCTCACTTCGGCATGGCGACTTCGGCGAACAAAGAAGGAGACTTCGGCAAAGCCTTGTCTCCACTTAGGCAAGCCTTGTCTCTACTTAGGCAAGCCTTGTCCCCACTTAGGCAAGCCTTGTCGTCACTTAGGCAAGCCTTGTCTCTACTTAGGCAAGCCTTGTCTCCACTTAGGCAAGCCTTGTCGTCACTTAGGCAAGCTTGGTCTCTACTTAGGCAAGCCTTGTTTCCACTTAGGCAAGCCTTGTCTCCACGCAGGCAAGCCTTGTCGTCACTTAGGCAAGCCTTGACTCCACTTAGGCAAGCCTTGTCTCTACATAGGCAAGCCTTGTCCCCACTTAGGCAAGCCTTGTCGTCACTTAGGCAAGCCTGGTCTCTACTTAGGCAAGCTTTGTCTCTACTTAGGCAAGCCTTGTCCCCACTTAGGCAAGCCTTGTCGTCACTTAGGCAAGCCTGGTCTCTACTTAGGCAAGCCTTGTTTCCACTCAGGCAAACCTTGTCTCCACTCAGGCAAGCCTTGTCGTCACTTAGGCAAGCCTTGTCTCCACTTAGGCAAGCCTTGTCTCTACTTAGGCAAGCCTTGTCCCCACTTAGGCAAGCCTTGTCATCACTTAGGCAAGCCTGGTCTCTACTTAGGCAAGCCTTGTTTCCACTTAGGCAAGCCTTGTCTCCACTTAGGCAAAACTTCAGCCAGACATTGTGCCTAAGTCCTTTGCGTACGAGTCCACTTAGGCACGACTCACATCGGCAAGAAGGGAGAGACTTCGGCGCTTCGGCCGTAGGCCACTTCGGCAAGAAGGGAGAGACATCGGCAAGAAAGGAGAGACTTCGGCGCTTCGGCCGAAGGCCACTTCGGCAAGCAACCCGCGGTCTTCGGCAAATGACCTGCGGTCTTCGGCAAATGACCCGCGGTCTTCGGCCATGACCCACAGAGACTTCGGCCATGACCCACGGTCTTCGGCAAGCAACTCGCGGTCTTCGGCAAACAACCCGCGGTCATCGGCCATGACCCACGGTCTTCGGCCATGACCCTCAATCTTCGGCCATGACCCGCGGTCTTCGGCCATGACCCACGGGCTTCGGCAAGCAACCCGCGGTCTTCGGCAGACAACCCGCGGTCATCGGCCATGACCCCCGGTCTTCGGCTATGACCCACGGTCTTCGGCCATGACCCACAGAGACTTAGGCCATGATCCACGGTCTTCGGCAAGCAACCCGCGGTCTTCGGCAAGCAACCCGCGGTCATCGGCCATGACCCACGGTCTTCGGCCATGACCCGTGGTCTTCGGCCATGACCCGTGGTCTTCGGCCATGACCCGCGGAGACTTCGGCCATGACCCACGGTCTTCGGCAAGCAACCCGCGGTCTTCGGCAAACAACCTGCGGTCATCGGCCATGACCCACGGTCTTCGGCCATGACCCGCGGTCTTCGGCCATGACCCATGGTCTTCGGCAAGCAACCCGCGGTCTTCGGCCACTACGGCCAACGTGGACTTCAGCCACTTCGGCCATGGTCCATTTCGGCCACGATCCACTTCGGCCACGATCCACTTAGGCACGATACGAGCTCATTTCGGCCGAAGTCATTTTTATACGAAACTGTCTGGCCGAAGACAATCCTGGCCGAAGTGAAATCTATACGAAACAGTCTGGCCGAAGTTATTTTCATACGAGACTGCCTGGCCGAAGTCAAAACCATACGAAACTGTCTGGCCGAAGTCATTTCCATACGAGACTGCGTGGCTGAAGTCAAAACCATACGAAACTGTCTGGCCGAAGTCATTTCCATACGAGACTGCCTGGCCGAAGTCAAAACCATACGAAACTATCTGGCCGAAGTCAAAACCATACGAAGCTGTCTGGCCGAAGTCATTTCCGTACGGAGCTGTCTTACCAAGGTCAATTCTGCACGAAGCTAGAAGACGACGTGGCCGAAGTCATTTCTATACGAAGCCTAAAGATGACGCGGCCGAAGTTATTTCTATACGAAGACAACAAGCTCATCTTCGGCCTACAACGATACAAAGGCCCACGAATGTGGGAGTCGAAACTCGCACAACCAAAAAACTTGTAAAGAGATATGGGGATTCGACAAACTTCTATGTAAAGAAACCAAGAACAGAGATCCAAAGATGGAGATTTTATGCAAACTGTTTTGAAAGCTCTTTGTAAAGCAATAAATGTTTTGCTAGGTCAAATTTCGGATCCCCTTTTTCAAGAGGTACATTGTCTATTTATATGTGAAAATAGTCGGCTAGGCCTTTTCCTAAAGGATAAAGGAGGACTTCCTTATTCTTTGGAGTTTCCTTTCTCTGATTCAGATGCGGGCTTCTTTCTTTGTCCCGTTGCCTCAGCCCACCAATATCTTATGGCTCGTTGCCTCGGCCCAACAAGGTACCGAGCTGGTTACTTTGCTGGGTCATTGATGGGCTGGCTCGTCGTTTGTCTCGCCTGCTTATCCCAATTCTGAGCCAGGTAGTTCGCTCGTCGCCTGACTTCCCTTGATGCCGAGCCAGGAAATTGGTATGCCAACATGTTGGCTCGTCACCGTTCGTTGGTTTGCCAACATGTTGGCTCGTCACCGTTCGTTGGTTTG
Organism: Pseudoturritis turrita; assembly: GCA_900406555.1. NCBI lineage: Eukaryota > Viridiplantae > Streptophyta > Magnoliopsida > Brassicales > Brassicaceae > Pseudoturritis > Pseudoturritis turrita. The sequence goes on from OVBL01000385.1 coordinate 19,390, forward strand.
CCAACATGTTGCCAAGCCAGGTTTGGCTCGTCTCCTGCTTCTTCCACCGCCTAGCCAAGATGTTGGCTCGTCACTCCTTTCTCCTTGCTGCCTAGCCAAGATGTTGGCTCGTCATCGTTTCTTCATGCTGCCGAGCCAAGATGTTGGCTCGTCACTCCTTCTTCCTGCTGCCTAGCTAAGATGTTGGCTCGTCATCATTTCTTCATGCTGCCGAGCCAAGATGTTGGCTCGTCATCGTTTCTTCATGCTGCCGAGCCAAGATGTTGGCTTGTCATCATTTCTTCATGTTGGCGAGCTAAGATGTTGGCTCGTCACTCCTTCTTCCTGCTGCCAAGCCAACATGGGTGTTGGCTCGTCACTCCTTCTTCATGCTGCCAAGCCAACAGGGGTGTTGGCTCGTCACTCCTTCTTCCTGCTACCGAGCCAACAGGAGTGTCGGCTCGTCGCCTAGGCTTTCTCCTCCATACTTAGTATTTTCAGCAGTTGATCTCGATGGGGTAAAAACCGACCCCAACAGTTAGCCCCCCAGCTCGGTAGTATTATTAATAATAGTGATGAGGTGAGAAGTCAAGATCGAGATCAACCATCTTTGGGCTACCGAGCCAGATTTGTGGTGAAGCTGTCATTCGGGCATTAACACATGCCGAGCCAAACTGATAGTGTTACCGAGGTGTTTTATTTCCGAGCCAACACTGGAGTATCTTATCGCCGAACCAACCCCTTGACGTGCTGCTTATTTGTCTTCAATTGCGTTGCCGAGCCACTTTGGCCTGTGATATATTTGTTTTCTGCTGAACCGACACCTTTGTCATGCTGCCGAGCCCGCTTATTATTCGTATGACCGAGCCACTTTGGCTCGTCATCTTTTCGTATCGCTTAGACTGCCGTTCCGCCGAGCCATATTCTTCTGATATACTGCCGAACCATCCCAATAAGTGATTCGTTTTTTGGCTCGGCAGTAATGTTTGCTTGAAGTATCTCCATTCATGATTACAACTTTATTGGGAACTGCAAATGTTTTTGCGTGTTTCCGAGGCCGCGTGGCGTCACGCGCTTTACTTTTATGCGTCTTTATATTTAGATTCTTGTTTCACTCCTCACAACTCACTTCTCTTCATTTCCGAAAAATCAGGTATCTCTCTTCTCTCTCTTCTTCTCTCTCTATTCGTTTTAAGTTGTTGGCTAGGTTTTTTTTTAAATTCCTTCCTTCCGCCGTCAAACTTGAGTTTTCCGACATATCTTCATACGCGGCTCGGCGGTTCTATGCGTTTTCCGATCCATCTTCATCCATCTCCGGCGAACGTTTGAATTTCCCGATCCATCACCATCCAGACTGCGTCGTTACCTTGATCTCTTGTCGCCGAACCGAAATTCTTCGCACCAAGGGTATTTTCTGAGCCGAGATTGCTCCAATTTCTGCTAAGTACCAATTTGACTCCGAGCCAGAAACATTAATGTCTCATATCGCCGAGCTGGAAGACTCTGTGGGTTCGGCAAATTCTGCCTCGTTGCTTGGATGCAAGATGGTGCTGTCTCCACAAAGTTCCGAGCCGGATGGACTCAATTCTCCGCCAGGCCAGCTGCAAATCGTCGCCCAACCTATATTTGATGAGGCTTTTGATGCCGAGGCAGATGCCGAGGCGACGCTAATACAGAAAGCTCTCGAAGAATTCAAAGCCGAGCCGACGGAGTATGTTATCGACGAGGCAGAAAAGATACGGCTTGAGAGATTATTTGCGAGCCATCAAGCCAGTACATCGACGAGGCGAAAACCCAAAAGGAAAACGCCCAAGAGACGACCTGACCCACCTGGTTCGTCTTTGTGCACCGCTGAATCCTTGGAGGCACTGAGGCATCGATTTCATATTTCAGAAGGTGTCAAACTGGTTGTCCCTGCTCCAACTGACCGAGCTGAATCTCCGCCGCCTGGATATTTCACTCTCTGCGAGAGTATCTTCTACGGTTGTCTGCTCTGGTTTCCGATCCCTAGCTTGATCGTTCGCTTTCTATACAAGCATGGGTTAGCGCCGAGCCAAATTACACCTCGTGGGATGCGTAACCTAGTTGGGATTCTGGTTCAGAACTACGAGTGTGACGTGACTGTTCGCATTTCCCACCTTCGGCAGTTTCTTGAGTTCTGAAAGATTAAGAACTCCCGAGCCTATTACATTTCCAACAAGAAGCAAAGGAAGATTATCGAAGGCTTCCGAAGCAAAGATGGAGATTGGGGGAACTACTTTTTCTTTGTTCCTATCAACGATGCTACGGTCGAAGCCGAGAGCCTCCATTATGTAAAAACGGAGTGGGGAACCATTGGTGGGCGAGCCGTAGATTTTTCAGGAGATTTGCTAATGTTTTTCTTTGTAGCGAACTGACCACTGATCCCTCTTCTTTTTTTTTGCAGTTCGGCAGATTCTCCCACGTTACCCAGAAGACACGCTCACGCTTCGGAGCACACTTGCTGAGAGAAGGTGCCATTGGGAAAAACATTTTTCCCTGAAAAGAGTCGAAAAAGCCCGAGCCACTTTCGCCGGTGTTGAAGTTTCTGACAGCTCGGAATCTGAGTCTCCAGAGCGAAGTCCTCCAAGAAGAAGAAGTATGGGAAAGAGATTGACCATCCGTGACAAACAGGCTCTGAAGGAGATGAAGGAAAAAGAGGCGGCTGCCCGAGCTGATGAAACAGCTAAACCAGCTGAACAAGATGCCGAACCGGTTGCCGAAGTGCCTGGACAAACCGTGCCTGAAATGGAGGCACGTCTTCCCTCCGAACCGCCAGCCTTGGACGCCGAAGCAAGGGATGCGGTTTCCGCTATCGTTCCTGTCGCTAGGCCTTCTGGCTCGGCGTTCGTCCAACACAAAGGCGATGGGAAGAGACGAGCTGCCTCTGAGCCAGATAAAGAAAAAACCAACAAAAAACAGAAGCGAAAGCGCCAAAGGCATACCGATCCAACTCCTGCCGAGCCAAGGCCGGCGTCTCTTGGACAAGAAGGATCCGCGCCGATCTGTAACGATGCCGAAGCTTCAGCGACTCTCTTCTCGCAGGTTTGCTGCTCGGGAGACAGACTACCGCCTATCGATGTCCTTTCTCATGGCGATTTGTACACGGACATGTCGCTCCGAGGCACCAAGGTATTTTGCAGATTCAATGTTTTACCAAGAAAAAGAACAAAACCTTAAGCGTTGATTGTTTCTTCTTATGGCCAGTTCGTTGCTTCCATAAACAAGATCGTCGCCGCCTTCGAGCAAGACGTGCGAAAGGACAGGCGCCAAATCGAGGATGCTCAAAAGGACGTGTCTTTCCTCCGAAGTAGAGTTGCCGAGCTGGAAGGCAAACATGCGGACGAGCTGGCGACTGCCGCAGCTCGGATCAAAGCTCTCGAGAAGGATAAGGCGTTCCTTAAGGAAGAGTGGAACAAAGCCGGTGATTTGGCTATGAGAATAGATCGCTCCAAGCAGAAAAAGGTTGCTGAAATCGAGTCCCTGAAGAGACAGCTCACGGCCGTCAATGCTTTGCACGAGGCAAACGTCAAAAAGGCCCAAAAAGTAGCGAGGCGAGAGATGTCGGGGAGGTTTTAGGAGCGGCTTGTTAAGATCGAGAAAAGCATTGACGAGCTGAAAGCGGCAAAGTAGAAAGAGCTTGATTTGGCCCAAGTTGACAGCAATCTTCAGCTGCTTGAGATTCTGCTGAAAGAGGATGCACTTGCTCTCGACTCCGAGGTGTCGAAGATGACAGGATGGAGAGCTGACTTGGCCGACGCGGCAGATGAGTTCGAGAAGATTGAGGCCGAGCTGAAGAAAGACCTGATGCTCTCACCCGTTTCCTCAGACTCCACAGGCACTCTCCTGGGAACCGAGCCAATAGAGAATACGGCGGCAACAGCCAGAGTTGTAGATTTTGCAGGTTCGAATGTTGGCACGCCGGGGATTGCCGATCTTGCCGCTGAGAAGCCTTCCGACCAGATCCTCTTGAATGATCCTTCTCCTTGTTGTGTTTTTTTTTTTAAACTCGAGAACTCTCTTTTGTTTTGGCATATTTTAGTTTAAGACAAGCGCCTGGACGGTTTTATCCAAGTCTTTTATATGTCAATTGCTAAGTCTTGTAACGTTTGCCATTCGTTGGCATGAACTCTCTTATCCCTTGCTGGAAGTATCTAAGTTCTCGTCCGTCTTTTTGATGTGATATTGCGAACCATCTGTGTTTAGTAAAGAATATGGTTTAGTCTTTTTGGTGTCAGTTTAGGGTTTGCGGTGTTCTGGCTTACATTCCCGTTCTTTCGTCACTGAAACATGTTTAAATTCTCATACTAACTTTTTAGGTCTAGTATTATGTTTCTGAGATGTTTATGACCAGTGTACCACAAGAGGTGTTTACTGGGTTTTTAGAGTTTACTTTGAGTTTTAAGACTTGCGAGTTTTCGACTTACGGGTCCCTCTCAAAGATAAACTTGTAAGAATATCGTTCGGGATATACCTTTCAGATATTAGATTAGGATATACCCAACCGAAATTTGTATAGCGCGCTTTCATACCCGTAAGAGGGTGTTGAGAACCTTTAATCCCGTATAGAGATAATGGTTAAAATCCATAAAGGATGTGGTTGTTCATCTGTTGTAGCCAGCAACGGACGAGGTGAAGAATATCCATGAAGGATGTAAAGATGTAACTTGTGTAGACTAAGTGACTTGAAGTTATTACCTTTAAAGAATGATGCGAGGTGTGGGAGTATACGTGTATACGTACCCACTCCCCCCCTTTTTTGAGGAGGGGGACAACTGAACCCGTCCGAAGATGAGCTGCCTACGTACCCTTTTCAGGGATCAAGTCGTCCCGTAGTTCATGTGAAGTGATTTAGTGGTAATACCTCTTTAGGTGCATTGCGTTCCAAGATCTTGGTATCGGAACATCAAACATGTTTGAGAGCTCGTATACTCCTGGTCGAACTGCCTTGGTGATCTTGTAGGGTCCTTCCCAGTTTGCTCCTAGTTTGCCAGCGTTTGTTTCGGCTATGTTCTGAAAAACTTTGCGGAGAACCAGATTACCTTCTTTGAACTTTCGACTTCTGACGTTAGTGTTGTAATACTTAGCTGCTGCCTGTTGATAATTTTGAATCCGAACCAGTGCTTGATCCCTTCGTTCGTTAACCAGGTCCAACTCATCGAGTAGCATGAGGTGATTCAGTCGTTCCTGCCCAGAAAGAAGTCTGCGGCGGACTCCAGGGAATTGGACCTCGGCTGGGATGACACATTCGGTACCATGGACAAGAGCAAAGGGTGTTTCTCCAGTGGCACGTCGTGGAGTGGTTCGGTGCGACCATAATACTCCTTCGAGTTCATCTGCCCAGCGTCCCTTCTTTGCATCAAGGCGTTATTTCAATCCGTCCAGGATAGTCTTGTTTACTGCTTCTGCTTGTCCATTCCCTTGTGGGTAGCGTGGCGTAGACTTGCTGAGTCATATCTTCCATTTTTCGCAGAAGGCTTCAAACCTTGTAGAGATAAATTGCGAGCCGTTGTCCGTAACAATTTCGTAGGGAACTCCATGTCGGCATAAGATATTTTTCCAGGCAAAATTTTCGACTTGGGCATCCTTTATGTTGGCGTAAGAATCTGCTTCTACCCATTTTGAGAAGTAATCTGTTAAAACCAGCAAGAACCTCTTTTGTTTGGACCTATGCAGAGGCCCGACGATGTCCATTGACCAGCGCATGAAAGGGTAGGGCGCTGAGATCGATGATAGCAACTCCATAGGTTGATGAATCATTGGGGCATGTCGTTGGCATTTTTCGCACCTGGCAGAGAACTTTTCACAGTCCTTCACCATCGTTGGCCAATAGTAGCCATGACGCTTGATCTTGATCGCCAAGGCTCTTCCGCCGGAGTGATTGCCACACGAGCCACTATGGACCTCTTCCATTATGTTTCTCGCTTCGGTGCCTTCAACGCAAGCCATCAGTGGTCCTGAGAATCTCCACTTGAAGACGTTTCCATCTAAGAGAACATATCGAGCAGCTTGAGCTCTGAGTTTTCTAGCAGCCCACTTATCTGATGGTATCTCGCCGTCCATGATGTATAGGCGAATTTCTCCCATCCATTCTTTGTCGCACCCGTAGTCCGTTTCTGTTTGTTGTGGGTCTTCCTCCATCTCCACTACTTCACCTTCGGCCGGAGGCTCCGTTTCAGGTTCTTCCCATATCTGGATTGGCTGTGCCGGTGCTGCCCTTTTTTGCAAGGCTTGGCCCAGATATTCCTTCGGTTCGAACGGCTGTTTGGGAGCGAGTGACCGCGTTCACGGTGCCAGAGAGGCTGATACTTGGGTTTTTGGTGAATTCCACTGGGATTATTCTTTTCAAATCCGGATCGGAGGTGGACGCGAGTGCTGCTAGCGCGTCTGCCGAAGTGTTTTCCCCGCGTGGTATCCGTGTTAATGTGAACTCTTCGAACTGTGCAGCCAGTCCTTTGACAATCTTTAGATAAGCTTCCATTCGGTCGTCTCTGGCTGTGTACTCGCCGCTAACTTGGTTGACCACCAGCTGTGAATCGCAGTAGGCTTGGATGTGCGAAACCTTGGGTCCAAGAGCAAGTCTCATTCCAGCTATCAAAGCTTCATATTATGCCTCGTTATTAGATGCACGAAAACCCAGGCGGAATGACTGCTCGAGGATTTCGCCTGTTGGAGAGGTTAACCGTATTCCCACTCCGGATCCTTGTTTTGATGATGATCCATCCGCGTGAAGCCTCCATATTGTGCTCGGAGCCGGTTCTTCTATCACTTCTTCTGGGAGTTCTATCAAAAAGTCGGCTAGGACTTGAGATTTTACGCAGGTTCTGCTTCGATATTCGATGTCATATTCGCTCAGCTCTATTGCCCACTTTGCCAATCCCCCGGATTGGCTAGGGCTATACAAGACGGATCGCAGTGGGATGGTGGTCAAAACTACAATCGAATGTGACTGGAAGTATGGTCTCAGTTTTCGAGCGGACATTACCACAGATAATGCTAGCTTCTCCATCTGTGGATACCGTGTTTCGGCGTCGGTGAGAGTTTGACTAACATAGAAAATTAGCTTCTGCTCGCTGCGCTCTTCTCTGATGAGTACACCACTTACCGTCGTGGCCGAAATGGCCGTGTATAGAAATAGTGGCTCGCCTTCCACCGGTTTCGTAAGTACTGGAGGGCTGGCTAGGTACTCTTTCAACTGCTGAAACGCCTGTTCGCATTTTTCTGTCCATTCAAACTTCTTGTTCCCACGTAGCGTATCGTAGAAAGGCAAACATTTATCAGTTGACCGAGATGAAATGATTTAGCGCGGCGACCCGTCCAGTTAGCCTCTGGACTTCGCGTTTTGTCTTCGGCGACACCATCTGTATGAGCGCATCAATCTGCTTCGGATTGGCTTCAATCCCACGGTGGGTGACCAGATATCCAAGGAATTCTTCTGGCGTGACCGCGAATCTGCACTTGGTTGGGTTCAGCTTCATGTTATGCAGATTCAGTTGCTCGAAACATTCTTCCAGGTGAGCTACGTGATCCTCCTCCTCTAAAGACTTCACCAGCATGTCGTCTATGTAAACTTCCATTGTCTTCCCCAGTTGGCCAGCGAACATTCGGTTTACTAATCGCTGGTAGGTGGCTCCAGCATTTTTTAGACCGAACGGCATGACTTTGTAGCAGTATATCCTGCGGTCTGTGATGAACGCCGTCTTCTCTTGATCGTCTGGGTTCAGTAGGATTTGGTTGTATCCGGAGAAGGCGTCCATAAATGAAAGGAGTTTGTTGCCTGCTGTCGCTTCCACCAATCGATCAATATGTGGCAGTGGAAAGCTGTCTTTGGGGCAGGCTTTGTTCAGGTCGGTGAAGTCCACGCATACACGCCATTTCCCATTTTTCTTCTTAACCACCACATGGTTAGCGAGCCAGTCTGGATACTTTGCTTCGACTATTGATCCCACACGTAGTAATCGTTCCACCTCGTTATTCACTGCTTGTGCTCTATCCGGACCAAGTTTTCGCCTTTTCTGTTTGACGGGTTTAAAGATTGGATCCACGTGCAGCTCGTGGCACGTTACGTTGATGCTGATGCCGGGCATATCTTCAGCTTCCCACGCGAAGGTGTGTAGGTTCTTTTTAAGGAAAGAAATCAGCTCTCCCTTTATGGGATCTTTCAGCTCGGCCCCTATTTCGACACAGCGTTCTGGGTGATTGCCATCTATGTTCACCGAGACGACGGGGTCGCAAGTTGGTTTGATTTCCCTCTCACGATCCTCCGAGATCTGTAATTGCTATAAGAGTTTTGCCAACTCCTTCTTGGGTTCCCTGTCAGTCTTCATCTTCTTTCTCCTAGTGGTGGTTTCTGTGACGGGGTTCCTAAGTTTGTGTTCGGCTAGGAAACAAATGCGGGATTCCTTTTGGTTATCCCAAATTGTTTTGATTCCCCCAGGGGTCGGAAATTTGATGCAGAGGTGATAGGTCGATGGTACGGCTCGCATCGAGTTTATCCAGGGTGTGCCCATGATCACATTGTAGATCGCAGGATGATCTGCAACCGAAAACTCCACTATCTTGGTTACCTGTTCAGCTCGGACAGGGAGTTTTATTGTTCCAAGGGTCATGGTTGTCTCTCCCGAGAATCCAGTTAAAGGCTTCGGCGCGGCTGTGATTTTGTCCAGGTCTATGTTCATCCTTCTGAGCGTCTCCCGGAAGATCACATCTACGGAGCTTCCTATGTCTATCAGAACCCGGGCGACGTCGTAATCATCAACGATCAATTCTATCACGAGGGGGTCATTATGTGGTCGGTCGATGCCGGTGGTTTCCCTTTCTTCGAACGAGATAACATCGTTGGGAAGTTTGGAAGGTGCTGACCAGTTTACACTCGCATCGGCTCGCCGCTGGAAAGCTTTGATTGAAGACACCGTGTCCGAACAGTATTGTGATATACCCATTATCATATTTATTCTTCTTCGAGAACCTGACTGCGTTGCCTCGTCATATCACCTTCCTCGCTTGGGTGTATCATCATTTTGACTGATCTGGTTCGGCTGATCTTTTTCGCCTTCTTGCTCGAAATCCTTTAAGCTGACTGCGCTACCGAGTTCTCCGGCTACCAGCTTTGCCGCAAGCTTCATTCCCAAGGTTCGGCAGTTGGCAGTTGAATGACCGTGCATTTGATGAAATTCGCAGTAAGCTTTTTCGTCGTACGAACTTTGACTTCGTGTCCAGGTGTTCCAAGGTGTTTTGCCTCGGCTCGTTCCCACCTGGTAGTTGTGGGCTCCTCCAAAATTGGGTTTCTCATGGTGTACATACCCGTTTCCTTGAATACTCTTCTTATGCGGAGGTTGGCTCGGGATTTGGAAAGAATGGTTCGTCGATTTGGCGGCTCCATATTTCTGAGACAAAACCTTCATCTCTTCTTCGTTGACTATGAAATCTGAGGCTCGGTGCAGTGCGTCCTGGATTGATAGTGGTGTGTTCAGAGCAATCTCTTTTCGGAATTCGGATTCGTACCACAGAGCCCTTTTTAAGGCGAGCACAGCGGCCTTGTCACTTACGTCTTCAACTTTTGACATCACTGCTTTGAATCTCCCTATGAAACTTCGTAATGTCTCCGTAGGCCCTTGAGTCAATGTCCATAGGTCGGCATCTGAGGCTCCTCGATCCATAAACATGGAGTAATGCTTCAAGAAGGCGGCAGACAGCTGCTGGAAATCATCAATGGAGTTCCGCTCTAATCTTGAAAACCATTGGAGGGCTGCACCCTTTAGATGTTCCACAAATACGAGGCAGAAACCGGCATCTCTCTCCTTTTCTCTAAAATTTGCTCGGCCCATTGCTATGATAAACGCCGTTATGTGTTCCTTTGGGTCGGTTGTCCCTTCGTAGACTGGGACTTTGATCTTTCCTGGGTCGGAGACCCTTGCCTTGGTAATTCGGGCTGTAAACGGTGTATTGTGCGCTTCTTCCAATACGCGGTCAATCTCCGGGACTTTACTGGTTGCCTTGTGCACCTGGGATCGGACGGCTTTCATCTCAGCAGTGGCTCGAATCAATGAGGCTCGGATTTCGTCCAATTCTTCTCTATGGGCTCGGCTCGTTGTCCTCGGCTCGTCAGCGTATTGTGCCTGTCGTACCCACAAGAGATTTTCTTCCTCTTCTGCTAAGCTCCTGGCTCGGTTCGGATCGATGTTGCCTTCGCTGGCTCGGACTTGTGTCAGCGTTGGCGCAAACCCTTCGTCAGCGGGATTCTCCGTATTGTGATCTCCTTCCACGTGGCCCTCTTTGTCAAGGACGATCGTTGCAGCCGAACCATGATTGGTGGGTTGGTCGTACCCACCGCTGGTTTCTCTTGCTTCGTGCATCAGTCGAGGTGGCTCGGTGATACTTGACCTGGTTGCCGCGGGTGTTTGCTCGTTGATGGGATACGGTGGTGGCAATCCTCCCAACGTCCTCGGTACATCTCGTGGTGTTGCAAAATCCAAGGCCGTCGGGTTTAAGCCAAGCCATCTGGTGATTCCACTGACAGGTGGGTTCACCGCTGAACCCATGCCTCCAAATCGTGTGTTTCTGGCTCGGCTCTCCGTTGCCAGTGTCTCAATTCTCTCCGTCAGCGAGCTGTTCAGCTTTTCCTGCTCCTCGGCCCTCTTCAGTAACGTGGTCATCATGTTTTTCAACTCTGTCAGAGTTTCGGACGTTCCTTCCGCGTTCGTCGGAGACAGATTGGTTCCTGTTCCAAGAAGATCGACGCCAGTGTTGGTTGCATCATCACCACTTTGATCTCCGTCTGTAGTCATCGTTTCAGATCTCGTATTCGGTGGTTCTTTGGTGTCAGAAGAAATAGTATCCCCACAGACGGCGCCAAATTGTGGGAGTCGAAACTCGCACAACCAAAAAACTTGTAAAGAGATTTGGGGATTCGACAAACTTCTATGTAAAGAAACCAAGAACAGAGATCCTAAGATGGAGATTTTATGCAAACTGTTTTGAAAGCTCTTTGTAAAGCAATAAGTATTTTGCTAGGTCAAATTTTGGATCCCCTTTTTCAAGAGGTACATTGTCTATTTATATGTGAAAATAGTCGGCTAGGCCTTTTCCTAAAGGATAAAGGAGGACTTCCTTATTCTTCGGAGTTTCCTTTCTCTGATTCAGATGCGAGCTTCTTTCTTTGCCCCGTTGCCTCAGCCCACCAATATCTTATGGCTCGTTGCCTCGGCCCAACAAGGTACCGAGCTGGTTACTTTGCTGGGTCATCGATGGGCTGGCTCGTCGTTTGTCTCGCCTGCTTATCCCAATTTCGAGCCAGGTAGTTGGCTCGTCGCCTGACTTCCCTTGATGCCGAGCCAGGAAATTGGTATGCCAACATGTTGGCTCGTCACCATTCGTTGGTTTGCCAACATGTTGGCTCGTCACCGTTCGTTGGTTTGCCAACATGTTGTCGAGCCAGGTTTGGCTCGTCTCCTGCTTCTTCCACCGCCTAGCCAAGATGTTGGCTCGTCACTCCTTTCTCCTTGCTGCCTAGCCAAGATGTTGGCTCGTCATCGTTTCTTCATGCTGCCGAGCCAAGATGTTGGCTCGTCACTCCTTCTTCCTGCTGCCTAGCCAAGATGTTGGCTCGTCATCGTTTCTTCATGCTGCCGAGCCAAGATGTTGGCTCGTCATCGTTTCTTCATGCTGCCGAGCCAAGATGTTGGCTCGTCACTCCTTCTTCCTGCTGCCTAGCCAAGATGTTGGCTCGTCATCGTTTCTTCATGCTGCCGAACCAAGATGTTGGCTCGTCATCGTTTCTTCATGCTACCGAGCCAAGATGTTGGCTCGTCACTCCTTCTTCCTGCTGCCAAGCCAACAGGGGTGTTGGCTCGTCACTCCTTCTTCCTGCTGCCAAGCCAACAGGGGTGTTGGCTCGTCACTCCTTCTTCCTGCTACCGAGCCAACAGGAGTGTCGGCTCGTCGCCTAGGCTTTCTCCTCCATACTTAGTATTTTCAGCAGTTGATCTCGATGGGGTGAAAACCGACCCCAACAACGAAGTCAAGCCGGCTTAGCTAAAAAGGAAATCCCAAAGGATTAGGAAGTTTTTCCTGATCTCTTTAGGATTGACCTGGCCGACTGAAACTAGTATATATATCTATGTACATCCTTTAAAAAAGGGATCCGCAATTTACTTAGCAAAAAACCCTAGACTTTTTGCTCTCGAATTCTTGTACGAAAGCTTTTCGACACAGCTTAATAAAAAACCATCTTTGGATCTCTTCGTTCGTGGTTCATCCGTAGAAATTTCATCCCCCTTAACAAACCTCTGACAAATTCTAATTGTGTTGATTTCGACTCCCACATGGGTCGCGACGATAGAGTTCGTGGGACGCGAACGAGTCTGGGTAGATTCTGGGTGATCGGCGACAAGAGGTGTCAGAACCAAACCGGATCGAGGCAAAACGATCTCGCCTGGCTAAGGTGAGTGGGTGACCGTGGTTACTGTTCTAGGATCGTTTGATTGCTAGATTTATTACTGTCATAGATTGCTTGGGTGATTCCGACTGTTTGCTTGTCATGATTGAATAATCTGTTTGTCTGGTTAAGACACTTGGGAGTCGAGTGTTCTCGCCAAGGCTTAAATCTGTTCATGATAAGTAATATTGACTGTATTAAATCGATAGTATGATTGCGATTCTGTTCTGTGGCCTAGTGAGACGGGATGACCGCATCACTAAGCGATTCTGTTGCTTATGCCTCCTTTATGGATGCAGGTTTTGAGTCTCGCCGTGAAAGTGGCTGATCGCGAGACTAAGGCAGGAAGGGATGGATGGATTAGATCGGGTAGATGGGTTCATTTCAATGTATTATCTTATGTAGCAAACTGATCATTGTAATTAAAACCTCCTGATTTAATCTAAGTTAACGTTTTCCATTGCTTGAGACTTGTCAATTGAATTAAAACACGAAAAATGACTTAGTAAATCGAATTCAAAATTTGGCTAAGTATCTGGTCCGTAGTGAGGCTTAACCATGGGTGAGAATCCGGGTTGGGTCTTCACAAGTTTGGTATCAGAGCCTTTACGATTCTAGGACAGTCTAGCATAAATGGGTAGTGGGTCTAATCCATCCTTCCAATGCCAAGGTCTCGCGGTAAGTTTTCTGTTAAGTTTTTAGTCTGTGTTATAAGTTAGCGTCAAAGCTAACTTATAAACTGGATCATGCATATGGTTAAAAGAATCCCAAACCAAAGAGTGAATACTGATGGGGATACTGGTGAAAATTCTGGAAATACTGTGGCGAGGAATACTACACTGGACCATGAGGAAGTCCAGAATGAGGTGAATGAGAATGCAGCTGCTGCTGCAGTGAATGTTGCGAATGTTATTGCGGCTCCAGTTGGATTGGAGGCAGTATTGATGCTACTGGCTCAAGTGTTGGAAAGGTTTCCGGTTGTAGCGCCTATTCCGGCAGTACCACCGCAAGTCGTGCCACCACAAGAAGTGGAGGAACCTGCTGTTGTAATAGTGGATCTGGTGGTTAGGATTTCATCCTACCTCAAGGTGATGGACCACATGCTGAAATTGGGAACGAAGTACTTTTCGGGTGGATATGATCCGATTGAAGCAGATGAATGGAGGACAAGGCTGGAGAGAAACTTTGAATCCATTCGTTGCCTGGATGGGTACAAGAAAGATATTGCGGTACACTATCTGGAAGGTGATACGCATATCTGGTGGAAAGGTGTGGAAGGGCGGTTGGATAACCCGCGCTGTTCTTGGGAAACATTTAGTGCACTATTTAAGACTAAGTATTTTCCACCAGAAGCGTATGACAGGCTGGAAGGAGCCTTCTTGGATCTTCACCAAGGAACTAAGACTGTAAGGGAGTATGAAACCGAGTTTAACCAGTTGAAAAGTACGCTTGTCGAGAACTTGAAGATGAACTGGTTCAAGTCCATCGTTTCATGCATGGGATGAGACTAGATCTGAAGAACGGTTGTTGTGTCCACAACTATACCACCGTTGCTGAACTGGTGGAAAAGGCATCGATCTTAGAAGCAAGCTTTGCCGAAGAAAAGATGCTTAAGGGTGGGACATCGCAGACTGCAACTCGACCGCAAGGTCAGAATACTGCTGGACAGAACAAGAGAAAGTGGGATAAGAATGTTTCCACGGAAAAGTCATCTGTTGGACGCGGGAGGTGTTTGGCATGCGGAAAAGTGCATGTGGGTGAGTGTAGAACTGCATTTGGTGCTTGTCATCATTGTGGTAGCATGACACACAAGGTCCGTGACTGCCTCGAAGAGGATCTAAGGATGAAGTATCCGGGGAAAAATAGTGTAACTCGGGTGTGCTACAACTGCAATGAACCTGGACATTTCAAGAGGGACTGTCCGAAAATGGAGATGGTGCAGCAAGTGGCTGGTCAGCTGAAGCGGAGAAATGATGGACTGCCACCGCCAGCTAAGAGACAAGAGATAATGCCAAGGCTGTACAACGCTACTATGGGGGGAAATACGGATCCTAGTACTTCTCGTTCGATCACTGGTGAGTCCTATTACCTTTTAATTGAGAATTGCTTATTGCATATTTCTGCTAGGCTCTTAGCATTCTAGGACGAATGTGTAGGGACCTTAAATATGGGTGGTGTGGAAACCCATGTTCTGTTTGACTCTGGAGCAAGTCATTGCTTTGTAAGTTTAGACATGATTGAAAAGGGTGGGTTCCGTAAGGAACCCGCAGAACAGTTTGGTTTAGTGAGAATGGCTGGTGGCCAAGTCATGTTTTCACATGGAGTGGTCAAAAACATTTCGGTTTGGATTGGAGGTGTTGATATGCCAACCGATTTGATAATCTGCCAACTAAAGTCTTATGATGCCATCTTGGGAATGGACTGGCTTGGAAAGTTTAAAGCTCACTTAGACTGCCACCGAGGAAGGGTGCGGTTTGAGAAAAGTGATGGAAAGTTCTTGGAGTATCAAGGGATCAGGTCAACGTCAGGGAGTTTGATCGTTTCGGCAATCCAAGCAGAACGATTGATCGTGAAAGGATGTGAAGCTTATTTGGTTGCGATCACAACTGCGGATCTTGGGTCAAGTGCAGAACTTAAGAATATTCCGTTGGTGCATGAGTTTCAAGACGTGTTCCAAATGTTATCAGGGTTGCCTCCAGCTCGTTCAGATCCGTTCACGATTGAACTTGAACCTGGTACAACTCCGATTTCCATGGCACCTTACCGAATGGCACCCGCAATGATGGCCGAGTTAAAGAAGCAGTTAACCGAGTTGATGGATAAGGGATTTGTGAGACCCAGTACTTCACCGTGGGGAGCACCGGTGTTGTTTGTAAAGAAGAAGGATAGGAGTTTCAGACTGTGCATCGACTATCGTGGGCTTAACAGAGTAACCGTGAAGAATAAGTACCCTCTTCCAAGGATAGATGAGTTGTTGGACTAACTCAGAGGTGCTACTTGGTTCTCAAAAATTGATTTAGCTTCGGACTATCATCAAATTCCGATAGAGGAGTCAGATGTTCGGAAAACGGCTTTTCGGACAAGGTACGGGCATTATGAGTTCGTGGTCATGCCTTTTGGACTGACTAATGCACCTACTGCTTTCATGAAGCTCATGAATGGTGTATTCAGGGACTACTTGGATGAGTTCATGATCATCTTCATAGATGATATTCTGGTTAACTCGAAGAACCTGGAAGATCATGAAGTTCATTTGAGGACAGTCTTGGGTAGACTGAGGGAACATAAACTGTTTGCTAAACTCAGCAAGTGTAGCTTTTGGCAAAGGAAAATAGGATTCTTGGGTCATGTGGTCTCGGATAAGGGAGACCAGGAAAAGATTAAGGCAATTGCGGATTGGCCTAGACCTGAGAATGCAACCGAGGTAAGGAGCTTTTTGGGATTAGCTGGGTATTACCGACGTTTTGTTAAGGGTTTTACGGGCATGGCTCAGCCTATGACCCGTCTGACTGGGAAAGATGTTCAGTACATGTGGACAGCAGACTGCGAAGAAAGTTTCTCTAAGCTAAAGGAAATGCTGACAAGTACTCCAGTGTTGGCTTTACCATAACCAAATGAACACTATGTGGTTTATACTGATGCATCGAGAAGGGGACTCGGGTGCGTTCTGATGCAGCAAGGTAAGGTGATTGCTTATGCATCGAGACAGTTACGGAAGCATGAAGGGAATTATCCGACCCATGATTTGGAAATGGCAGCCGTAGTCTTTGCGTTGAAGATTTGGCAATCCTACCTTTATGGTGAGAAAGTTCAAGTTTTTACGGATCACAAGAGTCTGAAGTATATCTTCACTCAACCATAACTGAATCTAAGGCAAAGAAGATGGATGGAACTGGTTGCTTATTATGACTTGGATATTGCCTACCACCCGAGAAAGGCAAATCTGGTAGCTGATGCACTAAGCCGAAGGAGAACTAGTGTATCTTCTAAGAAAGAAGTTGAGGGAATGGATAACATGATACGGACATTACGGTTGAATGTCTTGACAGAGGATCTGGAACCATTAGGTTTGGGTGTAGCAGATCAAGCAGATTTATTGAGTCGAATTCGTTTGGCTCAAGAAGATGATGAAAATCTTATCAAGGTGTCTCTAAACGAAAAGACAGAATATCAGACTTCCAACAATGGGACAATCCTGGTAAATGGCCGAGTGTGCGTTCCTAACAATAAAGAACTGCGGGAAGAGATTCTTAAGGAAGCCCATCAGTCAAGATTTTCAGTTCATCCGGGGATGAATAAAATGTATCGGGACTTAAAGCGGTACTACCATTGGATTGGAATGAAACGGGACGTGGCTAAGTGGGTAGCCGGATGTTCGACTTGTCAGATGGTGAAGGTAGAAAATCAAGTGCCGAGTGGGTTATTGCAGACATTACCCATGCTTGAGTGGAAGTGGGATGCAGTTTGGGTTATAGTAGACAGATTGACCAAGTCTGCGCATTTCTTACCAATGAAGAAGAATGATGGAGTAGCCGAACTGGCGGAGCTTTACATAGATCAGATCGTGAAACTTCATGGAGTTCCAGTTAGTATAGTTTCAGATCGTGATCCACGTTTTGTATCTCAGTTCTGGAAGGAACTTCAAGGGACGTTCGGGACTAAGGTCCATATGAGTACGTCCTATCATCCGCAAACAGATGGACAATCAGAAAGAACAATCCGAACATTGGAAGATATGTTGAGAGCATGTGTTCTGGATTGGGATGGCACTTGGGAAAGCTACCTACCTTTGGCTGAATTCGCTTATAACAACAGTTATCAAGCAAGCATTGGGATGTCTCCATATGAAGCGTTGTATGGGAGACCTTGTAGGACACCACTGTGTTGGACTCAAGTGGGGGAGCGGAGTGTAATGGGGCAAGACATAGTAGAGCAAACCACTGAGAAAATCCGTTTTCTAAAGGTTAAGTTAAAGAAAGCTCAGGACCGTCAAAAGAGCTATGCGGATAAGCGGAGAAAGGACTTGGAGTTCAGCGTGGGTGACATGGTTTATCTGAAGACAGTCACTTACAAGGGTAAAAGTCGGACTACTCAGAATGCAAAGTTAAGTCCAAGGTACATGGGACCGTACCAGATTCTGGCAAGGATTGGCGTAGTAGCTTACAAACTATATATGCCATCTGTTATGGACTCATTTGACGATGTGTTCCACGTCTCCTTGTTGCGGAAATGTGTAACAGATCGGGAAAATGTTATCTCCCAACCACCGTCAGACTTGCAAAAGAATATGACCATTGAAGGTAGACCTATTCGGATAATTGGTCGAAAGGAAGACATGGAAAGGAGAAAACGGGTTAAGAAATTCCAAGTCATTTGGGATTGTAACGGAGAAGAAGAGGTAACTTGGGAAGTGGAATCAAGGATGAGAGCAGATTTCCCTAAGTTGTTTGAAAAGCTTAAGGAAGATCAGAATGTTGGGACGAATTCGAGAACGAATTTCCTAAGTTTTTCGAAAAACTAAAGGAGGTTGCTGTAAAAAGGAAAGAAGATTCGAGGATGAATCTTAAGCTAAGTAGGGGAGAGTTGTAACGCCCGTGTTCGGGAAAACGGACCATGGGATGATTTGACCGATCATTAGGTCATGTTGGATCGAAAAGGGTCGGGTAGACTGGCTGATAGGAATCCGAATGTGTGTCGATCAAAATGATCAAACTGAATCCGAACTGCTTGGTCAGTTTTAGCCGAGAGAATGGAAAGGATAGACTTGAACTGAGCTGGGCGGATTATTCAAGTACGCGGTCAATCTGGACAGTCCGGATGGGACAGTACGCAGTCAATCTGGACAGTCCGGATGGGATAGTACGCGGTCAGTCTGGATAATCCGGATGGGATAGTACGCGATGGGACTGACAGATCCGAACTGGATCGAATGGGAAATAATCTAAGTGTTGGGTCAAAAATGCGGGTTGACTTATATTGACTTCGGGTTGACTTGTGTTGACTTGTGTTGACTTGTGTTAACCTTAGTTGACTTGACCTTTGGAATATCTAGAAGCATATTCGTTTGGAGCATATTCTGCAGGATATTCTGGAGTATATGCTAAGCAAATTCTGGTCTGATTCTGGGCAGTTGGCTCATATATAAACATGAAACCTGCCCATTTTCTCCCTCCTAGATGCCCAAAAATGCAGAGAAAGACATAGAGAGAATTCAGAGAGTTTTAGAGAAAACTCAATTCTGTGGGTCACGACGATAGAGTTCGTGGGACGCGAACGGGTCTGGGTAGATTCTGGGTGATCGGCGACAAGAGGTGTCAGAACCGAAACGGATCGAGGCAAAACGATCTCGTCTGGCTAAGGTGAGTGTGTGACCGTGGTTACTGTTCTAGGATCGTTTGATTGCTAGATTTATTACTGTCATAGATTGCTTGGGTGATTCCAACTGTTTGCTTGTCATGATTGAATAATCTGTTTGTCTGGTTAAGACGCTTGGGAGACGAGTGTTCTCGCCAAAGCTTAATTCTGTTCATGATAAGTAATATTGACTGTATTAAATCGATAGTATGATTGCGATTCTGTTCTGTGGCCTAGTGAGACGAGATGACCGCATCACTAAGCAATTCTGTTGCTTATGCCTCCTTTATGGATGCAGGTTTTGAGTCTGGCCGTGAAAGTGGCTGATCGCGAGACTAAGGCAGGAAGGGATGGATGGATTGGATCGGGTAGATGGGTTCATTTCAATGTATTAGCTTATGTAGTAAACTGATCATTGTAATTGAAACCTCCTGATTTAATCTAAGTTAACGTTTTCCATTGCTTGAGACTTGTCAATTGAATTAAAATGCGAAAAATGACTTAGTAAATCGAATTCAAAATTTGGCTAAGTATCTGGTCCGTAGTGAGGCTTAACCGTGGGTGAGAATCCGGGTTGGGTCTTCACAAAAAGCCTATGTGATTGATCATCGACCTGCTTCCTAGATTCTGATTCAACCATAAGGTAGGCTTGGTGAAGTGAAGGAGAAGGTTTCCTGAGCATCATTACTATTTTCACACGGTTCAAACCCATCAGAAACGCGTGATGCTCTTCCTTGTCTCTCGCTTCTTTTGCTCGTTTCTTGATCTCGCACCGGCAACCACCTCACGCACACTCCGGCACTGGATCGTACTCCGACAACTCCATCCAAGCTTTGTTCAGCTTATCGAAAATCTGAATCGATATAATAGGGAGAATCGGGATCGAGTGTGGGATAATGGTTTTTAGTCTCTAAAATAAATTTTTTAAATTGTGCAAAAGGCTCAGAACATTAAGTAAACAGTTGGGCTTAAATGGGCCATGAGTTTTCCCTCCTGAGCCCAATTAGAAACCCTACACAAACCATATGATTCTTGTGCATTGCTACCTCGGTGTCTTAACTTAAATTTTAAATGGCTGATTTGCTACAAATTTCATATTTTAATCACTCGGTTTTTGAGTTGACTGATCCTATTTTGTTACTCATCTAAAATTTTAAGATTTCTTTTTTAAAATCACTTATCATTCTTTCACATCAAATTTCTTAGTTTGTATTTGTTAAACAAAATGATCTTTAGACTCCTCAATAAAAGTGCGATTGGCTGTGGTGTGTTGATTCCAATTATAATATAGAAATAAATGAAAAAGATATTTGACAATGATATGATCGTGGTGTGATTTTTTTTCTTTTTCATTTTGACAGTTTTACCTTCACTTATATTTAATAATTATTCTAAATATAAAATTTGATAGTTAAAATATGATTCTTCTAATTTTCTGATAAACCTGAGATTCCATGTTTTTCACACAAAAAAAACGTGATTTCATAATTTTTTCATAAAAAAGTAATTCTATATATTCCCGTAAAAAACGATTTCATATTTTTCCGTCAAAAATATAATTCTAATTTTATTTTTGCCAAATACACAATTTTTATTATTTTCAAAAGAATCATGGGGTATCCTTTATGAACATAAAAAAGAGAAACTAATAACAAGTTTAAAGACTTTACAAAATCCAAATTCAAACTTGCACACAATTTGAACAAATTGAAAAAGACGAAACCACAATATTATTAACAAAAAAAAAAAATTCAAAGCAAATAACTTTAATTGAAACTTATTGGTTTGTTCTAATGTGGTTGTGCGGCTCCATGTGGATCGCATAAGGGCTAGACACACTCTAACATGTGTTCTAGGGGTGACTCGTTATTGTATTCTTTCGTACTTATATGCGTGAGTGTGGAGACTATAACCAATTTGGTGCATATGTTTATCAGGGACTAATGCTGGATATTCTAATGGAGATAAATCCAAAGCTCAAAAAAATAATAGACAAATGTTTGGATGTCGATCCTTTTTACATGTCTCACATCTTCGAAGTAAAAGTTGATTTGGAGTTACTTTTCTCAGAAATCAATATGCATACACATGTACCTACATTTTAATTGAAAAGAGAAACTAATAACAAGTTTAAAGACTTTACAAAATCCAAATTCAAATTTGCACACAATTTGAACAAATTGAAAAAGACGAAACCACAACATTATTAACAAAAGAAAATTCAGAGCAAATAATTTTAATTTAAACTTATTGGTTTGTTCTGATGTGGTTGTGTGGCTCCATTATCCAAAATTTTAATGGTATTGGTTATATTGATCATACTTTCGCATATTGATATAACTGTCATATTGCGATAAAATTGAGCATCGAAAAATCTTTTGAGTAATTCGTTTTTATTTTCGCTTCTTCTCTTCATTTTTTCATGTTTGTAAAATTTTGATTAGTTAGTAAAATATGTTAAAAGGATGGGTATCAAATAGTGTTCGAATATATGGCGACAAATCAAATGTATATAGCTTTGGTATGGTCTTGTGGCAATTGTTAACGGCTAATGTAACAAAGTTTATGGATTTACTTATTGATCGTAACCGTGATTCGTATGACTTTTTCTATAGGTTTGATATGAGGATTTGGATCGCATAACGGTTAAACACACTCTAACCTGTGTTTTAGGGGTGAGTCGTTGTTGTATTCTTTCGTACTTATATGCGTAAGTGTGGAGACTATAACCAATTTGGTGCATAAATTCATCAGGGACTAATGTTGGATATTCCAATGGAGATAAAATCCAAAACTCAAAAAATAATAGACAAATGTTTGGATGTCGATCCTTTTTACATGTCTCACATCTTTGAAGTAAGAGCTGATTTGGAGTTACTTCTCTCAGAAATAAATATGTATACACATTTACCTACACTTACATCAGCCGCTTCTATAATATCTCACTCGACGTTGTCGCTAAGGAATCTTTCTAATATCCTAGCGATATTGAGTAAAATTCAACTCCGTGTAATGATTACAAAAATAAATAGTGTCCGAGAATTTAAATGTTATGTCTTTGAATTATTTTCCTTCAAAGACAGGAAGCTAGGAACATGTTAATCTTGATTATATATATATATATATATATATATATATATATATATATATATATATATTCTGACACATGTGTTTGTTAGTTGCAGTGCTCAACGAAATTTAGTTTGCTAGATTGTCGAGATTTGTTCTTCTTGATAAATTATAAATTTTGAGATTCAATTGTACGTAAATTCTAGAAACTATAGGACAAAACTTGAGAATTAGTGAACATCAATTCTCTTACTCGTGGATTTTGAGATAAAAAAAAGTCAAATGACTTGATATTTCTAAAGTAGAAAATATTCCTCATTCAATTTGTAACACGAAAATTGACTAACAAACATGTTGCAAATGCAAAAAAAAAATCTTTATTTTTGAAAAAACTTATGTTTCACACATGAAAAGAGAAATTAATAACAAGTTTAAAAAGTTTCCGAAATCTGAATTCAAATTTGCACACAATTTGAACAATCTAAATTGAAAAAAGATAAAACCACAATATTATAAAAAAAATTATTTTCGGAGCAAATAAATTTAATTAAAATTTATTGTTTTATTCTAATGTGATTGTGTGACTCCATTGTACAAATTATTAACGGTATTGATTATATTGATCATACTTAAGCATATTGATATAACTTTTATATTAGGATAAAATAATTGAGCATCCGGAAATCTTTTGAGTAACTCGTTTACGTTTTTCGTTTCTTCTCTTCAATTTTTCATGTTTGCAAAATTTTGATTAGTTAGTAAAATATGTAAAAGTATAAGTATCAAATAGTGTTCAGAGTATATGGTGACAAATCATATGTATATAGCTTTGGTATGGTCTTGTGGCAATTGTTAACGGCTAAGGTATCTTCTTTATGTGCAGAAAGTAACAAAGTTATGGATTTACTTATTTATTGTAATCGTGATTTTTATGACTTTTTCTATAGATTTAATATGAGAATTTGGATCGCATAAGCGCTAGACACACTCTAACACGTATTTTAGGGGTGAGTCGTTGTTGTATTCTTTCGTACTTATATGTGTTAGTGTGGAGACAATAACCAATTTGGTGCATATGCTCATCAAAGACTAATGTCAGGTATTCCAATGGAGACAAATCCAAAACTCAATAAAATAAGGGATGATTACACTATAAGACACTTTAAATTTACTTTACAAAGGTACTTTGAAAAGCAAAGGGACTTTGAGCAACAAACACATGATTTTTAGACCATCCTACCCCTGAGGAGAGAGAGCTTCGCTTAAACCCTTTAGTTGGATTTAGCTTAATCATAGCTGTTGCTTTATCATTATAAGTGGATGGTTGAGATCTACTAACATATCACTGAAATCGCGTGGTCTAGAATAAGCTGAGTAAAATATGGTTTAATTGAAAATAAATCAATAACTTCTTCTTCATAGCCGTTGCTTTATCATTATTAGTGGATGGCTGAGATGCTGAGATCTACTAACATATCACTGAAATCGCGTGGCTTAGAATAAGCTGGGTTTGAACTTTGCTATCGCTATGCTTCTACCGCTAATGAAGACCCAACGGCTTCTTTCGTGTCTCCTCATTTGAACTTCACAGTTTAATTGATCACTAAATCGCACCTCCTTTACCGAACCAGTGGGGCGAAGCACCATCTAATCCTACTCGTCGTCGCTTATGGATTCCATCATCATCAAGCTGAGAAGAACCAGTGACGACGATGGCTCCAGCATCGTAGGATTTGGACTTTAGATCTGAATTTCAATTGGGGGAATTTCTCTGTTCGATGTAAAAAATAGTTTTGCTGATGTTGGGTGATGAAGAGGATGAGGTGTCAAGATTGATTAGAAGAGAGAATAAGTATTTTTAAATATTTTATTGGTGGACATTTTTAAAATATAATATATTACATTGGTGGACTTTTTTTGTTTCGCGGAATACATAGTGGACAAGGTAAAAGCAAAAGAAATACTTGTCCACAGCCAAGTCGTTGGGAAGAGAAACATATATATAGGAAGAACATAACCGATGAAGATTCTTATCAGCTACTTAAAGAGGGAAAACAGGACATCTACGAAGCATAGAACCAATGGAGTCACCACCAACATGAAGGTGTTTAGTCCCACAACTCGGTGCCATCCACGAGGAATGGCATCAACAGACTCCTATAGGTTGTGGACACGTTGTTTGAGGGCGTAGATTTCAACATCGTGATAGTGTTCTCGGGACCACATAATTTGGGTTTCGAGATGTATGTCGTCCATGCCAAGGGTGATGAGGTTAATGCAATCGTCTTGTGCAAATTTTGCATTATGTAGTATTTGTATCTCGTCCATCAGTACCTCATCCACCCATTTGAATGTGTGGTATCTGCCATACTGCAGAAAGATAATACCGTTGGTGGACAGAAATGTATAAAATTAGGAAACTAAATGTCCACACCATGAGCCCCTTCTAGTACGATTAGACCATACAGTGGATGTTGGTGGACAATCGGAATAAAAGTGTTAGTAAGCGGTAGTGATGAAATAAACAGGTGGATGAAAGATGCAAATAGTAGAAGCAGAATAAACGCGTTGCTAATCTTTCTCACTTGTAATCATATAATTGTGTGAAAAAGAAGGCAGAATATGAAGTAGAAGAAATGCCTACCTCTATGAGACTGCATGTATAGAACCTCCTATACATGTCTGACTCGGATTTGGAGATATCCATATAGATATCTCCCCCACAAGTACACCGCCTCAGGATTCAGTGGTTTTCCTCAACCTTCTCATCTGGATTGGTAGTTGGTGGTGGCGTTGAAGAAAATTCAAAATATAGATGCTGGTGGCAATGACGATGGCTGACTGTAATTGTAACGATCCATGTTCTATGTGGAGAAGAAACGGTTTAGTTTGGGGACGAGGAATGGAAATCTGGGAAGTAAGAGGTATAATAGACCCGAAATTAAAGGTCTCAGTAGAAACCGAGCTTTTCTTACCGCGTGGGGAATCAGGAACTGGTTCATTGCGAGCGCCTCCATCTTCAACGTCCATAGGAAGGGCACTAACATCAACTTTATCCTGAGAGATAGGATCACCTTCATCAGATTCTGTTTTCTGTCCACAATATTCGATCAGAAAAATGTCCACTAAAATAGGGTAAATCATATGTTGTACGTAATTGAAGGATGTAATAACCTCTTCAGAATACACGGAAGAACATCTCCGATTTTGCCATATCCGAATTCCGTCGCGATCTCCTCTAAGAAGATTCGAGAAAGAGCTGTTGTTAATCTGGTGGTGCGTTTGACGAAGAACATGGATCTGAGATTGGATCTGGTGGATTTGGGAAGAAGAAATGTTGTTTAGCCCGATTAATGACTCGATTTGTTGAAGATCCGACATGTGTTAGGTCAAGAACGGTGAAAAGTCAACTTCCGGATAATATCCAGGGAAGGTAGAAAAAGAAGGAGGAAGGGAAAATGCAAACGCAAACGTGGAAGAAGAAGAACCGGAAACGCTTTTGATAAAAGATACAAATGCTTTTAAATTTTTGGGTTTGGATTAACTATTTTACATTTAGAGTATAGTTTTTAGGGGGTTGGGTTTAGGGTTTAGTTTGAAAGTATAGCACTTGGAGTGTTTGGAAGAGGAGTCTTTTAAATACCTTATAAAACTTTTAAAATAACTTATAAAATATTTTAAATACCTTATAAAACATTTTAAATACCTTATAAAACTGTTTAAAAACATTATAAAACTGTTTAACAACATTATAATACCTTATTGTTTCTTGTGATGCTTGACTTAGTTGTTTACATAGTCTGATCAATTCTTACACGAATACTTTTGTTCTTGTTTTGTCTATGTTGATGCATAGAGAGCACTTGGAGTGTTTGCAGAAAGACTCTTTTAAATACTTTTTAAGTAGCTTATATAACTTTTTAAATACCTTATAAAACATTTTAAATACCTTATAAAACATTTTAAATACCTTTTAAGTACCTTATACAACCTTTTAAATACCTTATACAACCTTTTAAAAATACCTTATAAAATATTTCAAATACCTTATAAAACAGTTTAAAAACATTACAAAACTTAAAAAAACTCCTAAAGCACTTTTGTACGCAGTTATAGAGATCAATCGTCTCCAGTTTTAGAACATGTCTATCTAACTGAGATTCTAGCATCAAAATTAGGTTATAAAATATTTTAATTATGTTTTAAAACTTACAAAAAATTAATTACAAAACTGTAAGACAAAAATAAGGATAAAAAAAAAGAACATCGTTTGATAAAATTAAAAGAAAAAAGTAGAAGAAGAAGAACATTAAACAACAAAATTAACCCAGATTGAAATCAACCCCAAATTGAAATTTACCCCAAATACAACCCAAATTTATTACTACATTTAACCAAATCGAATAAAAAATTCTAGATCTGTAATCCAAATCGAATCAAAACCCTAGATTTGTAACCCAAATCGAATCAAAAACTCATATTTCTAACACAAATAAAATAAAACCAGATTTGCGAGAATAAAAAAGCAGATCTGTAACAAAAAAAATGATGAAATCCGATTTAGATCCAGATTGATAAGAGAGAGAGGGAGGGAGGGATATATCTCCAAATATATGACTATAAAATTTTATAAGTACCAAAAATAAGATAAATAGAACGTTGTAAATTATATGTATTTAATTAAATTAGAGTCAAAATTTGAATTATAAATTTTTTTAATGTTAGTCAAATTAAAGTTTGAGGTAAAAACAGAAAGTATTAGTCAAAGTTAAAATTGAGTTTATCGTGTGGGTTATTTGGTTTGTGGCTATGCTCCATCTCATGAGTTCGATTATGGTAGAGGGGAGGAAAGAGATATAATTGGATTTTTAAAATAAACGTAAAACACTCTGAAATTTTCAAACATAAAAAAAAACTTTTATATGCTAATATAGGTTTAGATATTATACTTTTCAGCATTATTGATGGACTATATATATTATGGGCCTATTACGTTCACAACAATTTGGGCTTTGACTTAATTATATCATTTTGTTTAATGAGACATGCCACGTGACAGTTTTTTTCAATGGTGATGTATACTTTAATTTGCGGTTAATTTTTCCATTAACCCATAAAAAATAATATTTAGGCAAATAACCAAAAAAAATTTATGTGGCACAATCACACTCACTAGTTTTAAAACTTTTGGTTATTTGCCTAATTATTATTGTTTTTTGGCTATTAAGAAAATTAACCCTTAGTTTACTCTTTGATCGACAAATCAATTTTTTTTTAAATATTTTCTCAATTAATAATATATAAAAGAATTTAGTAACTTACAATTACTACAAGAAAACATGCTCATTTGCGAGGAGAATTTGCGACCACATTATGAGATCGAAAATTTGCAAGACGTTTGCTACGACTTTGCGTTTGGGATCGCAAATTAGTCCCAAATTTGCGTGGATAAATTGCGTCGCAAATATCCGCAAATTTGCGACTAATTTGCGACGAAAAGAAAAGTCGTAGCAAAGACGTTCCAAATTTGCGAGGCATTTGCGACGGAAGATATTTTCTAGGTTTTGCAACTGATTTGCGAGGATTTTTAGCAAGTAAGTAAACACGTTTTCTATGCTTTTCAACTGTTTTTTGCTTCTGAAATTTTGGTCGCAAATGGATAGCAAATTAGTAGCAAAGACCTTTCAAATATTTTGTCCTAGCAAATTAGTAACAAAGGTTGGTCGCCAATGAGTAGCAAAAATGGCTGATCCTTTATAAATAGCAAGCTATGGGGAGACGAAAATCATATCACAAACATCCCAAATCTACTCACAAAATAATTTTATTCCGTAAAAACACTATATAAATCCGATATTTTTTGTGGAGAGGTCGATAATCGATCATGTTTTAGCAACATGAGATATACACGGTTCGGGCATGGATATACAACCGCCGAGATCCAGATACTGGTGAAGTGATGAGAGAATTTAGAGATGGTCTTGATCAATTTTTGACCCACGCGACAAATCAGTCATTTGCGGGAGACAACGGTAACAAGATTTTATGTCCTTGTGTTAAGTGCGAGAACATTGATCATCATGATCCAAACACTGTTTGGAAGTATTTATTTATGAGGGAATTTTTACCTAACTATTATGTTTGGTTTGCGCATGGGGAGGATTTTGTTGTTAATGTTCCGGGTAGTTCAAGTACGGGTTATCATGGCAATCAAGATGGCGCTAGTAATTTGATAATAACTATGATCAACATGCTCATCACCAAGCTTATAATGGATATGGATATGGTAATAGTGATGGGAATAGGTTTCATGATATGGTTACTGATGCATTTAATGAAACTACAGTCTCGTTCAATGATAATACTTTTGAAGAACCAAACCCGACTGCTAAAAAGTTTTATGATATGTTAGACGCTGCTAATGAACCCATCTACGAAATATGTAGAGAAGGGCTTTCAAAATTGTCACTAGCTTCTAGGATTATGACAATTAAAAGCGAAGATAACATTAGTGAAAATTGCATGGATAAATGGACTGCATTGTTTAACGAGTATTTGCCAGAGGGTAATAACTCGGCAGAGAGTTACTATGAAATACATAGACTGGTCGCAAGTCTTGGTTTACCGTCTAAGATGATTGACGTCTGCATTGATAATTGTATAATTTTCTGGAAAGATGATGCTAAGTTACAGGAATGTCATTTTTGCGGAAAACAGAGATATAAACAGACAGGTGGCCGCACGAGGGTGCCGTTCCAGCGTATGTGGTATCTTTCGATAATAGATAGATTGAAGCGATTATACCAATCGGAGCAGACAGCTAGGGCAATGAGGTGGCACGCAAAACACTTTAGTGAAGAAGGGGTGATATCTCATACATCAGATGCGAAGGCGTGGAAACACTTTAACACGGTACATTCGGACTTTGCTGAAGAACATAGAAATATTTATTTGGGTCTTTCCACTGATGCGTTTAGTCAGTTTGGTATGTCTGGTCAGCAATACTCGTTGTGGCCAGTCATAGTAACGCCTTATAATTTACCTCCGGATATGTGCATGCATCGAGAATTTTTGTTCCTGAGCATTCTTGTTCCGGTGGCATGTTGAGAAAAAAAAATAAACTGTTGAATTAGTTGAATGAGGTAGTTGAATGATGTGGCAAAATTTGTGTTGTTATTTTACAACATGGCGCGTTTTGGAGTAGCCACGCATACTGCGTGTGGTGCACACGTCCATCAGCCGCGTGAAGCGAGCACAAAATGGTCCTACGTGCAGACTGATATTGATTAGGCCACGTGTTATCCTGTCATTGGCTGCTGAAATTCTTGATATTTTTATCTCATCCTAATTATTTGGAGTCAATTATTTCATAGTAAATTAATTTTTATTTTTTTATTTTTTTAATACCAAAATTCATCATTTTTTATATTCTATAAATAGAGACTTGTTTCATTTGACTTGGACACATAAAAAATGCATTCTAGGATATTTGTGTGAAAACGGCTTATTCATACACCAACTATCGGCCACGGTTACAAGACGGACATGAACTGCATAACTGTGCGAATCTAAATGTGTACATGTCATACACATACATGTACACTAATTTTTATCAAATATGGTATATATATATACTTATATAATATGTTATATGTGTACGTTTACACTAATTTTTTTTTATCAAGTATGGTATATATCTACATATATACTATGCAATATGTGTACGTGTACGCTAATTTTGATTAATTATGGTATATATATATATATATATAATGCTATATGTTTACATGTACACTAATTCTGTCAATTATGGTATATATGTACATACACAACATACATAATGAACGTGCATCTAATTTACAATCTAGATATCATGATTAATATACGTACACCTAAGTTCTATTAATCTACATTATATACATGTATGCATACAATATGAATAACATATGTAGCTATTATGACATGTATACACATGTACACATACAACATATATATAATCTACAATATGCATCTTTTGACATTAAAAAAAAATCCGGTTGTACATTTTTTTACATGTACTTCGTCCACTTGCATCAAACCATCCACACGTGTTTCATGGGCAAAATGGTCCAAAATATTTTGAAAAGTGCCAAAATGACACTATTTTCGGGAATGTGTCAAAAACACATAGCCTCTCCCACAAACTATTACTTCGGCCAATTTTCTCAAAATATATTAAGTCTCTAATTTATTTAAAAGAACAAATCTAAAAATGTATGTTGTTATAGTGATCAATCCCAATCCAAATGCGAAATTTAGACGAAAATCCAGAGTAATATGTGGTATATATTAAGATATTATTAATATGGAATATTTGGAGAATAAATAAAAATAAAATTAGTCAAACAAATCTAACTGTTTTATATGGATCACCATACAAGACATGCACTATCCATTACATATTTCAATATATAAATAAATACCGTATGTAGATATTTCGACAAACAAACAATAAAACATTTTTCTTTAAAAAAAAAAATTTCAAGAAGAATATCACAATAATGTCATCATCACATTTTGCTATCCTTTGCATCATCTTGGTTTTTTATTCCCCTTCATGAATGTATGTACATGCAATTACGTATATATAGTTTCGCTTTGGTTCATCATTTTTCGTCATCACCATGGTAATCAAATTTTTCTTAATTGGTTTTTTACTTTTTTTTGAATAGGTGTAAACAGAGAAGTCCTTGAAGTGACAAAAAAATGCGTAAACTGGCATAAACGTTTTTGTTGTTACGCTAGCGATTTGGGGGGCCCTTTGGGGTGGATTTTTTGTTATCCTTCTGAACACCGGTGTGTGAAATACTGCAAATAAAATACATTACTTCAAAAGATTTAAGAAACATGAAAATATATAAACTTTGCTTATTTTTTTTCATAACATGAATGTAATACAAATATTTATGTGATTTCAATATAGGCGATTTATGCCAATAGTATTTGTGTTTAGTAACTTTGGAAGGTCACACTAAACCTATTTTCTCTGTTTTTTTTGTAGTTTTGTTTTGCTTAATAATTAATAATTATTTTTTGGAATTTAACAATTTTGTTATTCAAATCATATGTTTTGTTTTCCAATTTGCTTATAAATCCTTACCATAAAACATATCATTTGAAAGCATTGTATATAGAAGAATCATCGTACATATAATTTTCGGAATGCGGAAACTGCTAAACTGACATCTTTACCGTCATGTTAAATTTGAGGATATATTATTGAGAAATTTTTTAAAATACCATAATTTGAAGTTTTGTTTTCAAAAATACCACCATTAGTTTTATTTTTCAAAAATACTACTAAAAATTTTGGCTTTCCAAAAATACCACAATTTTTAGTGTTTGTGGTATTTTTAGAAAATACACTAAAAGTATTGTTAAGATCTATTATAATTTTGTAGTGTTTGTGGTATTTTTAGAAAACCAAAACTTTTAGTGGTATTTTAGGAAAATAAAATAGTATTTTTGAGAACAAAACTTCAAACTAATCGACCAAAAAGACTATCTCATCCTCTGTAAATTAAAAAATAAAATAAAATAAACTTAATTCTCCTTTCTCGGAACTTTGTGTCGTCTCTCACTCGCCGATTTGTCTCCGTCGTCAATCACTTTCACCGATTTTTTCGACGTTGGCAACATGTCTCTGTCGATGATCTCTCTCGCCGATTTGTCTCCATCGACGATATCTTGCCGATCTGTCTCTATCGACGACATGTCTCTGTCGATAATCTATTTCGCCGATTTGTCTCCGTCGGCGATCTCTCTCTCCGATTTTTCTTCGTCGTCGATCTCTCTATTTTGGTGATCTTTGTCGGCGATCTTCATTGCCAATCTATTTCCATCGCCAATCTCTCTTATTCGAAGATAGCTCTCAACGATATCTCTCCCTCGCCGATCTCTATATAATCCCTCACCAATCTCTCTTTTTCAGTACAATATCATATGGCACTTAATTTAGACAAACCAAAAATTTTAGTCTCTCTATTCTTCTTATGCGAGAAAAGTTAAATTTGCCTAAAGTTGAATTTGCCCAAAATTTAGTCTCTCTATTCTCTCTATTCTATCAATTTATACTGTATATTTTGTTGCCGATTGTAAGTTTCATATCTTGTTCTTATTTTTATTTTTTTTATTTTTTGAAGAGAATGTTAAATTTTATTCAGGCAAAAAAAAAATCGGTTTTACATCAGTTGTGCTTCATGTTTTTGAATTTTCTGCAGAGATTTTGCATTAGATAAAACAAAGGAACATAACAGAGCATGTGGTTGTCAAACCCTCCGTTTCAACAGTCATTATCATTTATGGCAGGATGGGTCGCGAAGCAAACCACCTTTGAAGTTCATCTTCGTATGTGATTTCACCTTGAATTCTTCTTGAGCTGAACCGATTACGTATAGCTCTGTCCAGGAGCCTTATTAGGCGCTGTGGAGGGGTTGCAGGTTTGCCGTGTCGTCTCTCATTTCGTTCCCGTCATATGTGATACAATGTGGCTTGAAAGACATATTAGATTATGAACTTTCGTACCTTATCTGAGTTTGTTTGAGCTAATAAGACACCATTGTATCCCAATCCGAGGTAAAGTCGCGTTGCAGGACACCTTGAGCCATATTAGTCCATACTTGTAGAGAGTAAGGGCAAGTAAAGAATAGATGATTGCGGGTTTCCAAAGGGTCTTGGCATAAGACACAGGCTGCCAAGTTGTTGGGATTCTGTTAAAGTTTATTTTTCTTTACTGTTTCATACCCATTTTGTTATACTTTATTAGTTTTACAATTTATATATATAAAAACTATATTATACCCGTACAAATAAATATATATATAACTATCCACGAATCTAAATGTGTACATGTCATACACATACATGTACACTAATTTTTATCAAATATGATATATATATATATATATACTTATATAAAATGTTATATGTGTCCGTGTACACTAATTTTTTTATTATCAATTATGGTATATATGTACATATATATATTATGCTATATGTGTATGTGTATGCTAATTTTGATCAATTATGGTATACAAGTACATATATAATATGCTATATGTGTATGTACGTACACTTAATTTTGTCAATTATGGTATATATGTACATACACAACATACATAATGAACGTATATCTAATCTACAATCTAGATGTCATGATTAATATACGTACACCTAAATTCTATTAATCTACATTATATACACATGTATACATATAATATGAATAACATATGTAGTTACTATGACATGTGTACACATGTACACATACAACATATATATAATCTACAATATGCATATTTTGACATTAAAAAATCCGGTTGTACACTCTTTTCCATGTACTTCGTCCACTCGCGTCAAACCGTCCACGAGCGCTTCAGGGGCAAAATGGTCCAAAATATTTTGAAAAATGCCAAAAGGACACTATTTTCGGAAATGTATCAAAAACATATAGCTTTTCCCACAAAGTGTTATTTCGGCCAATTTTCTCAAAATATATTAAGTCTCCAATTTATTTAAAATAATAAATTTAAAAGTGTATGTTGTTACAGTGATCAATCCCAATCCAACGGCGAAATCTAGACGAAAATTCAAAGTAATATGTGGTATACCGTATATATTAAGATACTATTAATATAGAATAATTGGAGAATAAATAAAAATAAAATTAGTCAAACAAATCTAACCGTTTTATATGGATCACCATGCAAGACATGCACTATCCATTACATATTTATATATATAAATAAATACCGTATGTAGATATTTCGACAAACAAACAATAAAACATTTTTCTTAAAAAAAAAAAAAATCTCAAGAAGAATATCACAACAATGTCATCATCACAGTTTGCTCTCCTTTGCATCATCTTGGTTTTTTTCTTTCCCCTTCATGAATGTATGTACATGCAATTACGCATATATAGTTTCGCTTTTGTTCATCATTTTTCGTTATCATCATTGTAATCAAAATTTTCTTAATTAGTTTTTTACTTTTTTTTAATAGGTGTAAACAGAGAAACCTTTGAAATGACAAAAAAATGCGTAAACCGGAATGATTATTTTTGTTGTTACCATAGCATTCCGAGGCAGATGCATTGTTATCGTTCTGAACACCGCTGTGCGAAATACTGCAAATAAAATACATTACTTCAAAAGATTTAAGAAACGTGGAAATATATAAACTTTGCTTACTTTTTTTCATAACATGAATATAATAAAAATATTTATGTGATTCAATAAAGGCGATTTATGCCTATAGTATTTGTGTTTAGTAACTTTGGAAGGTCACACTAAACCTATTTTCTCTGTTTTTGTAGTTTTGTTTTGCTTAATAATTAATAATTATTTTTTGGAACTTAACAATTTTGTTATTGCAAATCATATGTTTTGTTTTCCAATTGCTTATAAATTCTTACCATAAAACATATCATTTGAAAGCATTGTATATAGAAGAATTATTTACAGACACATTTTTAAGAAGTTATTACGTGCATAAACATTTTTGAAAGCAAACAAAAAAATCGAGAATATAACTATGCATAGATTTCATTTTCATCGTGTGAAACCGAAATCGAGAATGGAAAAATATTGATCGGATCTATGATTCAAATTTGAATTTGGAAAACTTCATGTGAAATCACCATAATCCTGAAGATAATCATCAAAGAAGATTTCAACGGTGATCAATTTTGCATTTTGTCTTATGGATTTA
Organism: Pseudoturritis turrita; assembly: GCA_900406555.1. Lineage (NCBI taxonomy): Eukaryota > Viridiplantae > Streptophyta > Magnoliopsida > Brassicales > Brassicaceae > Pseudoturritis > Pseudoturritis turrita. Next base: position 53,993 of record OVBL01000385.1, read on the forward strand.
GATTGTTGTTGGATGGAAATATCATTAACCATAATTTGATTTCACCCAATCATTTAAGTCCAAATATAAAATTTATACTGAATTTTTTGTGGTTCATACAAAAATCACAATTTTTTGAGATTAGTGGCTTTCCCCAAAATCAATTAACATTTTGTAGATATGCTCATATTTGTTATATACTAATCGGGTGGTATTAAGGGAATCGTAAAATGATTAAATTTTATGGTCAAAGAATGCCCAATTTAAAAATCAGCGTACATATAATTTTTGGAATACGAAAACTGCTCAAGTGACCTCTTCACCGCCATGTTAAATTTGAGGATTTATTATTGAGAAATTCTTTAAAATACCATTATTTGAAGTTTTGTTTTCAAAAATACCACCATTAGTTTTATTTTTCAAAAATACTACTAAAAGTTTTGGCTTTCCAAAAATACCACAATTTTTAGTGTTTGTGGTATTTTTAGAAAATACACTAAAAATATTGTCAAGATCTATTATAAATTTGTAGTGTTTGTCGTATTTTTAGAAAACAAAAACTTTTAGTGGTATTTTAAAAAATAAAATGGTATTTTTGAGAACAAAACTTCAAAATAATCGACCAAAAAGATTATCTCATTCTCTGTCAATTAAGAACTAAAATAAAATAAACTTAATTCTCCATTATCGGATCTTTGCGTCGGCTCTCTCTCGCCGATTTGTCTCTGTCGTCAATCTCTTTCACCGATTTTTTCGAAGTCGGCAACATGTCTCTGTCGATGATCTCTCTCGCCGATTTGTCTCCATCGGCGATAACTTGCCGATCTGTGTCTGTCGACGACATGTTTCTGTCGATAATCTATATCGCCGATTTGTCTCCGTCGTCGATCTCTCTCTCCGATTTTTGTTCGTCGTCGATATCTCTGTTTTGGTGATCTTTGTCGGCGATCTTCATTGCCAATCCATTTCCATCGCCAATCTCTCTTATTCGAAGATAGCTCTCAACGATCTCTCTCCCTCGCCGATCTCTATATAATCCCTCACCAATCTCTCTTTTTCAGTACAATTTCATATGGCACTTAATTTAGACAAACCAAAATTTAGTCTCTCTATTCTTCTTATGCGAGAAAAGTTGAATTTGCCTAAAGTTATATACTGTATATTTTGTTGCCGATTGTGAGTTTCATATCTTGTTCTTATTTTTATTTTTTATTTTTTGAAGAGAATGTTAAATTTTATTTAGGTAAAAAAAAACCGTTTTTACATCAGTCGTGCTTCATGTTTTTGAATTTTCTGCAGAGATTTTGCATAAGATAAAAACATAAAAAACAGATAAAACAAAAGAATATAACAGAGCATGTGGTTGTCAAACCCTCCGTTTCAACAGTCATTATCATTTATGGCAGGATGGGTCGCGAAGCAAACCACCTTTGAAATCCATCTTCGTATGTGATTTCATCTTGAATTCTTATTGAGCTGAACCGATTACGTATAGCTCTGTCCAGGAGCCTTATTAGGCGCTGTGGAGGGGTTGCAGGTTTGCCGTGTCGTCTCTCATTTCGTTCCCGTCATATGTGATACAATGTGGCTTGAAAGACATATTAGATTATGAACTTTCGTACCTTATCTGAGTTTGTTTGAGCTAATGAGACACCATTGTATCCCAATCCGAGGTAAAGTCGCGTTGCAGGACACCTTGAGCCATATTAGTCCATACTTGTAGAGAGTAAGGGCAAGTAAAGAATAGATGATTGCGGGTTTCCAAAGGGTCTTGGCATAAGACACAGGCTGCCAAGTTGTTGGGATTCTGTTAAAGTTTATTTTTCTTTACTGTTTCATACCCATTTTGTTATACTTTATTAGTTTTACAATTTATATATATAAAAACTATATTATACCCGTACATATAAATATATATATAACTATCCACGAATCTAACTGTGTACATGTCATACACATACATGTACACTAATTTTTATCAAATATGATATATATATATACTTATATAAAATGTTATATGTGTCCGTGTACACTAATTTTTTTATTATCAATTATGGTATATATGTACATATATATATTATGCTATATGTGTATGTGTATGCTAATTTTGATCAATTATGGTATACAAGTACATATATAATATGCTATATGTGTACGTACGTACACTTAATTTTGTCAATTATGGTATATATGTACATACACAACATACATAATGAACGTACATCTAATCTACAATCTAGATGTCATGATTAATATACGTACACCTAAGTTATATTAATTTACATTATATACAAATGTATGCATACAATATGAATAACATATGTAGTTACTATGACATGTGTACACATGTACACATACAACATATATATAATCTACAATATGCATATTTTGACATAAAAAAATCCGGTTGTACACTCTTTTCCATGTACTTCGTCCACTCGCGTCAAACCGTCCACGCGCGCTTCAGGTGCAAAATGGTCCAAAATGTTTTGAAAAATGCCAAAATGACACTATATTCGGAAATGTGTCAAAAACATATAGCTTTTCCCACAAAGTGTTATTTCGGCCAATTTTCTCAAAATATATTAAGTCTCCAATTTATTTTAAAAAAACAAATCTAAAAGTGTATGTTGTTACAGTGATCAATCCCAATCCAACGACGAAATCTAGACGAAAATTCTGAGTAATATGTGGTATATATTAAGATACTATTTACATGTACAGACACATTTTTAAGAAGTTGTTACGTGTATAAATATTTTTGAAAGCAAACAAAATAATCGAGAATATAACTATGCATAGATTTCATTTTCACCGTGTGCAACCGAGATCGAGAATGGAAAAATATTGATTGGATCTATGATTCAAATTTATATTTTGGAAAACTTCATGTGAAATCACCATAATCCTGAAGATAATCATCAACGAAGATTTCAACGGTGATCAATTTTGCATTTTGTCTTATGGATTTAGATTGTTGTTGGATGGAAATATCATTAACCATAATCTGATTTCACCCAATCATTTAGGTCCAAATAGAAAATTTATACTGAATTTTTTGTGGTCCATACAAAAACACAATTTTTTGAGATTAGTGGCTTTCCCCAAAATCAATTTTGTAGATATGCTCATATTTGTTATATACTAATCGGGTGGTATTAAGGGAATCGTAAAATGATTAAATTTTATGGTCCAAGAATGCCCAATTTTAAAATCAGCGTACATATAATTTCTGGAATACGAAAACTGCTAAAGTGACCTCTTCACCGCCATGTTAAATTTGAGGATTTATTATTGAGAAATTTTTTAAAATACCACCATTTGAAGTTTTGTTTTCAAAAATACCACCATTAATTTTATTTTTCAAAAATACTACTAAAAATTTTGGTTTTCCAAAAATACCACAATTTTTAGTATTTGTGGCAGTTTTAAAAAATACACTAAAAATATTGTCAAGATCTATTATAAATTTGTAGTATTTGTGGTATTTTTAGAAAACCAAAACTTTTAGTGGTATTTTTGGAAACTAAAATGGTATTTTTGAGAACAAAACTTCAAAATAATCGACCAAAAAGACAATCTCATTCTCTGTCAATTAAAAACAAAAATAAAATAAACTTAATTCTCCTTTCTCGGATCTTTGCGTCGGCTCTCTCTCGCCGATTTGTCTCTGTCGTCAATCTCTTTCACCGATTTTTTCGACGTCGGCAACATGTCTCTGTCGATGATCTCTCTCGCCGATTTGTCTCCATCGGCGATAATTTGCCGATCTGTGTCTGTCGACGACATGTCTCTGTCGATAATCTATATCGCCGATTTGTCTCCGTCGGCGATCTCTCTCCAATTTTTCTTCGTCGTCGATATCTCTGTTTTGGTGATCTTTGTCGGCGATCTTCATTGCCAATCTATTTCCATCGCCAATCTCTCTTATTCGAAGATAGCTCTCAACGATCTCTCTCCCTCGCCGATCTCTATATAATCCCTCACCAATCTCTCTTTTTCAGTAAAATTTCATATGGCACTTAATTTAGACAAACCAAAATTTAGTCTCTCTATTCTTCTTATGCAAGAATAGTTGAATTTCTCTAAAGTTATATACTGTATATTTTGTTGCCGATTGTGAGTTTCATATCTTGTTGTTTTTTTTTCTTTTTTTAAGAGAATGTTAAATTTTATTTAGACAAAAAAAACCGTTTTTACATTAGTCGTGCTTCATATTTTTGAATTTTCTGCAGATATGTGTGGAAGGACTGCACATGAGGATGTTGACGGCCTCCTAGATTGTGTGGATACATAAATTTACAATACTATAATCCAAAACCGAGAACATCCCACAACAACTCATTTGATATGACCACTTCAAGGCCATTAAAGAATCTCTTAATTATATAATACACTTTATCCACGTCATAATTAATTGTAAATAATATTTTTAAAATAAAATAATATACTTTGTATTTTAGAATTCGAAAAAAAATATTTGATATAGATTCTTCACTTTTTTATTTTCCATCTCCTACATTTTTCACTTTTTACCATCTTCATCTTTTTAGTTTTCCTCGAATTTGGTGTTTCCTAGAATCATCATTATCACGTTATATCACATATATTTCTCTAATTCCAGCAATTCAACTTAGATCTGAAGCTTCTCCTATTCTAACTGGAGAGTCTGAGACTCAATCCATTGTTTCTGCATCAAAGCTGCTCTCCCACTCTCTGCCCCACCTTGATTCACATCAGCTTGAGGAAAAGGAATTTGAGCTAAAGAGACTTTATTTGTCTATGTGTCACGTTCACGTTGAACGCATCCTAATTTATATAATAAGATTTATAAAATTTAAAATTTATAAAGTTTATAAACCACCTTATAAAACATGTTTTATAAATTTTAATAAAGTTTTTAATTTTTTCAAAATTTTATAAAATGTTTATAATGTTTTATAAAATCTTATAAAAAAATAAATTTGTAACGTTTATAAAGAGATTTATAAAAATAATATTTTTTTAAATAAATAATTTATAATTGTATTTTTGAACAATGATATTTTTAAAATTTTCTCTCGAATATTTTAATTTCATAAAAGATCAAGACAAGCATTATAAAATTATTTTGAATTTTATATAGAAGAAATAGTTCAAAATGGTAAGTTTTCTGACTTTAATGTCAAGCGGGGTACTTTCGTAGGAAAAATTGTAGAACCAGTACTTTTTTTTGGAAATACCAGCGCTACCACTTAAGACCAGCAGAGTTAACGCGGACCGATGGCACACTTTCTGCAATTTGACATTTGCAACGCAAGCAAATGTAGACTACATAGAGTACAAGTAGAGAGAGAAAAGAGTATGCGCAGTCTCTGCTTTTACTCGCAGAAGAAAAACAAAGCGTTCTCAGTCTCTGCCGTTGGAAGCAGAGTATACGCAAAAACTGTTTAGATTCTACTTGTATTATGCAAAAATTTGGTAAACACTGCTTTGCTTTTCTACAGTTAAGGTTTCGCAGACCAAACCACCTAACGGTAGACCAAAGAGACTAATATCAGACTTTAGGATAATTCATTACAAAAAAGAGCTGAACATTGACTCCTTCCAATTAGCTTTGCACTTATGATAAAACAAATATAAACTCCCGACAAAAAAAAACAAACATAAACTCATAAACAGTTTTATTAGAAGTGATCAGAGTTGTAATCTTGAGGCGGTGGAAGAGCGAAGGTTAGCCGGTGTGGTATTGATAACTTGAGGTCTTCGAAGCAACTAGTGTTGCAATATCGAGTGTTTGGCAAGAAACAACACAAAGGCGTCTCGTCCTCGTCCATGAAGAGGTATGCGAGCGTGTTGTTAGGGAAATGGGCCGCCAAAGTGTGTGTGAGTACCAAATATTCGAAGTCCATCTTAGGCCTCTCTGGAAGGGGTCTGTAGAGGTCAAGTTGACTCCAACGACGAAGAGTGGAGTGAGCATGCCTCCAATGTAGACTTTCGGATTATCCACCAAAGACACCTCGTTTCGAATGTGCAAAAGGTTCCCAAGGAACATTGAAGTGGCATCAAGGTGGAAAATGGGATCATACTCAATGTGTCGTCCATGATGGTTGTGAAACCAATACCGGATCACACAATATAACATCCTTAGTTCATTGGTGGTTGGAACACCTGGCTTGTGGCGACCATAAAACATGTTGGCCAAGAGGCGGAGAGCATAGTTGATAGTTGGATTTCGCACCTTGGACATGCGAGATGCGGTGGAGAATGAACCATCCATTGTTATGTTTCTCCATACGGTGGATGCTTCACGAAACTCTTGAGTAGCGCTAAATGTGGAGGATGGGAAGCGGTATACTTCACAAAAATCAGAGAAAGTGAGTGAGTATTGGGTTGGCCCAACCATGAAGTAGACATATCCATGTCCATGTGGGAGTCGAAACTCGCACAACTAAATTTGGTGAAAGAAATTTAGGGATTCGACAAACTTCTATGAAAAGAAACACAAGAACAGAGATCCAAAGATGGTTTTCTTATTCAAGCTATTTAGAAAGCTGTTTGCAGAGAAAGTAAAAAGTGTTTGCTAGGTCAAATTGCGGATCTCCTTTTCAAAGAGGTACATTGTCTATTTATACACGAATAAGTCGGCTAGGCCTTTCACTAAACGAGAAAGGAAAACTTCCTTATTCTTCGGGATTTTCCTTTTCTCTCTGGCTTGTCTAAGTCTGTTTAGGTGTGGGCTTCTTACTTTGACTTGCTAACTCAGCCCACCAGCCTTTTGTGGCTTGTCTCCTCGGCCAAACAAGATATTGGGCTTGCTGCTTTGCTGGGTCGCTGAGGTTCCAGCTCGTCATCTCTTTGCCACGTCTGGATCTGTGTTTAGCCCATCACCTGTTTGGATTATCGATGACATTTTGGCGCGCCACCAAACACGTTGGCATGTCACCGTTTGTTGGTTCGCCAACATGTTGGCTCGTCACCGCTTGTTGGTTCGCCAACATGTTGGCTCGTCACCGTTTGTTGGTTCGCCAACATGTTGGCTCGTCACCGTTTGTTGGTTCGCCAACATGTTGGCTCGTCACCGTTTGTTGGTTTACCAACATGTTGGCTCCTTGGTTGATGCTGAGCCAGAGAGTTTGGCTCGTCGCCGCTCCTCCTTGATGTCTAGCCAAACGTTGGCTCATCGCTTACTTCTTCATGACGTCGAGCCATGTGTGGCTCGTCGCTACTTCCCTGATGCCTAGCTAAACATTGGCTCGTCGCTTACTTCTTCATGCCTAGCCAAACGTTGGCTCGTCGCCTAGCCAAATGTTGGCCCGTCGCCTAGCCAAACGTTGGCCCGTCGTCTAGCCAAACGATGGCTCGTCGCCTAGCCAAATGTTGGCTCGTCGCTTACTTCTTCCTGTTGCCTAGCCAAACGTTGGCTCGTCGCCTAGCCAAAAACTTGGACTTGTTTGGCTAGGCTCAACATCTACACAGTACTTTTTTGCAGTTTATCTTGATGGGGTGAAAACCGACCCCAACAGTCCATTCGCTTCATCCTCAGTGAACTTCACCGTGGCAAGGAAATGCTTGGTTGGCACAGGGTAGGTCAAGTAGTCCATATGTGTTAAGCTCCCCAAATTCATCCGCTCTACTAGATCATCAACTTGGTCTTGTATCCCCATTTCGAACATGATATCCCGACAACCAAAACGGGTAGGAAAGAATGTGGCTCGCTCCAACTCCTTCAAGTGCTTGAACCCTTCTTGTGTCCACTTCTCAAACTCGCAGGTGCCTTGAAAAGAATGGTGACTGATTCTTGTTGAAGTGCTCATGGTTGTGTGTTCTTAGTGGTTGTGTCTACAAAAACATTTTCCAAATGAGAACAAGGCATAGTTGAGAACAAAATGCTAATATCCATCATTTAAAGAGCACAAATGGAACGAAAACCAAAAACTCGATGAAATCAAAGATTGAGTTTTAACCATACATTTTTCTTGGTAAATGAGCTGCAATTGTTGTGTGCAAATGAGAAATGAGAGATCTGGAAGTAAAAAGAGAGCTTGAGGGTGAATTTATGATTCCAGGGATAAAAAGAGGTTTTGTAAGCAACAGACCTGCGACTTCCTCGATATTTTGAAACCCTAGTCTTCCTCGAGATTTTGAAATAATTTTGAAAATACCAGCGCTACCCTTTAATGTATATCACCAACGGCATAAGACCATCACCAGTAGTGCATTAACCGGTATAAGCCGAAACGAGAAATCTCGAGAAACTCGATGAAAACTGAGTGGTTAGGGTATCGCAGATTGAGTGAATATCACCAACGGCAGACCGAAGGCAGATTGAAATCGGAGAATTCATTTGTAGAGAGTTTTTGTTGTTGTATATTTGTATATACTTCCACTTCCTTTATACATTATTTCTTTTATTTCTAACTGTTGTCAAAGTACAACTTATGTTAAAAAGAAAAACTCCACAGTGAATACCGAGTGGTTAGGGTATCGCAGACTGAATGAATATCACCAACGGCAGACTGAATGCTGATTGATATAGGAGAATTCGTTTGTAGTGATTTTTTGTTGTTGTATATTTGTATATACTTCCACTACCTTTATACATTATTTCTTACTGGTTTCAAAGTAAAACTTATGTTAAAAAGAACAACTGAGAAAAAAAAAACGTTATCATATGTTTCTTCGTGTTTCTTTGTTCAACATGACACTATGTGAAATATTCCTTTGGTATTTACCATGGTTATTGATTTTTTCTTCCATTTTGTGTTTTCAATGTAAATAAGCTTTTAAACACTTAGATTGAAGATCACTTTGGAGTTATGATGTCTAAACAAATGTTAATCGAAGTTTTTAATTCGTTTTGAGTGGTTTAGGGTTGCGTAAACTGAATGCGGACGTAGCGCATCATTTTTGAAGAGTTTCTACTAAAAGAAAAAGGCGGCGCTGACTTAACTGTACGATAAAAGGGGGCGCCGTCTTAATTAGGTAATATTATTTTAAATTTTTTTTTACAATATATATTCGGGCCTCAAATCAGTTGTTTCAGACCCATGCCGAAGCCCAGAAAGCTTAAAAAACACAACATTGACTCTTCTTCTTCTTCTTCCCCTAAGCAACCCTAGAGCAGAGGAGCGTATCTTCAATTTTGTCGATCTCTTTCTTCATTTCTCCGATAATTTTCCGATAAATCTCCGATCTCTTCATTTCTCCGATATTTCTCCTTCGAATATATCATGGATATGAATGATTACGAGATGGATAGGAATGATTTCGAGATGGATTTTCTTGCCATGATTTTTTCCAAAGGAAACGAGCCAGATCCAAATACCAGGATAAACTACGGTTCGAAGTTCAATCATATTTCACTGGTGGAACGTGTAGTGGGTAAGGAAGTGTGGGATTATGTCTGCAAGTCACCGCTAGGAGTTATTTGTAAGTTTGAGAAGTTGGGTTTCGGATGGAGTGCGAAATTTGTGCATCACCATCTTATTTGCAAACAATTGGAGTGTGAAAGCCCATTTGAGTTGTGGTTTTTGATCGCGGGGCAGCCAGCACGGTTCTCGCTCTTCGAGTTTGAAGAGATCACATGTCTTAACTTTAATGAAATTACGCAGTTGGATGGGTTGGGATGGGTTGGTATCTTCTCAAGCTACTCACCAAAGCTGGAATCACTTTCGGGGTCTTCTCAAAATACGTCGTGCTAGCCCTTGTATTGAGGACATAATGAAATTGTGTATAAAGCATGGTGGAGATATAAGGAAATCTTGGTCCAGGGAAGATAAAATTAGGCTTAGTTACCTAGCTATTCTGTCTAACGGTCTGTTGGGTGTTGATCGGCGTACCAAAATTCCACTTAACCTAGCTAGGTTGGTGATAGATTTGGCAACTTTCGAAGGGTATCCCTGGGGGAGGGTTGCTTACAAAGATCTTGTTGAGCAGGTTAAGTTAGTAACTAACGAGAAGATATGGCAAGACTCTTATGTTTTGAAGGGGTTCGTGCAAGTTCTACAGGTCTGGGCATATGTGTATGTGCCCAAAGTGGGAGAAAATTTGGGAACACCTATAGCGTTTGAAGGTATACATCTGCTAATATACAAGGGAAAAGTTGGCAGACCCGATATGGAGAAGATCTTCTCGAGTGAATAGGTATGTATATCTTTGGCATAGTTTGTTGAAGTGAAAATGTAGACTTTTGGCAGAGTAAGCCACAGTGGTAGAGTCTGCAAAAAGACTCTCCCACAAGTCTACATTTTCCCGTCGCTAGACTTCTGGCAGAGTTACGCAGACTTCTAGCTGACATTTATGTAACCATATAAATGTGTTTTGCAAGTGACTGTAACTACTATGTGTGAGAGATCCCGGGCATAAATCTATCCACGTTGGAAAGGTAACGACGTAATAGATGTCAAGCTTGATCATCTCATCAAATACATTCTCTCTGGCCAGCCATGGGCGAACATCAAATGGAGCATCTCAAAAATGCCGCCAGTCCCAGAAAACCTCACTGGAAAAAAAGAAAAGTAGATCATGAATGAAAGAGAGGAAAAGGAAAAAAAAAGGAAGGGAATTGAAGAGCGAGATGGAGAAAAGAGGAAGAGGAAGCGGAAGGAAATTGAAGAATATGATGAAAAAATTGAAGAAGAAGAAGAAGAAGAAGAAGAAGATGACGGACGGTATGTCATGAAACTGAAGTTCTTTGTAGCTAAAATCCCATCTACTGGTTCAACAAACATCGTCGACATCATTGAATTTGTCCTGGATAAACAACATATCAAGTTTGACGCAGTTGTAACTAGAATTGAAAATACCAACCTTGATCAGCAACGATTAAACTTGGAACAGCAACGAACCAGCATGGAACAGCAGAAAGTTTTGAGTGAAACCTTAAATAACTTGGCACAGGTCGTTGGAAAGCTGATGGAGAGGATGACTTGTTTCGAGCAAGATACTCGCTTCTCGAACAACAAACTAAACCTGACAATCGCATGGTATGTCCAACTCAACAATTATTGAAATAAAAAAGCTGGCATGATCTGCGATCTGGTAAAACAATAGAGGGGAATGGAATACTCTGCTTGCCTACGTTGTATTATTTATTTATGTGAGGCATGTAATTATTACGGCAGACTAATAATGGCATTCAAAACTATTCATCATTGGCATCCCTTAAAATCCTTTACGGCAGAGTATGCCCGTAATGTGTAAGAGGTTGAAGCTGAGTTCATGTAACAGTCATTACTTTAAAATTTTGCAGAATGACGAAGAAGAGACGACGGTGGATAAAAAAAGAGATGGCAAAGAAAACGAAGGAGAAGAAATCAAGGTTGTTGCCTCTGGCTCCTTTTCAAATGATAAAGGAAGATATGGCAAAGAAAAAGTAATTGATAATGGCATTGAGGCAGAGGATGCCAAAGAAGAATAAGTAGCAGATGATGCAAAAATAGATTGGAGTGAAAAGGCAGAGGATACCAAGGCAGAGGATGCCAAGGTAGAGGATGCCAAAGAAGAACAAGTAGGAGATGATGCAAAAATAGATTGGAGTGAAAAGGCAGATGGCATTGAGGCTGAGGATGCCAAACAAGAACAAGTAGGAGATGATGGCAAAAATAGATTGGAGTGAAAAGGCATATGGCATCGAGGCAAAGGATGCCAAACAAGAACATCTTCAAGATATGTTCCATGGAGACAAAAATATACAAATGTGAAAAGACAGAGGATGCCAAAGAAGAACATCTTCAAGATGATAGTAATGATGGAGATGGGAGTGAAAAGGAAGAGGATGCCAAAGAAGAAAAAGGAGAAAATGATGCCATCGTCTGCCTTCAGGCAGAGGATGCCACTGTAGCTAATGGTGGTAAAGAAAAAGTTAAATCTGTAAGGCAGCTATTTCCAACGAAGCAACTGATGGTGAAAAAAGAGATGAGAGTGAAAAGGCAGAGGATGCCAAAGAAGAACATCTTCAAGATTATGGTGGAGTTGGAGATGTTGAAAAAATAGATGGAAGTGAAAAGGCAGCTGATGGTGGTAAAGAAAAGGTTATATCTGATAAGGCAGCTGTTTCCAACGAAGCAACTGATGGTGAAAAAAGAGATGGGAGTGAAAAGGCAGAGGATGCCAAAGAAGAACATCTTCTTGCTGATGGTGGAGTTGGAGATGTTGAAAAAATTGATGGGAGTGAAAAGGCAGAGGATGCCAAAAAAGAAAAAGGAGATAATGATCCCAACGTATGCCTTCAGGCAGAGGATGCCACTACCGCATATGAAACTAATGTCTGCATTAAGGATGCCGCTGCAGCAGATGAAACTAATGTATGAATTAAGGATCCCATTACGGCATTGATAACCAACATCTGCATAGAGACATTTGCTTCCACTGCAGAAGATGGTAATGAAGGCTCAGTGATTGACACTAAAAATTCTGTACATCTATCGGAAGATTCAGTCAAAATCATTGAAGAAAGAGAAAGAGGAAGAGGTAGAGGAAGAGAAAACTCATAGCCAGTGAATGTCATTGAACCATCAGTGGATATAGTCCACCCAACTACATCTCAAATCGAAATATAAGTATTGGCTTCGGCCACGTTGGCTTCGGCCACGTTGGCTTTGGCCACATTGGCTTCGGCCACATTGGCTTCGGCCACGCTGCCTTTGGCCACATTGGCTTTGGCCATGACTTCGTATGGAATTGACTTCGTCCATGACTTCATATGGAATTGGCTTAGGCCATGACTTCGTATAGAATTGGCTTAGGCCATGACTTCGTATAGAATTGGCTTCGGCCACGTTGGCTTCGGCCACGTTGTCTTTGGCCAGGACTTAGTTGACTTAGGCCTTAGCTGCTTCATTAGCTTAGGCCTTATCCAACTCATCGTATTTCTATACTTAGTCATTTCCCATTGATTTCAGCTGGGTGGATCCTGACCCCAACAGTTAGCTCCCAGCTCGGTAGTTTTGGTCATGATAGTGCCGAGGTAAAGGAAGTCTAAGCTAGGATCAATGGGTCATGTCAATCGATACGAGCCGAACCGACGTGATGCCGAGTCCGTTGCGTTTGATATTCTATCAAACTTGATTACGTTGAATTTGCTGAGCCAGATTCTCTGTCTTTAGACCGGTAATCTCATACCCAGTGGAAATTTCTTCATGCAACTGTGTCTGGACCGATTTCCAAGGCATGATGACATCACCTGTTTGCTTTAAAAGTCTATATATATATCTCCACTCTTTCTCATTTCTCCCTCACTCTTCACTTCTCAAAAAATCTCAAAGAAGATAATGTAACTCCCTTTCTCCCTTCTCTTCTTCATTTAAAGTTTTTTTTTCGGTTGTTTTTTTTTGTCTCTCTCGCCGGTGGCCACCGAGCTCTCTCTTCGTCGAACCGGCCTTGATTCGCGGCTTCCCCCATTCGTAGTTTTGCTGATGTCAACTCGTCCCTCGGTCCGATTCGTGGTTTTGCCGAAGTAATTTTTTCTCCGTGCCAAAGACTTCTCTTCGCCGAAGTCCTTCTTTCTTCGCCGAATCCTTCTTTCTTCGCCGAAGTGCCTTAGCCGAAAACTTCTTCCCGAAGTGTTTTTGTTTCTGCCGAAGACCCCTTGCCGAAGTGGTCTCGTGTTTTCGCCGAAAATGCTTCTTGCCGAAGTGTCTTTGCCGAAGAAGCTTCTTGTCGAAGTGTGTTTGCCGAAGAAGTTGCCGAAGTGGTCTCGTATTTTTTTTTTTGCCAAAGATTTATTTTTGCCGAAGACATTTTTTGCCAAAGTGCCTTGTCGGAGACCCCCTTTTTCTTTTTTTTTTTCTTTTTTTTTTTGCCCAAGTCACCTCGTGTTTTGCCGAAGACCCTTTTAGCCGAAGTGGTCTCGCCGTTGCCGAAGACCCCTTTTGCCGAAGGGTTTCGTTGTTGCCGAATTGATATCCTCCACCGAAGAGTTTCGTCGAAGTCGTTCTTCGCCTTTGGCAAACCGAAGTGCCTTGCCGAAGACCCCCTTTCTTTTTCTTTTGCCGAAGTGGCTTTCTACATGTGCTTTCTCTGGTTTCCAATACCAAGGATCATTCTTGAGTATCTATGGAAGCATAGGTTGGCTTTAGCGCAAATAGCTCCTCGGGGTATTTGGCACTTGGTTGGAATTTTGTTTTGTAGTTTTGAGTATGGCGAATGTCGGGGTTTGTGTTTTCTCTGGATCTAACAGGGGTAGTTGTTGGGGTCAAAATCTCCCCTCTTAAAGTTAACAGCAAGGGGATCGGGCGTCCCCCTAACTGTGCGTAGGATGAAACGAGTCAGGGATCACGGCCCATGGTGAAACTGGATCGTGTACCCCGATCCATGGTGCGGTAGACAGGATCGGGAGTCAAAACTGTTGTGGTCAGATTCCACCTCGTGGGAATCAACGGTTGGAAAAATGGCTAAGTATGAAAAGGTGCTAGCAGCTAGGTCCCTAACCGTGAGAAGTTGGATAGGGTACCCCGAGCTGTGAGTGGGATCGGGATCCCTAACCGCGAGAAGTTAGATCGGGATCCCTAACCATGAAGTTGGATCGGGTACCCCGAGCTGTGAGTGGGGTCGGGATCCCTAACCGCGAGAAGTTAGATCAGGATCCCTAACCATGAAGTTGGATCGGGTACCCCGAGCTGTGAGTGGGATCGGGATCCCTAACCGCGAGAAGTTGGATCGGGATCCCTAACCATGAAGTTGGATCGGGTATCCCGAGCTGTGAGTGGGATCGGGATCCCTAACCGCAAGAAGTTAGATCGGGATCCCTAACCATGAAGTTGGATCGGGTACCCCGAGCTGTGAGTGGGGTCGGGATCCCTAACCGCGAGAAGTTGGATCGGGATCCCTAACCATGAAGTTGGATCGGGTACCCCGAGCTGTGAGTGGGATCGGGATCCCTAACCGCGAGAAGTTGGATCGGGATCCCTAACCATGAAGTTGGATCGGGTACCCCGAGCTGTGAGTGGGATCGGGATCCCTAACCGCGAGAAGTTAGATCGGGATCCCTAACCATGAAGTTGGATCGGGTACCCCGAGCTGTGAGTGGGGTCGGGATCCCTAACCGCGAGAAGTTGGATCGGGATTCCTAACAATGAAGTTGGATCGGGTACCCCGAGCTGTGAGTGGGGTCGGGATCCCTAACCGCGAGAAGTTGGATCGGGATCCCTAACCATGAAGTTGGATCGGGTACCCCGAGCTGTGAGTGGGATCGGGATCCCTAACCGCGAGAAGTTGGATCGGGATCCCTAACCATGAAGTTGGATCGGGTACCCCGAGCTGTGAGTGGGATCGGGATCCCTAACCGCGAGAAGTTGGATCGGGATCCCTAACCATGAAGTTGGATCGGGTACCCCGAGCTGTGAGTGGGATCGGGATCCCTAACCGCGAGAAGTTGGATCGGGATCCCTAACCATGAAGTTGGATCGGGTACCCCGAGCTGTGAGTGGGATCGGGATCCCTAACCGTGAAAAGTTGGATCGGGATCCCTAACCATGAAGTTAGATCAGGTACTCCGAACCGTGAACAAAAGAGTTGAACTGAGTATCCCGAACCGTGACGAGGTAGGTTGGGTCGTGTACCACGATCCATGACGCAACAGACGGATCGGGGGTCACGACCCACGGTGAAGGATCTGGGTCGTGTATCCCGATCCATGGCACGACGAACGGATCGGGGGTCACGACCCACGGCGAAGAAGCTGGGACGTATACCCCGATCCATGGCACGACAGACGGATCGGGGGTCACGACCCATAGTACGTCACCCGAACCGTGAACCGTGGTGTCACCCGAGCCGTGAGCCATGGCATCACCCGAACCGTGAACCATGGTGTCACCCGAGCCGTGAACCGTGGTGTCACCCGAGCCGTGAACCATGGCGTCACCCGAGCCGTGAGCCATGGTGTCACCCGAGCCGTGAACTATGGTGTCACCCGAGCCATGAACCATGGCGTCACCCGAGCCGTGAGCCATGGTGTCACCCGAGCTGCGAACCATGGTTAGAGAAGGGGCCGAGACAACGAGCCCACAGATTAAAGCCCACAAAAGAGATGACAAAGACAGCCCATGAATCGAAGCCCATGACGATGACAGGCTTTGCTAAAAGGAAATCCCGAAGAATTAGGAAATCTTCCTTATCTCTTTGGATACTAACTTAGCCGACTTAACTTAGTATATATACTCATGTAAACCCTAAGAAAAGGGGATCCGGAATTTACCTAGCAAAACTCTGTACTTTGGCTCTGAGACAAAAGCTTTCTAAGCAGCTTAATAAAACACCAACTTTGGATCTCTGTTTGTGTTTTTTGGTGGTTTTTACTCAGAAGTTTCAGATCTCGCTAAAAGACAACGAATTCAATTGGCGTGGATTTATACTCCCACAATTTGGCGCTAGAAGGAAGGGGGTTGAAATTTTCTTACACCGAAGAACCACCACAAAACCGATCTGAGAACGATGACCAACGACGGAGACGATAGCGCTGCCGACACCAGAAACGCCGGCGTGGAGGATCAGGCGAACCGATCCACAGACGCTGGGGAGACTTCGACAACGCTCACGGAGATGAAAGCCATGCTGGAGACACTGCTCAAAAAGGCGGAGGAGCAAGATAAGCTGAACAACACGATGACGGGCGAGCTGAGGGCCCTCACAACGGCGAGTCGTACCCGAGGCACGGGATCAGGTCTGGATCCAGCAAGACGAGTCGGGAGGCATCTTAACCCAACGGCCCTGGACTTCACAACTCCGCTCAACCCACCAAGGACCCGAGGAAGACTGCCACCACTATACCAAAGCTCAGCAAACCTAGCCTCAAGAGTCCAAGGGCAGACGCCACGCCAATCGAAGAGGAGCCTGCACCAATCATCAATCTGGAGGAGGAGAACCGAACGGAGCAAAACATGGAGAGCCATGACAAT